>WBNM01038965.1:0-112234 GCA_013399055.1 Ramphastos sulfuratus | reverse complement strand
CCGTCCCTGGAGGTGTTCAAGGCACGTTTGGACGTGGCACTTGGTGCCATGGTCTAGTCTTGAGGTCTGTGGTAGTGGGTTGGACTTGATGATCTTTGAGGTCTCTTCCAACCTTGCTATACTGTGATACTGTGATACTGTGACCTCTGCCCGTGCCATCTGCAGCAGCAGCATGGGGGCACTGGGCCTGCCCAGACTGCACTGGCAGCCTAATGGCCACATCCCCGTGGGCTGGGGACATCGACGGGGACGTGTCATGAATTCTTCTCATTCTTACAGACAGAGCAGCCACAACACATAACTACCTGAGTGCTAGAGCCTGAGGAGGCTCCATGCTTGGTGGTGCCAGCCTGACTGCTGTCATTCTCAGGTCCCTGGGCAGCCAGCACAGGAGCAGAGCCTGAGGTCCACATCCTTGGCACCACCATTGTGCCTGCACCAATCTCTCTTCGTCCTGGCTCAGCCCAGGGCCATGGGTAGGTGGACCCTGCACCAGTACTACCAGTGCCATCTGCCCGGGAGACCTGCTGATGTCCATGGCAGACAACCACCCAGTGCCACCAATCCCTGCCGTGGGGCCAGAGCCACCTCAGCCACGGCGGGGCCGGGGAGTTTCTGCCTGCCTAAAAGGCTTCACTCTCACTTTCTGGGTAATGATTTCCCAGCTGCTCCCCGTTTGAGCTGCTAATGGGAACTCCACTCCCTGCCTGCCTCCCAGAGCTGCTCTCCCGGTTCAGGCTGAGGAAAATCAATTCCCCTCTCACTCAAGGCTTTCCAAGACAGATGAACTGCAGCTTGTGCCTGCCTGAGCGAAATATTTATTCAGTCTGGGAACAGATTTACTTTTGAACTTCTATAAATACAGCTGAGGGCTCTCATTTAATCCCTCACCAGAAGCCCTAATTTTATTTGTTTTGTGTTTTAAAGGATTCTCCCTTCCTAGTGCCTTGTTGGCAGGTGAAGGCAGAAATTTTGGCTTTGGCCATGGGGAGAGGGCTCTGGACTGCAACTGTGGGGACCTGCCCGTGGTCCTGTAGCAGGACAGGGCTTGGTGGTGCCAGAGAAAGGGTGAGACCTTTCCACACTCCCAGTATCTGGGCTCTGTGGAGGCTGCCTGCCCTTGATTTACACCCCAGGGGCTGGGTCAGGCAGAGAGAGGCCAAATTCTCCACAGAGGCATCTTTGTGACCCTGGTGGATCAGGTGGATGTGGGCAGGAAGCAGGGAATTGCTCCCCAGGCCACTCAGGGGGATTCTGCCTCCTGCCAGCATCTCTCCAGTATGTGCCAAGAGGGGTCTGGGCCAAATCCTTTGGAGGGTGAATGTCCCCAAGGACAAACTGAAAAGTTTTCCTAGTGCTAAGCAGAGGCCAGGGCCAGGCAGGTGCTGGAGCCAAGATTCTTGGAGCCCACCTTGGTGAGTCCCTGAGCCACTGTGCTGCTCCCTGAAGCCACACAGGCGCCACAGAAACACCAGCATCAGCCAGCACCCAGAGGGGCAGGAAGCTGCTGGGTGTCCATAAATCCCTTTGGCTCATCCTGCCCCTCCTGTTCCTGTCCCTGCCAGCAGGAACAGAGCAGTGCCAATAATCTGCCCTCTGCATCTGGTCAGGGAAATTTGGGACCAAAATGCCAGGGGCCCATGCCAGCTCCCCCCACAGCAGCTCAAGGCCAGGAGCTAGCTCACAAGTGGCCACAGCCTGACTCCACCTCGGGCAGGGGATGGCCATGTCCCCATTTTTAGAGCCACCTGGCACATCCCCATCTGGTGAAGGCTCCTCTGAAGGCACAGCACCAGGCCTGGCTCCTCAGTTTGACACACTTATTAAACTGCTCTGCTGCCTGCTGCCTAATTAACCTCCCCTGGAAACTGGGGAGGACAGAAATGTGACATTGAGCCGTGGAACTGCAGCCCCATGGACACTGGGTGGGACTGGGCTGCCTGGGGGGGATGGAGAGCAAGTGGGGGACTGGAAATGGGGCAGCTGCTGGAGTATTCCTCCCTGCCCCACCAACCATGGCCCCACAGGCTGACCTAGAATGTGGAGCAGGGACCCCCAGTGAATCCCTCCCACCCCCCTCCCCGGGGTGTCAGTGCTGCTCCCCCCGCCCCGGGCAGAGCTGGGATTAATCCGAGCAGGCTCTAATCCGCTCAAGCCCTTTCGTAACAGTGCTCAGAAATAAGCCTGGAGAGTTCCTGATACTTCTTGAAATTTTGGAGTTGGGATATTTTTAGGCTCTGTCCTTGCGTGCGATGCAGCCATGGGCAGGAGGGCTCTGCAGCGGGGGGGGGACTCACTGCCAGGCCCCCAGAGTCTCACCACCACCACCCCCCAGTCCTGCCAGTGCCCGCCCTGTGCCGCTCCCCGGCTCTCGCTGGCTCAGTAACAGACTTCCCTTGTTTGGGAGTTTTGTTTTTTTTTCCTGTATCCATTTCAGGGCTCCCCAGAAGAGCCTCCAGCCCCAGCGCACAGACAGGCTCTGTGCTGGCATCCATCAGTGTCTCCAACGGGTCCTCAGCAGCATCAACAGCGCCGACACCACAGCTGCCCCAGGAGGACGAGGGCAGGGAGAGGGAGAGGATGACAAACAGCGACAGGAAAAGTGACACTTCAAACTCCCCCTGCCCAAGACCAGCCCGGAAGAGCCCAGCCCCACCTGGGCTGTGATTGATTCTCTTCCCAATAAACCACAACCATCAGGAGGCTGGGGGGCACCAGGGGGGCACAGTGACAAGTGTGAAGCTCCTGGCAGTTCTGCTTTGCTCCCAGGGAATGTGACAGGAGGTTTCTCCCGCCCAGTTCCATCCCAGGCCCCGTCAGCCTCTTCTCCACCAGGCTTGGCCTGAGGATGAGAAGCTGGAAAGGTCCTTCAGAACCAGTTCCCCTTCAGAACCAGTTCCCCTTCAGAACCAGTTCCCCTTCAGAGGTGGGTTAGATCCCACTGGGGATGAGGTCTCTCACTGGTAAAACTGGCTCCAGTGGTGAGCAGCAGCTTGGGCTGGGCTAGTCCTGACACAGCTCTGGACAGGGGCTGGCATTGCCTCAGCATGGACAGGACATCACAGCCTCCAGGACAGCTCAGACGCCCATCCCAGAGCAGGATTCTTGGGCTTAAGAATATTAATTGTCAGCCTCCAGTCTCCTGCCTGAGACCTCTGTGACTCGCAGAGCAGAAGAGGCAAGCCCAGGGGTGCTGGGTGAGAGAGCAGCATGGAGCCTGCCACTGTTTTTCCACCTCATGCTGGGCACTCCTGCTGAAGCTCCCTGCCCAGGAGTTCCTGCTCAGGGTCACCCTGAGTTAGCGATGTGGAATCACGTGGGCACCAAATGCCAAAGCTCTGAGCAGCACCAGGTGCCAGAAATTGCCTGTGGGGAGCTGCTTGGCCAGAGCCACTGAGGAACATCTGTGTGCAGAGCTGTGACCCCATGCCTGGGCACTGGAGCTAGCCCAGGGCTCTCCTGCTCCAGCAGATAAAGGAACCAAATAATCCCAAAAAACTCCTGGCCCTTTGCCAGGCAGCCCCACGAAGACCTGACCTGCTGCTCCCTGCTGCAGTGGGCTGCAGGACCTTTCCCAGCTCAAAGGCAGCAGAGGCCTCAATAAACTGGGAGGTGAAAGGAAGGTGAGAAGCAGCCTTTGATCTCACACCAGCACAACCCACCCCACATAGGGCAGCCTCCTCTTCCTCTCCTCCTGACATGGAGGAAGAGCCAGAAATATCCAAACTGGAAGTAAGATGCTGGGCAAGGCCCTGCCAGGTGGTGGCACCTGCCCCATGGAGCTGCATCTGCCAGGATGACTCTGAGATACCCCATCTCATCCCTTGCCTGGTGGTTCTGAGGCAGAGTCCTGCTCATGTGTGGAGAGGTTGGGAGAGCTCTGTGCCAGAGTGAAAAGCTCTCAGTTATCAAGTTCTGATCTGCCCAGGGCTTCTTGACCTGCTGACATGGAGTGACTCCCATGTCCTTGGAGGTGCAATGTGTTGGGCTGAGAGCAGAAGGGACACCCACACAGAGCAGGGCTGGGGGCACCAAAGCCTGTGCCATGCTAGCTCCCATTGGACCACTGGGTCCCCCTGCTCTGGGAACAGAGAAAAACAGCCTGGTGTGGGGCATCCATTGGGATGGAGCAGAGAGTGCCTGGAGCAGGATGGGGCATGAGCTGGCAGTGACAGCCATGGAGGACATTGGCAAAAGATGCTCACTCCCACAGCCATGTCAAGTGGAGGTCAGCAGCTGAGCCCAAAGAGTGTGACACAGCCCAGGGTCAAAGCCAAGCCAAGCCAAGCCAAGTCCAGGCTAGTTTCATACCTCCAGGATCAAACCTGCTGGCTAAAGGAGCCCAGCACCTCTCCATAGGGGATGCCAGGTCTCCTTGGTCCCCTGGCACCCATCCTGCCCATGGTACCCTGGGGACTGTGGCTGTCATGCCTTGCAGAGGTTGGCACAGCCAGAGCAGCTCCCATCTTCAGGTAGACCCAGGCAGGGATTAGAACTTAACCTCAAAATGTTTCCCTTGCAATTTTCAAGTGATCTTTCTTATCAACTAATTAAAAAATTTCCATAATTAGGTCAGGGAAAATCACAGCTCAGGATTGTTCTCATTTCCTGCCAGCACAGCTTTGTGCTGTGTGGAGGGCCCCTCGCCCTGGCAGCCCCTCGCCCTGGCAGCCCCTCGCCCTGGCAGCCCCCCAGGGCTGTTTGCACTGAGGGGTAAAGGGGTAGGTTGGTCAAAGCCCAACCCAAGCCCCAACCCAAGCCCCTGTCCCCACCACCATCCCTGCTGGCACATTGATGGAGCCTCATCCTGTGCCATGATGGCTGGGTAATGCTAGGCAGCTAACACCAGCCGCAAGTGGTTGGCACCAGGAGGGAACCAGGCTCAAAGTCCAGCCCAGAGGGGAGCACCTCGTGGGTCTGGGTGCGATGCTGCCATGCAGCTGCTTTTGGTCCTCAGGTTCTGTGGCATTTGAACTCTTTCTGGCCAGCAGGAACAGACTCAGCACCTCTGAGCCAGGATGTGTGTCCCTGCATAGTCCAATGATGGTAACGAGGTCCTGAGGCCAGTGAGCCACCAGCAGGTACTCCTCATTCTCAGGACTATTCCACCAACCTCCCAGTCCATCCCTACCAGTGGCTTGCCTGCTCCATCAGAGCCAAATGCCCCTGGAGCAGCCAGAGCAGCCCACTCCAGAGCCCAAGCTGAGCACAGTGCCCGAGCTCAGGAACATTCCTGCACAAGACACACAGCAGGAGGTCACAGGTCGGTGTGGCATCACCACTCGACATGTGTGAGCAAAGCTCTGCACATTCACACCCCCGGAGCCACAGCCCAGATTGTGCCAGTCTGAGTTTGCCGCACGTGGCAGACTGCACAACAAGAACCCCCCTGGCACTCTTATCCTCAGCCCGGCTCTGATCTCTGTGCATGGCAGCAGTTTCTCAGCAGCAGACTCATGCCAGCAGCCACCGAGGGACCATCACGGTTCCTGCCACCCCCGTGGAGCCATCTCAGCCAAAAGGACAAACATCCCCCAGAGAAGCTGGCCCTGGCTGGCTGCCCCACTGGCACACACCTGCAGCCACTTGAAAGCCCCAAAAAGTCAATGCTGGTGGATGCGACTTGTGCTGCCGGCAGGAACTCCTGGCCAGTCTGGCAGCAGGGACAGAGCCTCATTTATCGGCGGCCTGTCACGCACCGCGGCACTGCCCCTTGATGCTATTTCGAGCAGCGTGCCCCACATGCAGACACAGCAGCTCACAGAGCGCTCGGCTCGGCGCAGACACCCCGGGGAACCACGCAGACCAGGACGGGTTTTGCGCAGCGCCGAGCAGCGCAGGGCCAGCTCCTGCCTCCCATCTTCACCAAAGCTGCCACGCTCCACTCTGAGTAGAGGGTGCTAGCGGCTGGCACCACGGACACATCCAGCCCCCCCACCCCCCCGCCTAAGACCAGACATCTCGAGCAGAAAGGTGGCAACGGAGCTGTGCTGACCTTCTCACAGCAGTGAAAGAACCTACCCAGGAGCGCAAAGCCACACTCTGGACCCCTTACCTTCACCAAGAGTCATCTCCTCTCTCTAAGGAGCACTTTGAAACGTTGCTCTGAAAATAAAAAGCAACTCCATGTGCCGAGAAGAGCTGCGAGTGCAGCTCCTGAGCAAGAAGTTGTTCTCTCAGCCGCATATCCAGCGTGACCGGCAGCCCCAGTCCTGCCGCCGCGCCGCCAAGGGCAGGCAGAGGCACGTCCCCGCTCTCGGGATCCGCGGGGTTTGCTCCAGCCCTACCCCACCCCGAGCACAACTCATCCAAACCTCAGCTGCGTCAAGTCAGCAGCAACGAGGACTGAGAGAAGCTGAGGAGCGAGCTGCGGATCCAGTCCTGCTCGGTGGGTGCTCATGCGGGCAGGCTCTGCCCCAGGCTGCAGCCACTCCGGGACACGGCGCTCGCTGCCCAGGTCGCGGACAGAAAGAGCTTTGTGAGGCTCCAGCAGAAGTCCTGTGCTCGAAGAGCAGAGTTCCCCTCGCAGAGGCAGCCTTGGCTCCATTGCAACCCAAACCTCTCCCGCCTCAGGCACAGCAGGGATGTGAGGAGCGCTGGGCACCCGCGAGCTGGGGCTCGTGCAGGTTACCCCGTGCACCCCAACATCCTGAGCAGCACGACGGGGCCCATGAGCACAACCCCACTGCCCACTCACAGACACAGACACTACCCGGTCGCCATCCACAGACACGGCCCCACTGCCCAGGTCGTGTCACCCACCCTGGCTGTCCACAGGCACCTTGGTGAATGCTGCCTGAGTCCAGGCACTGCCGGCAGACCACAGCCTATCACCCAGCCATGGGGATCACAGGTTGGGCACCCCAGTGGCATGGACGCTTTGGCAGAGCCGAGCCGGGGGCATCACCCACGGGGGTCCCGCTTGGCGTGGGAAGGGCAGCTCCGTGCAGGGGCCGCAGCTGAGGCTTCGACAAAGTTCTTGGGAAGAAGTTTTCCTCCTGCCCTAACACCTTCCAAGATGGGGTCAGCGCGACCGGGACTCAGCTGCCCCCCCGCAGCCCTCGCCCTGACGCACGCTGTTGCTGCCCGTTCTCAGGCACTGCGGGGATGGGGAATGGGACCAGAACAGCCCCCAGCCGGCCACTCACCCATCCATCCATCCATCCGTCCGTCCGTTCATCCGTCCGTCCGTCAGTCCTTCCATCCATCCACCCACCCATCCCTCTCCCTTCTCCCGGCCCCGCGCTGCCACTCCAGCTGCGCCCCCTTCCCACAACTTTGATGCGGCAGCAACTCTCCCGGGCCCGCAGCCCGGCCAGCGAGGTTCGGGGGTACCGGGGGAGCCAAGGCCGTCCCCCACTCTCCTACCCGCCCTACCTGCCCAGCTGCCCGGCTCCGCCGCCGTTTGCAGCATCCTCTCGCCGGCTGCTCGCTCCCGGCTGGGCGAGCGCGCTCCCGGTGAAGGAGGAGGAGGAGGAAGAGAAGGAGGAGGAAAGGGGGGATGAAGGCAGCCCGCGCGCCGCCGCGGTGTGTGTGTGTGTCCCTCCCGGTGCCCTAAGCCTATTCGCGGTGGGAGGAGGGAATCACATCCCGGTGCCGCATCCTGCAGCGCCGACCGGGACCGGGATTGAGCGGGGGAGGTACTCATAGCCCTCGAGATGGGATGCCCCGGAGTGGGACATATTGCAGAGAGCCGGAGCGGCGCCTGGGGGGACTATGCTGTCACAGCCTCCGGGGACTCCTGGTTGCTTCCCAGGGGATCTGGGGGACGCGGAGTGGGTGGCGATGTCAGTAAGGTGCGTGGTTGGGCAGACAGAGAAGGTGACCCAGCAGGGCTGTAAGGAGGGCACTCTGACTCAGGGCACAGAGATGCCCAGTGGCACCAGTGCCACAGAGCACAGAGGGGTCAGGTCTTAGTCCTGCCTGGACGAGGATCTCCAATCCTGTATCTTGAGAGCAGCAGCCAGCCTGGCTCTCCAGGACTCTTGGAGGTGATAGAAGTGGCTTCTGGGAGGCTTCAGCCCTTGGCTGTGCCAGGGTTGCTGTGCAGAACCTGGCATCAGGCTAGGATGAGGTCTCACACTCTCCTAGACACCCTGCCTGATCCTGCAGGATGAGTCGGAGCTGGAAGGAGGGGTCCTGTCTGCTCTGGAGTTGCCACAGCTGGACCGTGAGGACCCTCCAGGCCCAGGTGTCTTTGCTGACACGCAGCTGGCTCAACATTCTCTGAAGAGCCAAAGCTCTCCTGGCGCTGTCCTGGAACCGTTATCGCCGCAGTCAACAGTTCGGCAGCTCCAGCACCTTTGCATATGGCCTGGTGGTGCCGGCACAGAAGAGCAGGGAGGGGGAAGCCCTTCTGCCCGCCCCGAGGGCCGCGCTGTCTAGACACTTACATAAGCACATCCTGCCCTCCTCCAGCACGCTCGGTGGAGAATCTCGAAGCACTTCACACCAGCGCTAATGAGGCTTTGCAGCCCTGCTGCTGGGCAGCTGCTCGGTCCCGCCGGGTTCTCTGGCCGGAGGCTCTCTCCTCAGCCCTGGCAGCTCTCTCCTGCTTCCTGCTTTGCCTCCACTCAGAAGTGGAATTGGTGCCAAGGTGAAGGAGTCTGAGCAGCCTCATGAAGTTGCTGGCAGAGGGCTGGAGGTTGCTGGAAGTGAAGGCAGACCAAGTGCTCCTCCAAGCTGCTCCAAGCCCAGGAGAGACCACAGCTGTGGGAAGGCTCAAGTATCCCCAGCTCCCAGAGAGGTGGAAACCATGACCAGAGAGATGGGCACTGAGCTCCTCTGCAGCAGTCATTTCCAGGTCTGTAGGTGTTGGGCCAGGAGCAGCTGGCCGAGCAGCACTGGGTGAGCTGAGAGCCCTTCCCTTGCTGCCACCAGAGCCAGGGCTGGGTCCCCAGGAGCTGAGGCAGTGCTATGGCACCACCAAGCTTTGGCACCACTCTTGCTGTAAATTACTCGGGGTTTTAGGAGTCCCTCTCCAGAGCCTGCTGCATTTATTTGCTGTGCCATCCGATTTGCACAGTGCTGGGTGGATTTTTTCCTCCCTATAAATAATTACAGGCACTCTAATGGATCTCAAACCTTGCATTACCTTGGCTGTCAGGAGCCTTCCTCTCCAAGGAGCAGAGACAGGGCTGCAGCTCCTGCACCAATTTGTTTTGTTCACAATAACCCTTTCAGCCTCACCCTGCTTCCACCCCACCATGAGGAAGGGGCTGTAACACTCCTGCTCCAGGCACAGGAACTGGGGGGGTGTGAGGATGAGGCCTCTCACCCATCTCCTGGCATTCCAGAACTGCAGAGCACAGATGAGTAGCTTCCCTCCGTGGGACCTGGGGGCTTCCCCCTCCTGACAGCAATCTCTGACTGCTCTCAGGCTAATGCAATATTCCTCTCACCCTTCCCTCTCCTGGAGGGATATTTAACAAGCCCCCATTCATGGATTTTTAAAATCAAACTGAGCTTCCCTGCCCATTCCAGCCAGGACCGAGCTGGTGACACTTTGCTATGCCAAAGAGATGCTGGCAGTGCTGGTCTGGAGAAGGCTGATGAGCTCCCACAAGTAGTCCTCAGCGAAACCTCTGAGTCTGTGCCCACTAAGGGGAAAGCCCTGCCTGGGCACTGATGCTGTGGGAGATGGTGGGCAGAGGAGCAGCTGTTCCACAGAGCTGAGCCAGGGAACCGCATCCCGGGAAGGGTGGTGTGGGGATGGCTCAGCCACAGCATCACTTTCCATGAAGCCTCCCTGGCTCCTCAGCCCCACGCTGAGCCCTGCCAAGCTGCTCCAGCAGCTGCCGGGGCTGGTGGGGCTGGAACTGCTCACAGCCATCCTGGGGTTTGGGGTTTTCTGGCAACAGCACTGTCAGGGCAGTAAAAGCTTATCACAAGCCTATAGAGTCTTGGAGCTGGATCAGAGGAGGTTACATCTTCACAGGCAGGAAAAGGGGCAGATGTTGGGGACAGGCTGCAGGATTTCTCAGCTAATGGAACAGCATCAGTGAGCAGCTCTGGCCCATGGGAAGTTGTCCCCACCTTAGTGCCGAGGCTGCAGACCCTGCCTGTGCCTCAGCATGGGGCAGGATTGGTCTCAGTCAACAGCCCGGGTGTGGAGGTTCACCTAGAGCACAGGATGTGTGGGGTGCAGCTGAGAGAATTGAGGTTGTTCAGCCTGGAGAAAAGGAGGCTGAGGTGAGACCACATCTGGAGTCAGGGGTGGCCAGGGGCAGAGGTTTGTGTTCTGCAGGCACTGCAGTGAGGCTGAGCTTTCCCATTTGTGCAGCACTTTGCAAGTGGCTCATAATTAAATCTCAACTCCTCCCTGGGTAGGGCCATTACCAGTGGCTCTCCAGAGGCTGTGGTCCGGAGATCAACCTGTGGGGCCAGCAGAATCTTCCTGTTGCTTTTAAGGACCAGGTAAGAGCTCTGGGACAGTGACCTGTCTGTGAGTCTGTCCCCACACCTCCACGGTGACAGCTGCTCCTCTGCCACCAAGTGCCAGCTCCACCAGCACATCCCTAGGGCAGCATGACAAGGGCAGTGACTTGGCCCCAGTTCCTGGGGACTGTGCCACTCTGGCAGAGCCAGGCTGTGTGGGCAGCCCGGTTTGCACCCCAATCACCATCACTCTGAGACCAGGGTGCTGGTCCCTGCACCCATGGGTGCTATGGACACAGCAAGCCTTGGTTTCTAAAGTGAGAGCACAACTGGATGCAGCACCAGATGGGCTTTGTGGCAAGCTGAGTACCCCTTTGGGCACGAGTGGTTGCAGAGAACTCCTCACTGGAGTAACAAGGGACACCACTCAGAGGTGCAGGAGCAACGAGGGACCCTCCACACCAACTCCTGGAAACCACTCCCCATGGCCCCAGTCCTCTGTCATTGCCCATCCCTGACCATGTGCCAGTGCTGGGCATCATTCCTTGGCTGTGGCATCAGCTCCTGTGTGGCCACTGAGCAAGGAGCAGCACCATAGTTAGCAGGGGATGTCTCTGTGTTTCTGGCAATCTTCTTTCTTTCTTCCCATTGTAACTTTTAATTAAAACCTAGAGCAGGAAGATAAGGAGTCCCCTGCAGGGTGGGGGCATTTGAGTGTCTAGCAAAGGGGGGGGTGGTAATTTGCAATGGTTTCTTTTGAAGGGGGAGCTCTGAGCCCTGGCAACACTATCACATGTGAGGAGTGGAATGAGGATGGGTTTGTTCCACGGCCCCTGTAAAACTGTTCTTTTGTGGGGGGGGGGGGTGGGCTTCCCCCTAATGAGAGATGAACTGCATCAGTTTCCTCTGCTGCAGGAGGAAAATTAAAAAGAAACTGATAAGAGGCCCCAGCCTCTAGCTTCTGTCTTACCTCCCAATTATAACTGAAAGCTCAGAGGCATTCCAGAGACGGGACTTGATGTCTACATTAATTATAAATAAATTATCTACACTTAATGTTTAAATGAAATTCCAGATAAAGTTTATATTTAGCTGAGCGCCGCAGCAGGGCATCAATATTGATGCGAGGAGCCGGGAGGAGCTGCGCTGCTCCTGCCTGACGGCGGAGCCCCGCCGGAGTGGGGAGCCCCTGCTGGAGCTGGCAGGGAGTGGGGCTGGAAGGGCAGTGAGACAGGTTGGGCTCCTCTGCCCTGCCACACCCTGCCCTGCCCCTCCGTGCCCTCCCAGCTGTCCCACCCGTCACGGACTCACGGAGTCACAGATCGCACCGAGTTGGAAGGGACCCTCAAAGGTCCTGCAGGGATCAGGGACACCTCCAGCTAGAGCAGGCTGCCCAGGGCCACATGGACTCTGATCTTGAATGTCTCCAGGGATGGGGGCTCCAGTGGCATCCCTGGGCAACCTGTGCCAGTGTCTCTCCACCCTCGTTGTGCAGAATGCTTCAGTGCTCCCCAGCAGTGAGGAGATGTCACCATGCCACAGCACAGCTCACAGCCTGGCCCTGGCTGCTGCGGGAGGTTTCACAGCTCACACAGGTTTGGTGTTTGGCTCCAGATTAAAAGGAGACTGTCTTAATGCTTTAATGCTGCCAGGGTGGAAGAGGAGAAGTTTGACAGGTCTGTAGCTCAAAGCTGTAGAGAAAAACAATAAAAGAATAAATAAAAGGCAGCTGAAATCCTTCATCTTCTGGTCACTTGTGCAGACGTTCAGCTGAGGTCTAGGTAAGATCCAGCATCCTGAGCAGCCAGTGCCACGGTGGGACAAGGGCAGAGCGTCCTGGAGAGCAGAGCATCCCAGCCAAAGGAGAACATCCCAGCCAGGCCAGAGCATCCCAGCCAAAGGAAAACATCCCAGCCAGGCCAGACCATACCCACATGAGCCACTGGTGAGGGCTGGGCTGGCAGAGCCTGGCACAGTTGGGCCAGGAGCTGCAGCAGGGTCACCTTCGGTACCCAGCACCGCACAGTCCTTGTTCTGCAAGGGGAGCAGTATCTCATTTCTTCCTCAATTAGCTCCTGATTATCAGTGTCCCAGGGCCCCTTCCCAGTCTCTGTTTCATGCACCATTAATAATTCATTTCTCAGATAGCAGAATGCAGCAGCACAGGGTTAGGGCTTTGTGACTAATAAGTACCAGAGCAACCTTCCCCTCCAAGGGACAAATGAAGGGAGTGAAAATAAAGAATCAAAGATAATCTGTTTGGCGGCCTCTAATCAAAGCCTGGATGAAGGCTTTGCTCACTCAGGTGAAGACCACACTGAGCACACTCCTCCTCCTCCTTGGCAGCCGCGGGCTGTTGGGTTCCCATGCTTTGCCTCACCGGCACCACCTTCCCTGGCAGCAGGGAGTGGAACTGAGTCACCTTGGGGCAAAATGTGCCACCCTGCTCCCAGAGCTGGAAGTTCAGATGTGAGCTGGATCCTTCCTCCAGCTGTGAAATCCCAGGAAGCCAGATTTCCCCTGTTCCTGCAGCACAGAGGAAGAGGAACTGCTGGGACCCCCTGGCTGTTTTCCTCAGAAGCCCCAAACCGCCCATCCCATCCCTGGGGGATTTGTAGGTGGGTGGGAGGCACAGCCCAGTCTGACCAAGGGGCTCTGCAACACAATGGGGAGAATAAACTGCCCTGAAGAACTTCCACAAACATGCACTTGGTCCTGCATGGGATAGGAAGGAAAAGCAGCTTCTTGCTTTCTTCTGCAGACACTGCCCCACCGTGCCCTGGTGTGAGTCCCAGCAGAGAAATCGTGGGAGAGAAATAAATCCCCAGGCAAGACCCAGCTAAGCCCAGCCACAGCAGCCAGACAGTGCATGAGACAGGGAGGTCTGAGGGGCCAGAAGCAGCCAGTGACAGCACTTCCCATGTGCTTTGAAGCATAGAACCATCGAGGTTGGAAAAGCCCTCTAAGGTCATCCAGTCCAACCTGCAACCCAATACCTCCATGGCCATTAAACCATGGCCTCAAGTGTCACATGGGTTTTGAACCCCTGCAGGGATGCCGACTCCACCACCTCTCTGGGCAGCCTGTTCCAATCCCTTACCACTCCTGCAGTAAGGAAATTCTTCTTAATATCCAACCTGAACTTTTCTTTGGGTGCAAAACCTCCTGCTTTTCATACAGGAATCCACAACTGCAGCCGGCAGCACCAGTGTGGACAGGGCACTGGATGTTCCCAGCCTGGTGCTCCCCATGGAGGGAGAGCTCTCAGCAGGTGGAATGCCAGAGGCTTGGGTCTGGAATGGGTGGGATGAGCAGCACTCCCATCACAGCCATTCCCAGCACCAGGCTGGGCAACAGCAGTGGGGCTGTTCTGTGGTGGGGTGGGGCAGTGGGCACCAGGATAAGGCTCTTTGGAGGGGCAGAGCTGGCACCAGGCACAGAGCATGGCGAGGAAGTGCCTGGCGCGTTGGCAGCTGCACATTAAGTGTGACAGGTTCCTGACAGATCCAATTACAGAGCCAGGCCTCAGCAGAATCTCAGCCTCGAGATTTAGTGCATGAAATTCTGCTGGGGAATTTTCCGACACTGCAGTTTGTGCCATGGGTCCCTGCAGGCTCTGGGCTCTGCTGGCACCCATCAAGCTGCCCCTGGCTCTCCTCCCCGTCATGCTGCACCCCATTCCCCTCTCCACATCCCTACAGTGCATGGCTCAGATGCAATCACCTAAAAAATGGCAAGACAAGAGAGACAAACCCCTGGCAGAGCTGGAGAAGGGGGCACCCACAGCCTCCCTGTTCCTCTGCCTGATGGAGACGTGCCCTGGCTTGGGCCTTGGGTGCCACGTGCTGGGATTGTCAGTGCCCAGGCACAGCCCCAGGGGCTGCACAGGCTCCAGGCTGTAAATCACTCGGGCTTCCAGTAGCTGAGGGTCTGCCCAGTCTTCATGGCAGTATTTTTAGCCTGGTTTCCTAGAAAAGCAAGGTGGGCACTTGTGGGGCAGAGTCTGCCCATGTAGTGGTGCCTGCCCAGGGCTAGTTTCACCCAGTTGACTGGTCTCAGGGCAAGGAGATTCCCCAAAAGCAGCATGCACAGAGAGGCAGGAGAGAAATGGGAGCCTCTTCAGTAAGGTGGTCTGGTCCCAGGGCTGTGGCACAGGAGTGGCAGCTGCCAGGGAGCAGCCCTTGGGGTCACCAGGCCCTGTCTCCAGTGGGGAGAAGCAGGCAGCCATGGCTGGAGGAGGAGGCAGGCAGCAAATCCTCTTCGGGAAGAACTCCCCTCCTGGGAATGCTGCTCAGATGAAAGGCTGAGCAGCCTTCAGGGATGAGGAGATTTGTGCTGGAGAGGTCCTGGGTATGTGGGGCTGGGTACTGCCCCGCGGTGCTTTGCCCAAGCACCAAGCTGGTTGCTCTGCCCCTGCCCAGCCAGAGCTGTGCCAGCTCCTTTCCTCAAACACACCTCGGATTTATTTTATCTTTTACAAAGTGCTGCGAGGACAGCGCCGTGCCCCAGTGCCAGCAGCGGGTCCTGTGATCACAGGTGGGGAGGAAGCTCGGGATGAGAGCTGCCAAGGCTGCAGCACCGCGGCCAGCAGAGCAGAGCTGCGTCACCGTCCCCTGGCTCTGGCACCTGGGAGCTGCTGGGAAAGCAGATTTGCTTCCCACCTACAAGGCTGCTCCATCCTCTGCCATCCACAGCTGAGCTCAGGCTGGCAGGGAGGAAGGTTCTGGGATGCTGCTGGGGGCTGGGAGCCTGCCTCTCTCCAGCCACAGCTTCTGTGCCCTCCTCAGGGGCATCCGATGATCCCCATTGCAGGCTGCAACGATTATAGGAGTGCCACCCACCAGGGACACCTTCTGCAACCTTTGGTCTCAACATCCCTGTCATGGTGCCAGCAGGGACCCACGGTGCCCTGGGCACGTGCCTCCTGTGCCACCAACACAGCTGGCATCACCCAGCCACATGCCAGGCAGCTTTTTTAGCCTAAGCAGAATAAAACTGCAGTGGTTTTATTTCCTGCCTCCCTGCTCAGGGTGGGAGAGAAATTGTTTGATGCTAATCCCCTTGTTTAATCCCGTGGCAGCCTGGCATGCTAACGCTGGCATCAACTCCTGTCAGGAAGCAGCAGAAAGCAGCCACAGGCCATGGGGCCGCTGGAGCACAGCAGGACCTGGGGGTCCCTGTGTGCTGTGTGGGCTCCCACATGCTCCTGGCAGTGCAGGAGAAAGAGCTGTTGGGTTTCAGGATCGAGTGCCTCCAAGATGAGCAGTTCTCAGCTGGAATTTCCCTTGGTATAGAGAGGAAGACTCCAGCTGACCCAGGAAAGGTCACCTCAGGGGCCTGATGCACTCAGGGGCTCTAGCAGAGACCCTGCATGGCAGAAAGTCTCAGATGTGCCTGGGAAGCAAAATTTGGTTCGTGTTCCACTCGCCCATGATGCCACAGGACCCATCCTGATGCTGCCCAAACCTGTGTCTACATGGGGCCAGAGGCACAGAGGTGGAACAGATCTATAGAGTCACAGAATTGTTTCTGCTACCAGAGACCTCCAAGATCATTGAGTTTGACCTTCAGCCCAACACCACCACCACCACTAAACCACGTGCCCAAGTCCCACATCCACACAGGTTTTGAACACTTCCAGGTATGGGTACTCCATCACCTCCCTGGGCAGCCTGTTCCAGTTCCTGACAATTCCTGCAGTACAGAAATTGTTCCTTGTGTCCGACCTAAACCTCACCTGGCACAATTCCAGGCCATTTCCTCTCCTTCCATCAGCTGAGACTAGGAAAAAGAGACCACCCCCTACCTCCAACCTCCTTTAAGGTCCCAGCTTAGGATTCCTGGCCCAGGCATCTGTGGTGCCACCAGAGTATCACTTCAGGGAAAGTGCCAGGGCTCCTGCTCCAGCTGCTCTGTGCTGTCCTCGCTGCAGTGGGGGCCTGATGCTCAGTTCCAATTTGCCCGACTTTACCTCCAAGCCCTCAGCACTCGTTATTCCTCCCCCAGCTCAGCTAAAGAGCCTTTTAATACCTGGCAGTTTTCTCTCTGGGAAGGAGCCTGCAGACTGTAATCAAGTCACATCTCAGGCTACTTTTCGTTAAGCTAAACAGATTGAGCTCTAAGTCTCTGCTAAACACCCAGCCCCAGGAAAGGGCCAATCTGAGGCGCTGCCAAGCAGAGAGGAGCCAAAGCTTTTCCAGCTGGGGCACTGAAAGGTGAATTGCTGCTTTCAGACGCTCTGACGATAAATGAAATGGGCTGTACAAAAATAATGGCTGTGTTGCCCTTGCTCTGGTCTGTGAGCACAGATGGATGCCAGAGGCATGAGGGGTGCTGGGGAAGGAGGGCGTGGGTGTTCCCAGGGCTGTGCCCATCCCTATGCCAAGCTGTGGCCTAGCACCTGGCAAAAAAAAAAAAAAAAAAACCAACAAACCAAAAAACCCAAAACCACTGCAAAACATCTTCACCATACTTTTGCCAGCACAAGTTGCTGCTGCTGCTGCAGGGGTTTGCTGCGGGACTAATAGTGCTTGTGTCTGCTGGCAGGGCGCTGTAGTGGCTGGGAACAGAAGTGCTTCAGGGAGCTGAGATAAGCAAAGAAGCTCCAAGCCAGACTCAAATCCTGAGGTTATCGACAGGAATGTGTCAGCACCCAGGGACCCTTCCAGCTGCCCTCTCTAATGCCCAGCTATTGGAAGACACTGGAGCAGTGAGTACCTCAGGCTGGTATAAGAACAGGACAGGCAGCACAGGGGATGTCTGTCAATCACCACGAGGGCATGGCCACACTGTGTCCAGGGAGGAGGCAGCAGAGTGGCACAGGGCAGAGTGCAGCCTCTTCAGGGGACTCTGGCCCTGGTTGGATGAAGAGTGGGGGGAGCAGAGGGGTCTGACCCATGGTGGGAGGATGTGTGGCGCAAAGCATTTTGCCAGTGCTCAGGGAGAGCTGGGAGGGGGCTAGGGCTGTGGCCAGGTTCAGGCAGCCCCACGACACACAGACCTTCCTTCAGCCTCCTGAGTCCCTGTGGCTCCAGAGCTGCTTTATCAGCACAGCCCAGGTCTGATCGATGCTGCAGTGACCTGAATGGCTGATCAGAGGGGAGCAGCCACTGCCCTGTCCCAGGCCGTGTGGTGCAGTGACAGTCAGGGTGGATTAACACGGGGGGCATAGTAACACGTGTCCCCACACCCTCACAGGGACCAGCCCAGCCACAGGCAGCCTGAGGACTTGGCCACATGAGGCCAGCTCTGAAGGACGCTGGTCAAGGTTGCTGCAGCAATTGCTGCAGCTCAGCTGTTCCCTGTCACCAGGCCCAAGGTGACCAAGCCTCTGGGAAGGAGAAGCCAGAAGAGGCTGCTGAGCAGAGGTGCACAGGGAGGAACGAGCAGGGGCTGGGTGCAGACCCACCTGCAAAACCCACAGAGCCTCACAGGGTGATGCTGTCCTGGCCCTGCACCCCAATGGGCTCAGGAGAATCCCTTCACAAATGGGCAGGTTTGGATAACGGTGCAGAAATTCTGTTTTGGGGCAATGTGGGCATCCAGCTGGGTCTGGGTTGATAAGGTGGTACCAGCCTGTGCTGCAGGCACTCCTCAGATGAACTCAGCCTGGATTCTCCGAGCCCAAATCAGGGCAGCTTAAGCCCAGCACAGCGCTGCGGGGCCCCTGCAGGAGAGGTCCTGCCTGGGGAAGGGTGCGAGAGGCCAGCCCAGCCCCTCCTGGAGCTGCAAATAACTCCGGCGGCCTCGTTACCCAGATTCCGACCAACGGGAGCTGGATTCGCCTCTCCCCCGGGCAAACTCCACCTGAAACTGGGCCATGGCCCCAGCCCGGCACAGCGCTGCCTCTCCTGCTCCCGCCCCGTCCTCGCTGGGGACACCGGTGGAGCTCCGGTGGTCGCGGTGCTCGGCATCTTCCTCCGGAGGGGCTGCCCAGCAAGCGGCTGAGTTTGTGAAAGGGATCACTCCCGAGCATGCCGGTGGCGGCAAAAAGCCGCCCCTCTGGCTTGGCGGGCCGGGAGCACTGACAGACACCGGCCCCGCCGCCCAGCGGGGCGGGAGGGAGGGAGCTGTGGGTGTGAGTCCCCGGACACCGTCTGAGCATCCCCTGGCACGCCACGGACCGGACCTGCAGCTCCCAGGGAACCGTCCCACGGCCGGGCCGGGCCGGGGCTTCCCTCTAGCGGCGGCAGTGGCGGGCGGGCTTCGGGGCTGCCCCGGCACGGCACGGCCGGGGGGACTCCGGGGTCCCGGTACCGAAGCCCCGGGCCAGCCACGGGTCCTGCCGCCAGCGTCGCGTCTCGTCCCGGGCACCAGGAAGGTCTCGGGTGGGTGGAGTGGGCTGCTCAGGACACAGAATCATGGAACCATGGAATTGCTTTGGATGGAAAAGACCTTCGAACTCATCGAGTCCAATCACCGAGCCAGCAGTGCCAGGCCACCACCAAACCACATCCTCAGCACCGCATCTCCAGGGCTTTGAAATTCCTCTAAGGATGGGGACTCCACCCCTGCCCTGGGCAGCCTGGGTCAGGCCTGGGCAGCCCTCAAGGGGAAGAATTTGTTCTTCGCGTCCAACCTCAACCTCCTCTCAGGCAGCTTGAGGTTATTTCCACTTGTTCCCTGGGACACTGACCCTCTGTGTCTGTGAGGAGGGGTAGGACTGTGGCAACCCCACACATGAGACCCCAGGCACTGGGGACACCTGCAGTGCCAGCGTGGTGGGATCTGGCTCTCCGGCAGGCAGTGGGGTGCTCTGGTTTTGGTGCAAGTGCCACCCTGCATCAACCTCCCCTGCACAGTAAGCTCTCACCAAGAAAAACCAGCACCACTTCCCCTGTCCCAGTTCACAGACAGCTCTTTAATGGAGAGCCACAGGAGGCAGATCAGGAACTGCCAGAGCACAGGACCACGTTCTGGGCCCTTGTAGAAGGGTTGGCTCACCTGGCAGGGTCGCACAGTCCCTCAGCCCCAGCAGTTCTGGGAGGCAGGAGGGGAAGGCAGCAGGCAGTGGGCAGGGAAGGGTTCAGTGTTGTCTTCTCTATGTCTTGTCCTCTGCATGGGCACAGCAAAGCCTCCTGCAGTCACAGGCTCTAGGAAGGGATGTCCTGCAGTAGATCAGTACAGCAAGGAAGAGGAGTGAGCTGTGGCTAACTCTGCACAGGCCTGGATGGAAGGTCCCATGCCAATAGTTATGGGAAGGGTCCCACTGCCCAAGGGAGGTGTCCTGGAAAGAGTCCTCCTCAGAGCAGAGCCCGCACTAGAAGCTGAGGCTGTGGGTGCTGCAGCAGTACTCTGTGTAGTCAAACTCCTCGATGGGGAAGGTCACAGTGCTCCACTTCTTGTATCTCCTCTTCTCAGCTGGTGTCTCCACCACAAAGTTCTTGATGCAGAGGATGGGCAACTTTACCTGCCGGTAGATCATCTCCATCCCCCAGTCCTGTGTGATCAGGGAGGGGACAGTCACACAGCATCCCTGGCCACACACCAGTGAAGAAGGCACCTCCTTGCTTCCAGGGTACATCCTCCTCTGGGGACAGCTGCCCGTGCCCATGTCCTGCATGTGCTCAATCATACCGGTATGGGCTGAAGGACGAGGCCTTGAGTAACCTGTGCTAGTGGGAGGTGTCCCTGCCTATGGCAGGGGGTTGGAACTAGATGATCCTTGAGGTCTCCTTCCAACCTTACCATTCTATGATTCTATGATTCTATGACACAGCTGCTCAGCCAGGAGCTGGGACACAAGGCACAGCCTCTCCTGCCCCTCCAGGGCTCACTGGCTGGAGCCTTGGGAGCATTGTCATCACCACACTCACCTGACTGCACTGACTGCATGCGATGCGGCAGCCTGGCTCCCAGTCCTTGAAAGTCCTCTGGAAGTGCATTTTCCCTGAGGAAACTCTGTAACAGAGCCTGCAGGAAGGGGCCAAGAGACATTCTGAGGACGAAGGTCCCAGGGCATCACAGTCCCACAAAGCCCCCACAGCCTCCATGGACTGATGTCCCAAGGAAGGAGCTGGCAGCAGGCTGCTGCCACCCCCTGCCTGTCCTTGTGCAAGTGACACCTGCCAGCCAGACTCTGGCAGCTCAGCCCTGCCCAGCTCCTACCTGAAGCTGGGGTTGATGTTGATGTGGTGTATGCCCTCCACGGTGCGGATGTCGCTGCCGCGGCACACAGCCACACTGCAGCTGATGCAGTAGAGACGAACGGCGCTGGGGTCGTGCAGCTGCCGCCTCTCACTGATCCTGGCCTCCTTCATCAGCCAGCTGGCAACAGCCATCTCCTGCAGCTTCCTGATCTGCAACGGCCAGGGGGACATGGGATGGGGGCAGGACAAGGTCAGCAGAGGGCTACAGGTACACATGGCTGGGGAGAGATGCATTGTCCCAAGAGAGCATGAGCAACACAACGGGTGGGCATAACTGGATGGGCACAGCCAGATGGACAGGGCAGGATGGATAGGGCAGGGTGGGCATAGCAGAATGGACAGGGAAGGATGGGCACAGCAGGATGGACAGGGCAGAGTGGGCCTGCATTGCCCCATATCACTTGATGCTATTCCCTCCCAGGAGCCGGTGCTGTTCCAAAGGGAGAGCAGGCAGCCAAAAGCAGGGCACAGGTGGCTGCGCCCATGCAGGAGATGTGAGCAGGAGCTGCCTGACCTGTGTGGTGCTTAGGGCTCACCTTGAGGCAATACTCCTGCTTGGGCATGGCCTGCACCACACCGATCGCCCTCTCCATGAGCTCCACTAGCTTCTCATTAAGCTGCTCACGAGAGACTTCTCTGCTGTTGGTTTTGGCAACTACAGAGTAGATGCTGTTCTTGGCACGGGCACGGCCCCGGGCCTGCAGCAGAAGGGCCAAACACAGTGGTCAGTTGAGATGCTCTGCCAGGGCCTGAGCTCATGTGCAGGGAGTCAGCAGCAGGCGTATGATGTCAGAGCCCCCATGTCCCACCCAGCAGGCTGCTCCCCACTCCTGCCCTGCCCAGGGCTGGGCAGCTACCTGCATCATGGCAATCTCGTTGGTCATCAGCCCGTAGCGGACCACAATGTTGCACTCGGGGATATCCAAGCCCTCCTCGGCCACACTGGTGGAGAAGAGCAAGTTGAGGGCTCCCTCACGGAACTGCTTGATGATGTCCTGCTGGTCATTCTGGGGGCAGAGGAGGAGATGCTTCAGCAGCTGTGCAGGACTCTAAGCACACAGTGCCACCCCCAGTACCCACGAAGTCTGCAGTAGGGCTTGGTCCAGCTCATTCTCACCCTCTGCTCACCTGTGTCATGGGCTTGGTCTGGTTACTGTGGCCGGTGCCAGTGAGGACAGCAGCCCTGATGTGCTGCCCGCGGAGCGCAGCTGTGTCCTGCAGCCAGCTGAGCAGGCTGTGGGCGCTCTGCCGTGTCTTGGTGAAGACGATGCCACGAGAGGTGCCATGGGGCTGGAAGTGCTCCCGCAGGATCTCCTCCAGCTTGCTCAGCCTGGGGTTCTCGTAGCGCTGGTCCCCAGCGAGCGCCTGCAGGCTTGCCCTGTGCTCTGTGCAAGTGAGCAGAGTGTCAGGGGCACTCCTCAGACCTCCAAAGCAGCCAGCACCAACCCCCTCCTCCAGGCCCCTCCATTACCCTCAAATGTGACAGCAAGGAAGCGTTCAGTGGGGTCCTGGGTGTCCTCCTTGTCAGCATAGAACAACTGGAGGTACTGGAAGGCATCGAGCATGCGCACGGTGTCGTTGACCAGCAGTGCGTCATTGTACTTGCGCAGGTGCAGGGCACACACCCGTGTCCTGCGGCAGAACGTCTCTGCCGCTGCCAGGGCACAGGGCACAGAGCTGTCACAGCCAGGATATGCCACAGCCCAGCCTCATGGCTGCTACCTGTGCCCCAACATGCCCATCCTGCCACCTCCTCACCTGTCTTCTCCAGCTCCATGATGCGCTGCTCGTAATCCTGTGTGCCAAAGTCCTGCGGCAGGCCAGGCAGCTCCATGTACTGCTGGATCTGCTCCATCATCTTCTTCAGCTGCTCACCAAAGGGGTCCTAGGAGCAGAGAGGGGCTCAGGGCCTGAGAGATCAGGCCTCAGACGGACAGCCCAGAACCCACACACAGGACCCAGATGGTTGTGAGACTTCCTGAACCAAAGCTCTAGGTCAGCTTGTTCCTGTCACTGGCCTGAGTGAAGGGATAGAGGGACACACTCCCCAGCTCAGCAGGGCTGACAGTCCCATCTTCCATCCAGCGAGTGGCTGGGTGGTACCAACTGGTCACCCCTTACCTGCACTCTCTCCTGGCACAGGTTGTGCTGCTTCCTGGGCTGGGGGACTTGGCTCTGCAGCTGCTGCACCTCCTCCTGCACCGATGAGATCTCCTCAGTGTCCAGGTTGGCACAGATCTGAGAGGACAAGACCTGCTTGCAGCCCTGAGCCAGGCAGCCGCACAGCACTTGGTGCTCATTGGCATCCTGGCAAGGTTGGGGATGTCTGCCCAGGGCTGTTCAATGCCCACACACGAGGTTACCAAACCCCACCCCCAAGGGACACCCCACTACACCCCAAGACACCAGCGCTGTTGCACCATCAGCACAGGACCCACCTGCAGGATATGCTCTATGGCCCTCTCGAGGGTGGTTGCCCCCCCAGTGCCAGGGGAAGCCGTTAGGCCCAGGATCTGAGGCAGGTCTTGCCGCCCACTGAGCTTGCGCTGGAGGAAGCCGAGCATGATCTTGTTGTAGACAGCATCCTTGTGCGTGTGGTGGCACTCATCGATCACCAGCAGCGAGAACTCTGCACGGGCAGGGCAGGGCAGGGCACTGGGGTAAGCTGTGTGGGAACCACTGGGCAGCAGGGGAAGTTAAGCCAGGACAGTCCCCCCCAGCCCATCTGCAGGGACAGCAGTGCTGGGGGGCTCATGCCCACCTGCCAGCTCCACGTGCGTGTCCTCCTTGTCGCTGGCCAGGGCATTCTGAAGGATCTGCGCCGTGCAGATGACAACGTCGCTCTGCTTCACCACGTCGGCAAAGAAGGTCTTCTGGCTGCTCTCCCCGCTCACTGCCGCTACCTTGAAGTCCTTCTGCAGCTCACGGAACTCCTTCTCTGCGTGTTGGTCCACCAAGTGCACCTGCACCCCGAGACCCCTGCTCAGTTCCAGCCACCTCCACCCCCACCCATGACCACCACCAGGGAATCCACAGCCAGTGGCTTGGGACAGAGCTCAGGGGGCACCTTGTTGACCAGGAAGGCCACCTTGGCCCCGCTGCGGCTCTGCAGGTGCTTCCAGCAGACGTGGGCAGCCACGCGGGTCTTGCCGGCGCCCGTGGGCAGCCAGACGATGCAGTTGCGGCCGCGCAGGGCCGGGGCCGCCGCCTCCCGTTGGTACCCGCGGAGCTCCATCGCTCGTCGCCGTCGCCGCCGCCGCTCCCAGAGCCGCTCCCGGGAAACGAAACTCGGGGAGTGTCTGCCGGAGCCCAGCGCTACAGACACCCGCGGGGCCGCGGACAACCAAGCGGCGCAGAGCCGGACCGAAGCGCGCTGCTCGCGACCCCTCCACCGACCTTTCTCCCCTATCCCCGGTGCCTGCCCGATCCGCAGCGGCCAAATACACCTCCGGCCGCGAGCTCCGAGCAGGCAGAAACAAAACCGAAAGCGAAAGCGAGCGGAGCTCCCGCAGGCGCGGCCGCCCCAGTGCCGCCCCCATCGGCACCCAAACCGAGCTCTGCTTCCTGCAGCATCCTGCACCTCAAACAGTCTACGCCCCAGTTCAGGCTGACTCAGAGGCTCTCTGCACCCCCTCAGCCCTGAGCTGCCCCCAGCCCTCTCCCCATCTCAGCCCTGCCCCCGGGTGCCACCCCCGGGTGCCACCTCCGCGGCAGCGCTGCAGGCTCTGCACGAGGACGTTTATTAAAAAAAAACAAACCAACAAACCCCAAACCCAAGAAAACACCAACCACGTGGAATGGCAGCAGAGGGGCTGGTCCCACCCAGCATCAGCAGCACCCACCCACTGATGCCAAGGCAGCAGGGGCCAAGCAAGGCTGGGGGACAGGTCGGCACTGGAGTTGGGCAGTTGCGAGCCCAGCAGCCAAGGAAGGGGCACACGGCCCACAAGTGGCATGGAAGGGACAGCCGGGGTGGGGGGAGACAGGGGCTGACCCCATACCCGGGAGTCAGAGCAGGGGGAGCAGAGGCCAGTGCAGCCCCCAGCCCCTCATCTGGCAGCAGGAGTGGGCAGGGAGGGCAGAGATGATAGAGGCAGCAAGAGCTCAGGGGTGCAGGGGCTGAGACCCTCCCTCACAGCAGGACCCCAGACCATGAGCAGCATCTGCCCGCAGCCCCAGGGGCAGGGCTGAGCCCCACCATACATTCAATGAGAGGGGTGGGGGCTGCCTGTGCATGGACGGAAGCAAAACCAAAGCACTTGTGTGCTCCCTCCGCCCTGCCACCAAGAGGGCAGAAGGCACAACCCTAGGCAGAAGTGCCAGTGCCAGGGGTGTCTGAGCCCCCAGAGAGAGGCAGGAACTCAGCAGTGCCCAGATCCTGGGCAGAGCCTGATAAGGCAGCTCCATCCCCACTGCTTACCCCCACCCCAGAAAAGCATCCCCAGTCCCATCCCCCCCAGGGAAGACCCAGCTTCCCCCAGGGCTGCTCAGCAGCACCAAACCCTCCAGCAGCCCCTGCCCACAGAGCAGGACCTGGTGCCACAGCAGCCCTGGCCCTCCAGGTGGCAAGGGGGGCAGTGGCCAAGGCAGGTGCAGGCCATCACCCCTACTTGTCAATAAGCCCCCCCTCCTTGAGCTTGAAGTAGAAGAACTTCTCCAGGGTGTTGGCACACTTGCAGTAGTCGCTGTCGGGGGGGTTGTACTCGCGGCAGTTGGTGATGATGCGCTGCAGGTCGGCAATGAAGAGCTTCTTGGTGACGTAGTAGCGATTCTTCAGCCGCTCCGTCATGGTCTTCAGGTCTGCAGCAGAGAAGGGTCAGGCCCCTGGCCTCTCTTCTCCTCTGGCCTCTCTTCCTCCCTAAACCACACTGGTGAACACCAGCCAAGGATCCAAACTCATCCTTCTCTCCTCTGGACTGCCTCGGGGCTCCCAGCACCCCCTCACCACCAGCCGTGACAGTAGCTCCCCTGCACCAATCCCTGAGTCTGCAGCTCTCCCTCTGCCATCCTGCCCTGGGATCTAGGCAGAACCTACCGATGGGGAACCGAATGATCTCGTAGTAGTCCGGAGCCTCCGACTTCTTCACCGGCTCCATGAAGGGCCATGCGCTGGGGTGGGTCTGGAAAGGGGAGGGGGGCAGGTTACAGCGGTGAGCACAGACAGGCCCTGTGGGCCTCAGCACATGGGGGTCCTTGCTACTTGTGTGTCCAGGTCACCCCAACTGTCCCCCAGAACAGCCTGGCCCAGGGGAGGCTGCTCCAAGGGGGGATGGGCACTCCAGAGAGGAAGGTCTCCTCCAGCCCTCACCTTGATCTGGGCCAGGAGGTTCTTCAGGGTGTTGTAGAGCTGGTCTGGATCCTTCAGCTCCTTGCTGCAGCACAAGATCAGCACCTGTCAGCCCCAAGGCTGGAAGCCTCTATCCATCTCAGCACTCCCACCGCCCCACCCCAGCGCTGAGAGCGAGGAACAGCCCAAGCAGAGCCCCCACACAGCACTCACCCCTTCTCCTTCCCCAGAGGCTTCCATCCCGTTTCTCCTGGAAGAGAAGGATTGGTGTCACCTCTCCAGTCTCTCACCTGCAGGCAAGGGAGGCCATAGCCCCCAACACACACAGCCCCCCAGCAGCACTCACGGATGCCAGGGACGCTCTCGATGGGGATCTGCCGCACACCCTCCTTGAAGCAGGTCAGGCCAGGGTAGACCTTGCGGATCTGTGCCTGCTTCCTCTCAATCAGCTTCTTGATGATCTGCAGTGGGAAGCGGGTGTTGGAGGCAGGGAAGGGAGCATAACTGCAGAAGGCTGCAGGGAGCCAGACTGGGATGTGAGGCCCACAGACTCTGAGCACTGACTGCAGCCACTGCCCAAGGCTGGAGCCAACCCTGGGCACCATAAACAATGCCAGGGTGTCCCCTCTCTGCCCCATGACTCTGCTCCCAGGAAGGTTCAAGGGCCAGTTCCCCAAAACAGGCACATCCCCAGATGTCTCCTCTGCCTTCAGGAGGTGTCTGGCAGGAGCCTGGGCTGGCAGAGCCTGGCAGCACCCACCCACCCATAGGCCATACCTCCTTCTGTTTCTTGATGATGTGGGAGAGCTCGGTGTAGGGGATGCGAGGGTTCAGCTCACACTCCATCAGGGTTGCCCCCTCATAGTCCTTGATGTAGCCCAGGTAGCGACTCTTGGGGACTTTGATGTCCTTGGAAAAGCCCTAGGAGGGAGGGGCCGGGTGGCAGGGGACCAGTGGGCAGAGGCCCAAGGGCAGTAGGCCTGGGGAAGGAGCCCACCTGCTTCTTGAAGTAGCCGATGGCATACTCGTCAGCATAGGTGAGGAAGTAGAGGATGTTGTGCTTGATGTGGTACTCCTTCAGGTGGTTCATCAGGTGTGTGCCATAGCCCTGGGGCAGCCATCATAAGACCCCCTTCTGCCCCCCGGGCAAGTCCCTCCCACCCACGGACCCAAGCAGCTGGAAGATGCCCCAGAGCCACAGCTGCTGCTCAGGCCTGGCCAGCGCCAAGCAGGTCTGGGACTGAGATCACCCTGCCCGACACAGCCCCCATTCCCACTCCCCCACCCACCACTCTGAGCTGCCAAGGACACCCACACTGTGCCCAGCACCCACAGCCCACCCGGCTGCCCGCTCCCACCTTCACTTGTTCATTGGAGGTGACTGCGCAGAAGACAATCTCGGTGAAGCCCTGGGTGGGGAACATGCGGAAGCAGATGCCCCCAATCACACGTCCATCCTTGATCAGTGCCAGGGTCTTGTGCTTCCTGCGGGCAACGGGGCCCAGGGTGAGACAGAAGCCCCCCATGCCAACTCCCCCTGCACCCCCCAGCCACGCACGGGTCAAAAACGAGGCGGGTGATGTACTCCTTGGGCATGCGGGGCAGCTGGTGTGAGAAGACATTCTGCAGCCCCACCAGCCACATCAGGATCTTCTTGTTGGACTTCTGGGAGAGTGAGTTGCCGATGACGTGGAACTCGATGATGCCGCGGCGCTCCTCCAGCCGCGCCGTCTCGTCCCGCGCTGCGTTCGCCGACAGCAGGCTGGTCTGCGGTGCAGGCAGGGGTCACCAGCCCGGCTGGGCCTTGGCGCACCAGGAAAGCAGCTCTACAGGCCCTGCAGAGCACCAGTGCCACCTCGGGGCCCCTGACCCTGTACCTCAGGGCCCAGCATGGCAGCAGGGTCCGTGATGGTCAGCATGACCTCGTTCACCAGCTCCATGGGGATGTCTCCCATGACACGGATCCGTTTGGCATCTTCTAGGGTCAGACTCTCAGGCAGCTTCCGCTTCTCCCCTGGGAAGGAGCGTGGCACATCCAGCACCAGCAGGAACCAAGGAAGAGCTCCTCTGGTGCCTGGTTCACAACAGCACTACCTGGCAGGGGCTCTGGGGTGCTGGCATCCATGCTCGCTGCAGAGCTGCTGCTGCTGAGCTTCTTGCTGAAGAGCGGTGTGCTGGGCACAGCCACGGTACTGACTGCAGCTGGAAGGCACCAAGGAGGCCTATGACTGCCAGAGAGCAGCTCCTCAGGCAGCCCTGCCACTGCCACCAGCCAGGGCTCACCCACACCTCAGTCCTGTGTCCTACAGCCCCCAAGCTGGGGGCTGCTCCCCAACATACCTGGGCGAGACACCAGCTGGGCTCCTTCAGCAGCTGGCACGGTGAAATCCGCCTCCCAGATGGGAGAGTTCTCACCATAGATCTCCTCCTCCAGCATGGAGAGGAACCTGGACAGGAGCAGCTTGTAGGCCACACTCCACTCAAGTGTTCTGAGAGGAGAGGCTCCCCAGTGCCACACTGATCACCCCCACATTAGGCACCTACTTGGGGAAGTGGGTGAGGATCAGCGTCCGCTTCTCCGGAACCAGCTTGTCCTTCTCCACCCGGAACTTCTCCAGCAGCTGCCGGCGAGTGACCGTGAAGATGGACTTGAGCAGGCTGCGCCCAAAGACGTGGGTGGTCTCATAGCGGGGGAGGCTGTCACAGCTCTGGGGCACATGGCAGTAGCAAAGCCATCTAGGAAAAGAGAGCACCCTCCAGTGACCCCAGAACACCTGTGGCCCTTCTGGGAACACAGCGCAGAAAGCAGGGACAAGGAGAGAAAGCGTCCAGGGGATCCAGCTGAGGTTTGGAAGCTGTGTCCCTACTGCTCTCCCAACAGATCAACCACCCAGGAGAGCTGGGCAGAGGCTCAGACCTCAGGAGCTGGAGGTCAGCACCACACAGCAGAGGCTGGAGTGGGGAAAACCCCCAGGCTGGCTGGCTCAGATCCCCTCCCACCCTCACCTCGTGTAGTTGACCTTGTAGGTGGCCACATCATCGCTCTGTGAGCGCTGCCGGAACTGCGATGGCGTCTCCAGCTTCCAGTAGTTTAGGCAGAGCAGGAACATCTTGGAGAGCTCATACATGGTCTGGCGCTCCTTGGGCGGCAGGTGGCTGAACTTGTACTGCACGAAGTTCAGGACACCCTGGGGAGGGGACAGGGCAGTGGGTGCTGCAGACCCTTCGGTGCTGCCCCCCAAAGAGGGAGGGTACGGCAAAGAGCAGCAAAACACAGGAGAGGTTATCAAAGCAGCGCAGGAGCCTGCAGCAGCCTCACCTGCTCTATGTTTGGTTTCTCAAAGGGGGGGCTCCCCAGGGACCCCTCAACCACCGGCTGGCTCATCTGCAGGATGCACTTGCGCAGCAGCTGTGGGGAGAACGTGGGCAACGTCCCTGGAGTCCCGGGCACAGTGTGAACAGTGCAAGTGACAGGACCTGATGAGGGGCTGCACAGGTCCACGCAGCCAGGGAGGTGCCAGGGACTCCCTCGGAGCATGGATGTTTCTTCCTTGGAAACCCCCTCCCGTGGAAACTGGAGCCCAGGGGAAGCTGCACTGGGGGCAGGGCTGGCACTGCAGGTGTGTCTGGGCTGGTGGGACAGTTCCCAGCCAGACCACAGCTCCCAGCAGAGCAGGCAGAGGGACAGGCAGCAAGACAGCAACCACAGCCCACCCAGTAAAGTTGAAGGAGCCCAGGCAAGGCCTGCTGGCAGCCATGCCCAGCCCCAGACGCACCTTGAACAGGTAGAAATACACCTGCTTGGTGTCAGTGTCCTCCTCCTTATGCACCGACATGAAGAGGTTCTCCACATCCACCACCATGCCCAGCAGCCGATTGATCTCCTCCTCAGAGACATTCTCCAGGTGGGACACGTGGTCAGCTGCAGCACAGAGAGAGCCACGGTGAGACCAGGGAGGGGGTCAGCACTGCTGCCCTGCCCCAAGGAGACCCCGGGGAGGTTACCCAGAGCATGGCTGCAGCTGCGGCAGGGCTCACTCAGGTTGGTCACTGGCTGCTGCAGGTCCATGCGGGGGGCGGTGGGGGGGTTGGGGTTCTTCCAGCCGTTGCACTTGCAGGCATCGTTGGCCTGGGACAAGGGACAGGAGAGGCCATCACGTGGTGGGCCAGATGCTGCCCCATGCCAAGGCTGCCACATTCTCTGGCCAAACAACCCCCCCAGAAAGCCTTCTCATCTCTCCCACCCACCCCAGCACCTGGGTCTCCTCAGCACCCACATTCCTCCCGGGTGCAGCTGCAGGCTCCCAGCCACTCTGCCCACAGACGTTCCTGAAGCTCCCTCTCACAGCTCAGCCCTGCCACGCCCTGCCCACACATGGTCCAGCAGCCCCTTCTTGCCGTCCTCCGTCCCTGCGCATCCCCCTCCTGCACCCACCACATGCTCCTCCTGCATCTCCTGCCCATGCACCCCCTTGCCCAGCTCAGGTCCCCCCATCCATGTCCCCTCCTTCCTGCACCTCCCACATCCCTTCACTGTCTCCTGCACTGTCCAGTCCTGCATCACCTGCTCATGCACATCCTTATACCCACTCCTGTATGCCCAGCTCAGCAGCCCCTCCCTTCAGCCCCCACCCATGCACATCCTTCTAACACCTCTCTCACACCCCCTGCCCAGTTCGGTACCCCCACCCCTGCATGACCTTGCTTCCTCCTTCCTGCATCTCCCCCACCCCTGCATTGCCTCCTGCACCCTAATCCCGCATCCTCATCCACATCCTTGCCTCCCGCTGCTGCATCCCTCCTGCTGCACCCCCTACCCATGCAGTGCCTCCCAGCCCTCTCCCGCGGCCCGCGGCCCCCAGCCCCACCTTGCATGCCGAGAAGACCCCCAGCTTCTCCAGCTTCTTCCCGCGGGGGAACCCCCGCACCTGCGCTTTGCGCTGACTCGCCCTTTGCTGCTGACTTAACCCGGGCCGAGCCGGGTCACTGGATCCCGTTCCCCCTCCTCCTCCTCCTCCTCCCGTTACCGTCCCGCTTCCCGTCGCCCCTGCCGCAGCCGCTGCTGCCACCGCCGTTCCCGGCCCCGGGCCCGGCGGGGGCCGCCCCGATTGCGCGGCCTCCGGCTCCGCCATGCCGGGCCCGGCGTGCACGCTACGCTCACTGCGCCTGCGCACCGGGAACGCCGGGATCGGTAGTTTGGGAGCTGGGGGCGGGGGGTTCGGTCTCAACGCTGCCGGTTCACCGCGGCGGCTACGGACGGCGTGACCTGGCCAAGGAGGGTCGGGGACCGACCGGAACCAGCCACCCCGAGAGCCTTTCCCGGGGTGCTACTGACAGTGTGGAGCAATCGATGCCCGAAGGAGCCCTCCTCCGGTAACCGGTACCGGAGCCGCTTAGATTGGACTGGGCGCTTCCATGGATGGACTTTGGTGACGTCCCACCCTCTCTACAGGGTATGGGGGATGCTGACATGGCTTGGCACAGGCTGGCACATCTTGGTATAGCTCAAGGCTGTGTAGTGGCACAAGGGAGTGTTGCCGCACCGTCCTAAAAACTGGGGTCGGGTGCCCAAGGGCTGCCCAGGAGGATGCTCAACTCCTCCCCCATGATGCTAGAGATCCTCAACCAACCTTCACCAGCAGTGAAGGTGGCAGGTGAGTGGGTGGGGAGAGGTGGCAGGGATGTGCCCTGTGCCAGCACAACTTGGCTCCCTGGACTGCTGCCCTGCTGTGTGGGCACGGCTGAGAGGCATCTGAGATCAGCAAGCACGGGAAGCAGGCAGATAAAAGTCAAGAATATTTATTACATATCAAAACTGCTCCAGGACGTGAGCAGAGACCCTCCCAGGCTCCCCCGCCAAGCTATTCGGCAGCCCCCGGTGCGGTCCTGCTCTGCAGCTGGCAGCTGCCCCGGTAGCCAGGCTCAGCCCAACCCGTGCCATACTCCATCATGCCTTGGCTCGCTCGGCTCCGTCATCGGTGCTGGCTGTCGACTGTGCCACCGCCGGCCCCATCTGGATGGGCACGTTCCTCTCGGGGGCAGCTGGCAGTGCCAGCTTGGGGGCTTCGATGCGGAGCTGCCCCTCCTTGGTCAGGGAGCAGGTCAGGGCCTCGGCGTCCACCTCCTCAGGCACGTCCCACTCGCGCTTCAGTGCCTCGTACTTGTAGGAGAAGGAGCCCTTCTCGTCTGTGCTCTGTGTCTCCTTCTGCCCCACCAGCACCACCTTCCTGCCCACCACCTTCACCGACAGCTGCTCGGGCGCAAAGTCCTTCACGTCCTGGCAGACAGAGAAGCCTTCCCCGGAGCCTTGGGTCAGGGCTGCGCTGGCACTTGGGGTTCGCTCCGCAGCAATACCAAACCGGCTGGCGCTGCTGCTGCTGCTGCTGCTGCTGCTGCTGCTCAGGAGCTGCTCGAAGCTGCTCATGAACTCCCGGGCTCTCTCCATCTCCAGCCGCAGCTCCCGCTCCAGCTCAGCGAAGATGGTGCCAGGATGCGGCCAGAGGGTGCGGACAGGTCCCAGCCATGGGAAGAGGGAGCTGGACATGGGTGGCATAAAGTGCATGCGGCAAAGCATCTCTGCTCTGGTGCCTGCTCCCGGCGTGTCTGTGGCTCTGCTCGGCTCTGGGGCTGTGCAGTGCTGTGCTGTGCTGGGCAGCAGCGGGTTTTATCCTCCCGTGCCCAGGGGTGTGCCCCTTCCAGAACACTCTCTCCCCACGCCACTCCCGCAGCCATCACCTATTTTTGAGCGGCTGATTATCCGCCAGCAGAAATAGCAGCGCCTGCCCGCGGGGCAGAGTCACCTGCCCCAAATAGGAGCTGCAGACACTGCGGCCAGCTCGGGTTTCTGCAGAGCCACCGTGATGCAGCAGCTCTCCTCCCACGGGGGCATGGGCTGGGGGGCTGGCAAAGCCCTTCCCGTGGCACTCATGCCAGGGGACAGCCAATCTCTTCCAACGGCTCTCACACTGCAGATGAGCAAAGCTTTTCCCGTGGCCCTCGTGCCAAGGGCCAGTAAACTCCTTCCCCTGGTCTTTGTGTCAGGGGCTCAGTGGAACGTGGGTTCTGCCATGCCAGGACCACATCTCTTTGTCAAGCATGGGGACATTCCTGTCTCTAAAGTCTCGTGTTCCTGCACCATCTGGGGCCAGACACCTCCCACACTTTCTAGGCACTCCTCCTGCCCAAAGCTCCCCACCACTCTATGCCAGCCCCTTGGCACCCCGACTGTGCACCCTGCCTGGGGAGAGGGGCCCTTGGGCTGGTTTTGGGTTTCACCTAGCAGCTAAGGGTCCTGCAACTGGAGAGGACAGGGGGAGACAGGAGGGCTCTGATGCCTGCAGATGGGGGGAAATAGGTCACAGGTAAGGGGGTGAGAGGCAGGGAGGAGATGAGCCCATTCCTGTGCCCTGCCTGGGAAGGAGAAAGGCCATAGATTTTTGGCAGGGGTGGCTCAGGCGTCCCACTCAGAGGCTGAGGTGATGCTGCTAATTATAAGCCAGGAGAGCAGAGCTGCGAAACTCAGGGTGAAGGAATGCAGGGCACGACGTAAGCGCTGCCTCTCCTCACGGGTGAGTAACAAGAATGAGCTGGAACGGGCTGGAAAGAGCGGAGCTCTTCTCCGGAGGGTGACGTAATGTACGGCATCAGGCCACTCCTCCCGGGAAGAGACATAAAAGCCACAGGCGGCAGTGCCGGGGCAGAAGTCTGAGCTCCAGAGCCAGCAGCAAAGAAGCAGCAGCAGCACCAGAGCGACAGCAGCTCCGACAGCAGCTCCGACAGCAGCTCCGACAGCAGCTCCGACAGCAGCTCCGACAGCAGCTCCGACAGCAGCTCCGACAGCAGCTCCGACAGCAGCTCCGACAGCAGCTCCGACAGCAGCTCCGACAGCAGCTCCGACAGCAGCTCCGACAGCAGCTCCGACAGCAGCTCCGACAGCAGCTCCGACAGCAGCTCCGACAGCAGCTCCGACAGCAGCTCCGACAGCAGCTCCGACAGCAGCTCCGACAGCAGCTCCGACAGCAGCTCCGACAGCAGCTCCGACAGCAGCTCCGACAGCAGCTCCGACAGCAGCTCCGACAGCAGCTCCGACAGCAGCTCCGACAGCAGCTCCGACAGCAGCTCCGACAGCGATGCTTTGCCGAATGCACCTTGCACCCTTTGCCTCCAGCTCCCTGGCCACTCAGCTGGGCACAGTGAGGACCCTCTGGCCACACGCAGAGACCATCTTCACCGAGCTACAGCAGGAGATGGAGAGGGCTCGGCAGTTCATGAGCAGCTTTGAGCAGCTCCTGAGCAGCCAAGTAGCCACCGCCATGCAGCAAGCCCCAAGTGCCAGCGCAGCTCCGACCCAGGGCTCCGGGGAGGGCTTCTCCATCTGCCAGGATGTGAAGAACTTCACTCCCGAGCAGCTGTCAGTGAAGGTGGTGGGCAGGAAGGTGGTGCTGGTGGGGCAGAAGGAGACACAGAGCACAGACGAGAAGGGCTCCTTCTCCTACAAGTACGAGGCACTGAAGCGCGAGTGGGACGTGCCTGAGGAGGTGGACGCCGAGGCCCTGACCTGCTCCCTGACCAAGGAGGGGCAGCTCCGCATCGAAGCCCCCAAGCTGGCACTGCCAGCTGCCCCTGAGAGGAACGTGCCCATCCAGGTCAGCCCTGCAGCCCCCCAGGCTGGACCAGCTTCTGAGGACGGAGCCAACAGCAAAGCCCAGGTGTAACGGGAGGGAGCCGACGGCAGGACCGGAGCAGATGGCAGCCAGCCCTGGGTGTTGGCTCCACTGATGGCACCAGCAGCAATGTCTTTTTTTTTTTTTTTTCCACTCTACTGGAATTGTTTTGTACCCAATAAAAATTCTTTTGCATAGAACCTGCTTGTAGTCTCCTGGTGTTGACTGATGGGAAGGTTGCACCCTGGTCTCAGCTCTTGATGACAGGGGAGCTGGATGGGCAGAGAGAAGGAAGAATCTCAGTGCCTCAGGGCAGCACAAAAGAGGGTGAACACTGACCTCATAGGGAGGGAAGGGATCTGTGAGCAGGGTGCAGCTCAGGGTGGGGGAGGCAGAAAGGTCCCAAACAGGGAGGTGGTCCCACAGCAGGCTAGCTCTCCCAGAGCAGGCAGACTGCCTTGGTTCCCTCCTCCTGCTGCTGCCAGCATCCCTGTCAGCCCCACAGTCCCTCTTGTCACTGACTGGGAACACAACCAGGCTGTGTGGCCTGGCTTGGTGGAGGGGGCTCTGTTGTGGCCCTCTCTTTCCCCTTACAGAGCCTGGAAAGGGGCAGCTGTAGTCCCCTCAGATTCCAGTAGCTGAAGCTCATCTCCAGGCTCTGTGTAACCACCACAAGCAGCCATACTCAGGCCTGGGCAGGCGGCAGGTATGCAGCTGGGCACACCTGTTTGTGCCAGTGCTGCTGCCAGCCCCAACAGCCCTACCCTGTGTCAAATCCCCAGGCCCAAGTCCCTCAGAGCTCAGAAGCAGATGTTCAGACACCCCAAAGAGCATCTTGGGCACCTCCCCAGAGATTGTTCTGGAAAGAATTAGAAATGCCACCTTGTCAACTAGGAGCCGAGCAGAAGAGCCAGCAGATGGCAACAGCTCCTCAGCTTGTGCTCAGCAGCTTGCTCAGAAGACTTCCAGCAGGTCCATCTCTGCAACCTGAGGAAAGCAGAACCAGCCCATGCCCCACCTGAAGCAATGAGGCCTCAGCTGTCTGGAGATCCTCCAGTAAGAAGTGGTCAGCCACAAGCAGCAGCCATGGCCCCAGGTGAGCAAAGCCCAGCTGGGCCTGGGAGCCCACAGGCAGCCTGAGCTCCAGTCAGACATCAGGAACTGGATTCCTGAGTCACTTCAGATCCTTCCTGCTTCCAGGATTTTAACAAAACCCAGCCCAAGGCACCAAGCCCTGCGGTGGAGAAGGAAGCCCATGGGAGCCGAGACGACTTCATTTGCAAGTAGCCGGCAGGGCTCAGACACAGGGAGCAGGTGGTGAGAGCCATGGGTGAGCAGCCCTTGCTCCTTCTGACTGGGTGCTGTACCCACTGCCAGCAGCAGAGGGCAGTCCTCACCCTCCAGCGCAGCTGCCATGTCCTGCTGCACTCCCCCTCCTGCTGCCAGCTGAGGAGGAAACTGGAGCCAAGTTCTGAAGCCTTCATAGAAATGTTGAACTTCATCACAGAACTTCAGGTGGTGAAGGCCACTGTGACACCTCCAGCATGGGTCAGACACTGCATCAGGCATTGGGCAACAATCAACGCCAGTTAGAGTCTGGCACTAAGAGCCATTTCAATGCCCCCCTTGCCAGGCTTGGGGGTTACAGGTCTTTGCAGTACATAGTTCCCATCAAGTGCCCCAAGGTTTCCCCCACCTCTGTCCATCATTGACCAGTGCAGGGTTAACAGCAGCAGTGGCATCACAACAGGAAATAGGTGAGGAGGATACAATTTGCTCAGCTGCTGCACAAGAGTTTTTCTTTTGTGTTTCCAAACCCAGGTTTGGTGCCTGAGGAGAGACTCCGGGGGTGGGGGCAAGACAAAGACAGACAGGAGGCAGCTCGTGGTAGGTGCTGTATTGACAGATACTGATTGGTTACATGGAGAAACGAACATACAAAATACAGAAGAAACAAACCAGGTTGGCTCCCCTCTGCCCCACCCCCCCCAGCGCTCATTTGGTCAGAAGTGGCCCCACAGCCACAGCTTCTCACTCTAATGCTACAGTTTAGTGGTTCTAGGTGAATCGTACTGGTCTCAGCCTCAGTTTTAGGTGGGGGTGGTTTGAAGCCTCTTGAGATCCCTTTTGTCTCCAGCAGTGACCTACAGTACAGTGGGACCCAGGTGCCACCGGCCCCGCCCGGGCAGGGCTGAGCTAGGCCAGGCAGGCGGCGGGTCACGCATCCACCACCACCACCACCAGAGGGAAGAGCAGAAGTTCATATATTAAAAAAGTGACTTAAGACTTAGAATTGAATTAGTATTGTACAGAAAGGTGCAGGTGGAAGAGCTCCCTCCAGCCTATGATCAGAAAGGGATGGAGAATCACAGCGGCCGCGGCGCAGCCGCCCTACGGTAAGTGCGGTCGTTAGCGGGTTCCAGGCCCGGGGCCACCTCTCAGTTGCTGCAGCACTGGCTCCTGCTGGGCTGGCTGCTCTCCTGCAGGTCCACCACCCGATTCCTGCCGGTGCCGCCCGCAGCTGTCTGCGGCTCATTTTTTGGCAGTTTCTTGGCTAGAAGGGAAGAAGGCACCGGGTAGCTCCTTGGGAGCCAGTGGGTAGGTCGGGCACTGCCCTGTCACCCCACGCCAGGGGCTTGGGGCAGGACAGTGCCAGCAGCATGAGCACAGCCAAACCCACTCCTAGTTCTGGTTTCTGTAACCCTTCCCCTTCCTCACTGACCGCCCCAGAAGGGCAGAGGGATGAGGCTCTGTAAGGCAAAGGTTCCCAAGACTCACAGACTGCATCAGGCTCAAGGGACCCTCAATAGTCTTGTCCAACCCCGCACAGGCAGCAGGGACAGCTCCAGCCAGAGGAGGCTGCCCAGGGCCACAACCACTCTGAACTTGAATGTCTCCAGGGATCAGGCCTCAACTGCATCCCAAGGCAACCTGTGCCAGTGTCTCACCACCCTCACGGTGCAGAACTTCCTCCTGATGTCCAACCCAAATCTCCCCTGCTCCAGTTTCAAACCACTGCCTCTCATCCTACCACTCCAGGCCCTTCTAAATAGCCCCTTCCCAGCCCTTCTGTAGGCCCCCTTCAGATAGTGCAATGCAGCTCTAAGGTCTCCCCAGAGCCTTCTCCAGGCTGAACGGCCCCAGCTAAGGAATTCTTTCCAGGAGTGAGTCTTCTGACACACTGCTGTGGAGCCCCCAGGCCCTGGCTGCCAGGGGAGCTGCCATGGTGCTGGTGCCCAGGTGCTGCAGCCCCTGCAGCAGCTGTTACCTATTGCCATGAAGATTTCGTTCACATTCATCGCTGTCTTGGCAGAGGTCTCCATGAACAGCAAACTGTTGTCATCTGCATACGTCTGTGCATCCTGAAAGCCACCACGGGGCACTGCTGAGGCAGTTGCCACATAAAGCACTGAAGAACTGCCCTGCCCCACCTCTGTCCCCTGCCTGGCTGGCACAGCAGCAGAGCTGGGGCACTGCATGGGCTGTGAGCCCAAGGTGGGCACACTGTATCTTGAGCAGCACAGCACCTGGCACTCAGTTGAGCTGCAGGGTGGCACACACCAGATGCAGCATAGCAGCCCTGGACAGGTCTAAGGAAAGAGCTGCTCCCTGAAGTCTGCCTCAGACTAGGGAGCTAGGAGCAATCCTGCTCACATGCCCCACCCAAACCATGCTGCTCAGGCCCTGTTGCAGGCAGCCCCAGGCATACAAGGCACCAGGAGAGGCTGAAGGCAGCAGCTTGTGATCCTCAGTTCCAGAACTGCTCCCCACAGGAGCTGCAAGTGCTGGGAAGAGTGCAGGGGCAGGCTACAGGCCCCTCCTGAGTGACATCCTAGGGGCCTCAGCACCACAAATCCTGACTTCACTCTCCCTCAAAGCACTTTTCACACATCCACCATCTCCCCCACTTCAGCAAAAGCTTTCTGGACGTGTTCAGGCAGGAGCTGAGCTGCTGCCCCCTCACCTGGAAGTCCACAGCTCTCTTGGGGGCCAGGTCTGCCTTGTTTCCTGCGAGTGCGATGACGATGTTGGGGCTGGCCTGTCGCTGCAGCTCCTTCACCCAGTTCTTGGCTCGTACGAATGTGTCCTGCAAGCAAACAGGAGGCAGCACTCAGTAAGGTCAGCCCCTCCCTGACCTGCAGAGATATGACTGGGACAGGTCCTTCCTGCCAGGAGCTTTCTGCCTCTGCAGCACTTTGCAGCAGGACCCTTGATGGGTTCAGAATCGGGCAGGCGAGGCAGGGGCCATTAGCAGCTCGGTGCCCACAGGCAGAACTCTGCACCTCTCTGCACCCCAACATCCTTCCCCAGCACCATACAGTGGTCCACAGCCCCCCACCAGCACCCCCCAGCACTCACTGTGTTGGTGATGTCATAGACCACGATGGCTGCCTGTGCCCCCCGGTAGTACATGGGGGCCAGGCTGTGGTACCTCTCCTGCCCTGCCGTGTCCCAGATTTCGAACTTGACCGTCGTGTCGTCCAGGCAGACTGTCTGTGTGAGGAAGGCAGCTGCAAGGGAAGAGTAGGTTGGCAGCCCCTGCAGCCACAGCCACCAGCAGGTCCCGCTTTGCCAACTGCTTATTCCCTTGTTGCGGTCAGCGGAGCCCTACAGGTGACTTGCTAAAGGCAACCAGCCCTGGACCCCGACCAAAGCTCAGCAGACAGCCCCAGGGCCTCACCCAGAGCCCTGCTTGCCCAGCAGCTGTACCCACAGCTATGGGTACCCCCTGCCTGGGCCACTGAAGGGACAAAGGAGCCTCCTCCCAGTTCACACTTCCCAGTAAAACTGCCCAGAGCACCAGGAGACAACTGACCTGTGGTTGGTGGCACCACACTAATGATTGCAGCTCAAGCTGAAAGAGCTGAGGAAGCTGTTGCCAAGATCACGGCAGACACAGCCCCAGCATCCCCAGCCACGGTCTGAGGAGCTCATTAAAGGCCAAAATCAAGCTGAAGGCCTCAGCTCCAATTAGCAGCAGGAACCGAAGGCCTGGCAGCCTCAGAGGCAGCGCAGTTGCCATGGCACCGCTCCCTGCTGCACCGAGCTCCACACCAACAACAAGTTGTAAAGCAGGAGTTCAGCAGCAGCTGCTGGACTATTTATAGCAACCCCCTCAGACCAGGCTGGAGCAGCCCTTGCTGCTTCTGGGTCCCCTGAGCTGCACTGGGAAGCCCAGGATCTTCTGGCAGCAGGAGCTGGCACTCACCTCCAATGGTGCTCTCCTGGTACTCGTGGAACTGCCCCTTCACGAAGCGCAGCACCAGGCTGGACTTGCCCACCGCCGACTCTCCCAGCAGCACCAGCTTGAACTGGCAGATTTTGTTGCCAGCAGCTGGCCCATTCGGTCGAGCAGCTCCACCTCGACCTGCCATGGTGGCCTGAGCACAGGAGCTAAGGCTGCTGCAGGGTCTGCACCGGGGTCCAGCTGGAGGCAGGCTGCAACTGAAAGAGGAGCTCCGAGTCAGTGCCAGGCTCCTGGGGCAGCCTCAGCTCTGGAGCCTGCAGTTGCTCTGCAGCCACCAGCAGCACAGGCAGGGGCTGCCTGCATGGACACCACAGCAGCACTGGGCAGCTCGTACTCTTGATCAGGGTCTGAAGCTGTCTGGGCTCCCCTGGAGCAGGGGCACTGGAGACAAAGCTCTCGTCCCCACCAGCAGCCCCTCCAGCACCTCCACTCTGTGGGCATCACATACCCTGGTGAGGAGAGGAAGGTGAAGGGCAGCAGAGCTTTGGTGATTAAAGCAATTCCTTGAGTCATGAGGTAACAGAGGGTAACTTTTGGCTGCTTGCACCCTGGGAGGTCACAAAGTTGCAGCTTCAGCCTATCAGCACCAGACAGACCTGACAGAGCCACACATGAGCCACTAGCAGCTTTGTCTGTCCCTCAGTCACAAGGGCCTGATGGAAGGAGCTCCTGCACTCAGTGCTGCTCAGGAGCACCCACATCAAGCCCTTAACTCTGCCCCTGCCAGCTGCAGGCTGGCCAAGGGCAGGGGTCATTTGGGACCAGCCTATGGGCACAGGTTGCATGGCCAGGCCAGCACCACCTCAGGTGGCAGCAAGTAGGAGGACACAAGGAGCTGCCTCTGCCTGCAGTGGGGCCTTCCAGCAGCCCTAGCTGCCAGAGCCATGGCTCCAAGTGCCCTGCCCAGTCCTAGGTCAAGGCAGTAAAGAAACTGAGTTCAGAGCTGGGTCCTTGCTATGGCTATGCTAGGCCTCCAGAGCACAAACCCTGCCCTGGCAGGGGGAGAGCTGCAGGGGAAGCAGTCCAGCAGCTGCCTCTGCAGACAGTGAGGAAGCAGCAGCTGGCCAGGAGCAGCTTGGCAAGCGCTGGGCTCCAGAGGCACATCTGGAGCTCCAGAGCTCTACCAGCCTGAAAGTGTCCACCTTTTAGTTCCTCCTGTCAGCAGAGTTTACAGGAAATCAGCTTTGGTTTAACCTTGGATCCCTGTGCCAGGGCAGCTGCCAGGCGCAGGTTTCACTGCCACTTTAGACCAACACCACAGGCCACGTGAGCCCTGCCCAGCGGTGCCCTCCTGGCATCTGACAGGGGTGATCCCAGAGCACAGCAAGGAAATGAGCCTGTTGACATCCTCAGCTCTTAGCCTGACCTATATTGCACAGCTCTCCCACTTCATTCTGCCATCTGGCTCTGCTGCTCGGGTACAAACAGCAGGAAGCCAGCAGGGCTCACAGGGAGCCACCAGGCAGAGCAGCCACAGCCTCTGCCCCAAGCCCTGCAGAACCTCAGCACCCCAGGGCTGGGCTGCAGGATCACTTCTGCCACCTGTAGGGCTGCCAGACCTTTAGGATGTCTGGGAGGACCCTGACAGGCCACACACGAGCCTGGGGGTAATCACTTCTGCAGGGCCAAATAACTGAAGTGAGTAACGACCAAAGCTGTAGGCACAGAGAGCTCTTCACTGCAGGAAGGGCACTTTGGCACTGCCAGCGTCTTTGAAGATTCCTGCCCAAAAGAGACCCAGGTGCAGCAGCAGCAGGCAGCTGAGCTACAGCCTGAGCCGGCCCACGCTGCCCAGCAGAGGTGGGTTTGAGAGCCAGGAGTGCTCCCTGCTGAACAGAACCATTTCTGCTGCTCAGCAAGGCTGCCCACCTCACCTCCTGCAGCAGTGGACAGGGCACACCCCACCCCCCCCCCAGCTGCCCACCAGAACATCAGAACCTGAGGCATGAGTCCCTCAGTGCCACAATGGCCACAGCCTGCAGAAGCAGCAGCAGCTGAGGCTGCCCCTGCCACATGGACTCAAGCAGCCAGGGCAGGGCAGGGGCTGACAGGATGCTGCTGCAGTCAGCACCAGCAAGGATTCACTTTCCTACCAGTAAGCAGTGAAACTCTGATGCCAGCAGAGGCAGGAGGAAGGTGCTGGTGGTTTGCTCACCCAGGTGTGTGCAGAGCTCCAGGGGCTGTTGCCAGTTCTGGGAACAGGCTCTTGTTGGAGACCAGAAGTGGCAATGCCTGATGCTGTCCTGCAACCAAGAGCTCCAGGTCTGCCCCTCCTGCAGCTCACACTCCTCTCAGCACCTCAGCCCCTTCCCAGGAGCTGTTGTAGGGTTGGACACCTCCAAGAAGGCTGAGCTTAGGGATCTGAGTGCCCTGGGTGAGGTGCTGCAGCCACATCCCCAGATGAGCCAGGAGTACAGCAGCTCTTCAGGGCTGTTGGGATGCTCCAGAGCAGCACAAAGATCACCTCAAACCAGGCAGCCCAGGCCAGGAGCCCAAATCTTCAGAGAGATCTCCAGATTAACCCCTACATGGGAACTGCTTCTCTTGGCTGCCTGGCACAGGAAAACTGTCAGCTCAAGGTGTTAGAAGCCACAGAACTTGAGAGTTTTGCCCTGTACTGACCCAGCAGCAAGGCCTGCACAAAGCTGGAGATGTTGGAAACCCAAGCCTGAAGCATCCAGCTCCCCATCAGGGCTGCTGCTGCTCTCAGCCATGCAAGAAGCCATCTCAGTGGAGACTTGTTGGCTCAGACCCAAAATCCTGGACACAAAAGCCCCAGTGCAGCATTTGTCTGGTCCAGGAGCTGACAGCTCTACACAGATTTCTTGGCAAAGCAAGCCCTGAGGTTACCAAGAGGTTTTGCTTCCCCTCACACAATGGGCAGAGAGCCATTGCTGGCAGGAAGCTTCTGCCACCCAGAACTCCCACCCAGAACTGGTGATGCAGCCTCAGGACCCTGAGTCACAAGAGACTTCCACCAGTAGGGCCAGCAGCAAACGTGGGACCTGCCAGCAGAAGGCTCCAGCAGCCTAGCCTGAGCTGTCAGCCTCATTGCCCAGCACATAACAGGAGGAGCAAATGCAAAGTGCCAGAGCTGTGCAGGGGCTGCACTGAGACGCAGGAGGCAGCTCCCAGACAGCAGAGGAGCCAGGAAAAGGGCCCAGAGCAGAGAGCTCCACCCTTCAGCCTGGGCAGGTTTAACTTCTCTGCAGAACATGCACTGCCCTCCACAGACAGAGGCACTTCAGCTCTTGGCCAGCAAGGCTGAAATCTGGAGCAGCCAAAACAGCTCTGGACTGAGGGACTAAGCACTGCAGTTGTTTGGGGCTGGCTGCAGCCTCACAGAGAAGATTCAGAGCCCTCAGCCAGCTCAGGGCCCTGCAGAGAGCTCCTGTAGCTGCTACAACTCCTCATGCCCCAAGCCCCCCAAAACCTGGGCATGCTGGGAGGCAAATTGGACTGACGCTGTTGAGAAGCTAACTGAGATGAACAGGGGCAACAGAGACTGTGGCCCCAGCTCTTCCTCACACTCCTCAGGCACGTGTCTGTGACACCTGCAGGGCCACGGCCTCCAAGAGCAGCCCCAGCAGAGGCTCTTTATCAAAGCAGCTCCTCAAAAACAATTCCACCACCAGCGACCTCAAGGCCATCACCCTGCAGCCACCACTCAGCACAGAGCTGGGAAGGCAAACAGCCGCCAGCAGCAGGGCCCCTCCAGCACCCAACCCAGGCACAAGGCCTGGTCTTGCCACGGCCAGCTGCCCAGCACCACGGCACAGAGCTGTCTGCCTTCTGTCACCTCTGCAGCCTTAAGGCAAGGCCTCCTCCTCCCAAGAAGAGACACCATGATGAAGGCCACTTTGCTGCTGCTCAGGCCCTCGTGCAAGACCTGAGCAAGCTCCTCTGAAGTTCAGATGGACTCAGAAGGCATAAAGCTACTGCTCAGGTTGAGACCAGAGCTCATTTGATGGATGTCAGCTGCAGGGCTGCTGGGGAGCAGCAAAGCCAGGAGCAGTCCCTGCACCCTGCAGAGCTGACTCTTGGCAGGAGGAGGCAAAGATCAGAGCCTGCATGGCTGAGCTCAGTGCAGTGTTTGGGTCAAAGACAGTTACCCTGCCCCCTCCTGCCCTTCTCCAGCTAGAAGGCTTCCCTGGTTTAAGTGGTTGTCCTTTCCCTGGAGTCCTTGCCAATACCATGGCACTGATGCTGCCTTGGAGCTGCAGTTGAGCAGTAGGAGCTGGTCACAGCAGCAGCACTAGCAAGTCCCAGGGCTAATGCAATGAGGTCTAACTCCACAGAACAGCATCACCAGAGGCTTCTGCACTTGCAGGTAGTGTTCCCAGCAGAGAGCCAATGGGGCTGGGCTGAGGGGCAGAGCTCCTGCCTGGTCTCCATGTGCCAGGAAAGCAGCCTCAGCTTCCTAGTAGACCCTGCCAGAAGTGGTCCTGTGCCACAGGAGCTGAAGGGATGCACAGCCACAGCCTGCACATAAGCCCCCAGCTGGGGCTGCTGCACACAAGGTCCTTTAGCTCCTGCTTTGGGTGTTAGCCAAGGCTCAGCACCCCTTCACAAGATAGCTTCACCCAGGCCAGCAGCACTGTGCCTTTAGCAGCTCCTGCTCTGGGGCAAGGCTACTGAGAGTGCAGAGCAGAGCACTGCCATGGTCACTGCAAAAGGATCTGTGACCTTCACACTATCTCCTGCAGACAGCACAAAGATCTCTTCCCTCCAGCAGCTCTACCAAACAAAAGCAAACACAAACACCAGGATTTTCTTATCTGCCTGTGTAGAACTTCTCCAGCAGCTGTCTCCTGTGCTCCAGGGGAGGAAGCATTCCTCCTCCCTTCAGACACAGCTCTGTCCTTCCCCCACACTGTCACCACCAGGCAGGGTCCCTGCTCCTGGTCAGCATCTGGAGCCCTTTCAGTGCTCCTCCAACAACTTCACAGGACTTGCATAAGAGGACTTCAAACTTCATACCCCAGGGGCAGCAAACAGCTGACTCCACCATTTCTACATTCTGCCCTCTTCCAAGTGTGCTGACCAAAATACTTTGGGCTACACCCACTTCATAGAAGCGTTCCCATTTCATTTCCTGTGTCTGAGCACTTGGCATTCCCTCCCCTCCCTCTGCTGGATGCCAACCTGCCACCAAAACCAGGCAGCTTCGGGAAGCCAGGAGCAGGAGCTAATGACCAGCAGGGCCTGCAGCAATGTTGAGCTGATCCCCCTTCATCCTCACCCAGCCTGGCCAAGCACACCCAGTGTGAGCTGTTGCAGACACTCTGAGCCATTGCTGCTTTCACCAGCACAGCAAAGCGACCTGAGCCCAACCATGCCCAGAAGAACTAGACAAGAAGGTCATTTTGCTGTACTCCTCCCCACACACCCAACTGCTCCCCGCTGATGCTCTCTAGGAACTCAAACCTCCCTCAGCAGCCCTGCTTCAGCCTGCCCAGACCTCACTGCCTGGCACTATCTTAAAACAAACGTCCTCTGAGCTAGTCTGGGGTGTCCTAGAGGAAAAGATTGCCTCTAGAGGGGGATTTCCGCTCTGAAAGCAGCTGCTACTGTAAAGAGTCAGAAGTTCAAGATGATTTCAGCATCTGTAGCCAGTTACTGATCCGGATCCACCTGGGCTGCTGCCTACTTGCTCTCCTCACTCTCACTGCCCACACATGCTCAGTTCTGAGTTCTTTGCCCTTTCCAGTCATGGTTCTCACCTCATCATTCAACGTAAAGCACTTTAGCCACAGCTGCAGCAGGTGTCAGTGGACAGCTCAAGGAAGCTCATCCACTCAGCAGGACCCCTCAAGCCAACAGGGCCAGAGAGATCTTTCTTGTTTGGGCCTCAACTAAGTTTCAGAGTCGTGCCTTCAGAGCAGGCTCAGGGTCCTAACTCAGTGCAAAGCAGAGCTGATCCCATGCTATAAGCAGGGTAGCTCAGAAGTGGTGACCCACCACACAAAAAGCTAAGAATAGGAGATGGAAGCTGTTCCACAGCAGACTTTAAATAGCACCTGCCCTGCCTGCTCCCCAGGCTCCTGCCGCGCTCGGACACAGCCAAGGTCAGAGCTGCAGCAGACCCATGCAGGAGCAACAAGCTAAAGGTCAGCAGAGACCAGGTCAAGGCTGCACTTGGTCTGCCTGGCAGAGCAGTTTACAGTGGTAGTCACAATTGGCAGAGAGGAGCTATGACTGTCACAGCTCCTGGTGGCCCTCACCCAGACCCAGAAACCTCAGCAGCACCTTGAGCTTCACCAGAAGTCAGGCTGGACTAGCTCCTGTAGGGCTGGGAACCACAAACTTGTCGCTCACAGCCCTACCTGCACAAGCAGCCTCTGCAGCAGCACACAGACACCCCCCACACGCACACCATGCACTCAGCTTACAGCCCAGGGTCTCTCCTGCTGAGCTGGAGCTCCGTGGCCAGTCATGCCTGTATGTCTGGGTCTCCTTCAGACATCTACAACACTTTGTGCCTCACTCCAGAGCCCGTAGCACCAGATTTACTCCACGGATGCCCCACGAGGAGCACAGGGGCTGTGCTTGTCACCAGCAGCAACCCAGAAGAGCCTCTACTGCACTGGAGCCTTTTTGCAGCAGATACTGTCACACCTCTCACTTCAGCAGCTCTCAGCTTGGGACCCTGGCCTGGCATTCAGGCTTCCAAATCGTCTGCTCCCTCCTCAGCAGGTGACCAGATCCCACAGAATATCACAGGGCTCCCATCCCTAAGGCCGCCACACCTTAACCCCGGATCCGCTGAGCGTTGTCAGCGCTACAGGAGACAAAGGCGCTAGGAAACAGCAGCCGAGCAGACCCAGCGCACTGGCAGCAGGCACTTGCGTTCGCTGCCGAGGGAGCTTTTCTGCCTTACGAAGGAAAACAGCCCGAAGCAGCACCAGAGCCGAGGCTCCGCGCCGCAGACGCGACACCTTCCTTCGCTCCTGCGGTGCTCCTCCCGATTAGCACCGCTCCCTTTCCCAGTCACAGCCCCCTACGACAACAGGGCCACGCTCCGCAAGGTGGGACCTGCCGGTTCGCCGTGGCCAGGACGCCCGGCAGGCCCGGCTAGCCCGGCCCCGGTGCAAGAGGTTTAGCTTGCAGAAACCGAAGATCGGAGCCCCACCGTCCGCTCCAGAGCCCAGCTCATACTCAGCAGAACAGCTCCTCCCTCCCCGTCTCTATTCTCACCCCGGGGCCTCGGAGCAGCGTGTCCGGCTGGGTCCCTCCCTCGGCCGGGCTCTCGAGGAACCGGGTCTGTGGCGCACGGGCCCGGTGGTGCCGGGCCCCCACAGCAGGCACCGCCCGGGACAAAGCTCGGCACCGAGCCGCGCCAGGGCCCTCTTGCCCCGAGCCTGCACAGGTCGTGCCTCGGCGGTGCGAGACGAGCAGACCCAGCTGACCCCAGTCCCGGCCGCACTCACCGCCTGGAGCGCCGCTCCCCCCGCCGCCGGTGAGTCTCGGAGGCCCCGGCCCTCACTTCCGCCTTTACCCGTTCCGTTTCCGGACCCGCCCACTCCTTCCTCTCCCAGCCCACCGGCCACAGGCCGCGGCAGCTGCCAATTATCTTCGCCACACCCCCACGGGGAGACCCGCCCCCACGGGCGCATCTGCATCACGTGAATCGCGTGGTGTGACGTCATTGCGTCCGCCGCGGGGGCCGCTGGGAGCTGTAGTCCGTAGGAGCGGGGAGGGGCCGCCCTGGGCAGGTCCCGGGCGGGAGCCGTGGGCAGACACTGAGCGGAGCCGAGGCTGGAAAAATAGAGCCTTTATTTCCCGTTATGGGTGGAAGGGGGCTGGGCGAGGGAAACGAGCTACAGGACAGCCGCGACCCCCGGGCATCCTCCGGGACACCACTCCGAAGACACTCTCGGGGCACATCACCCGCCTGGAGAGTACTCCCGAAGACCCCTCGGCCAGGCCTTCGAGCCGGCCCCGCACGTCCCGGGAGAGGCAGCGTTGTTCAGCTCCGTCTCACGGCCCGGGCAGGGAGTGAGAAGTGCCGGGAGGGGCGCTCGGGCCTCGCCTGGCTGTAAAAAAGGCCCCGCTAAAGTATAAAACAGTATCAAAATCCCTGCTGGTGTCGGGCCGGACCCAGCGCTGCACCCGGGAGGCTTCCGTGGGAACAGCGTGCGGGGGTGCCCAGCCGCCGCCCCGCTTCTGCAGCCGCCCGCAGGGAACGGTTTGGGCTGGCGAGGTCGGACCCCGTGAGTGGGGCGAGGACGGAGCTGGTGTGTCCTGGGCAGCGAGGGTGGCGGGTGAGGATTCCCCGGGGTGAGGCTCCCCCGGGGCGAGGGCACCCTAAGGCGACGACCCTCCGCCGCCATCCCCGTGCCCACGAGGTCAGTGGGAGCTGGTGGAGCTGGAGCGGGGCTGCAAGTGGATGCGGGGCCGGCCACTGGCCGAGCAGCCGGGAAAGGAGTGGGCAGAGCGCGGCGGCAGCGAGAGCGGCGATGAGTCCAAGGCCTGGCGGGGGTCCGGACTGGGGGTGATCCCCCGCAGTGGGCACAGCCCCTCGATGCCCACCCAGGGGTGCATGGCGGCGCTGGCAGCGGCGTGAGCCGAGTGGCTGCGGACGGGGCAACGTCTGAGACGGGGGCTGGTGGAGGGGGAGCTGTGGGAGCTGTGGAGCATGGGCGGGGGCGAGGGAGGCACTGGGGCGGAGGGTGGCAGAGGCCGAGGGGGCATCGAGGTGACCACAGGCAGGCGGTGGGGACAGGCAGGGGGTGGTGGGGTGCCCAAGCGGCCCTGGAGCAGCTCCATCATACGTTGTAGCTCCCGGCTGAGGTGGGAAACTTCCTGGTTGAGGTGGTTGATCTGCAAGGGGAGGGAGAGCTGTGAGCAGGAGCCGATGCCGCTGGTCAAGCACCCCCTGTTTCCTCGGGGACACTCCTCAGGTTCCCACCACACCTCCTGGTTGAGCCTCCTGATGTTCTGCTTTATCTCCTCTGCTTCCGTTGCTAGGACTGGGCCGCCTGCATCTGTCCCTGCTGGGGAAGACAGAGCTGGTGACAGAGGTCTCCCTGAGCCCCCTGCCCCCGTGGTTTGCATCCCCAGCTCTGCCCGGCAGCTGCCAGAGGTACCTGACGTGGGGGAGTCTCTCGCTGCACTCTGCAGCGAGGCATCCATGTTGAAGGAGAAGGTTTGTGGCTCTGATGTCACCCCATTGTCTTCAATCCCATCCACGACTCTAGAGCAGGAAGGGGGTGGGAGCTGACCCTTGTCGCCCTCTTGCCCCTACGCCACCGTTTCCAGTGGCCTCCCGGGGCTGGCACAAACCCATAGCAGTGACGTGTCCAAGCCTTACCTGGGGCTGAGGTCCGGGGGACCATAGGAGTGCAGGGAGGGGATGAGGAGCTTGCCCGGTCGCCTTCCCGCGTTGCCGTCCCGCTCCGGGGTCCGGGTGTCCCTGCGGCACTGCGGAGGGGCGCTGCGGGCACGGCTGCAGCGGGCCGGAGAGCGGCAGTTGCGCCGCAGGGCTGAGATCTGGCACAGCTCATCGCCCAGGAGGCTGCTCAGGGAGCCGCGGTGTGCGGGGCTGCCCAACTGGGGCAGCAGCAGCTTGCGGCGGGAGATGGCAGCGGGCGAGTACTGGAAGACTTCGTCCGGCTCCTCCTCGTCCTCCACGATGGAGGGAAGAGGCTTCTCCGGGGCAGCTCCACTCTCCGGACGAGGCTGCGGGCGGGCGTGGGGAGGAGGTCAGGGCTGGCCTGCGCACATGGGCCTAGACCAGGCACAGCCACACATGCCCCATTCTGCCTCCTGCCTCTGTCACAAACCTGTGGGCCCTGCGACAGCCGTGGGGACCGGGAGTAGCGGCAGAGCCCCTGTAGGAAGAGCAGACAATACAGGTCAGCAGAAGCCTTGCACAGCTCCGTGGAGACTGTTGCAGACACACAGCTATCCCTGCCTTGGCACGAAGCCTCTCAGTGCCCCCCTGGACAACTAAACCTCTCCTGGTCTCACATATCAGCACCAGCTCCTTCAGCCTCACACCAGCCTCTGCAGCCCCTTGCCCACTCTGCGTCCGCTGCTGCTGGCAAGACATCAATGTGCTGCCCAACCTTGGCCTGCATGTACCAGGCAGGAGCTGAGCACTCCAAATCCCAGCCCTGGCTGAGCTGCTTCAGGAGCATCCCACCAGCCAGAAAAGGGCCACAGGACTTCTGCAGGGCTTGGCAAGCTCTGTCTGCATCCTCCACCCCTGGTTTACTGAATCCTCTCCTGAGTGATGGAGGTGCTGGGTTTTGGTAGGGCTATCTGGGATCTACAGTGACCTCCTGCCCCACCTCTGCCAGTTCTGGGGGTGGTAGATACCGGCAGGGATGCTCTGGAGAAGCAGCAGAGCCGGGGGAGGACAGGTTCTGCAGAGCTATTTCTGCAGCAGAACATCCCCTTGGCTGCCGGAATCAGCAGCGTGACTAAACCCAGCAGCCCCCGGTGCTGCCTCCTGCGCACAGGGCGGGCAGTGCCCCGACTGCCTGTCCCGCGGTGCCTTGCCATTCCACTCCACCCCCATTTCCAAACTCTTCATCTGCCTTAGCTTCCTGCACTGCAAATGCTCTTTTTCCCAGTGCTCTGGGTTGCATGAAACTGAGAGCCAGGTTGGGATGTACCCACACAGCCAGGGTGGCAGAGCCACAACCTCTGTGCTGACCTCAGAATCTGGGCACCATGAGGAAGCAGGGGACAAACTCGCCTTCCATGGCTATGCGGAGCCTCAGTCCTGCTCCATTCTCTGGGGTCACAAAGACAAGAAGGGGGCTGGGAGGAGGATGTGCACCCACCTCCATCTCACTGCCCTCCCGCAGATTGAAGGTCAGGTCCTGGTGGATGTCGGCCGTGAACTTGCTGGCGTACTCGGGGTAGAGCTGCAGCACCTCGCAGAGCCCCCGCAGCCCGATGTACTGCAGGTCACAGTAGGTCAGCGCCTTCACGTCCGCGTTGGTCTTGATCACCTGGTCCGTGCTGCACAGGTCGGCTCCAATCAAATCCCCTTTGCCTGCAGGAGGGAACAGGGGTGGGTTGCATGAGCCCCCAGCCCCTCTCCCGGTTGGGCAGCAGAAGGGGCTGGGGCAGAGCCCAGGCAAACCTGTCCTCACCCAGGATGGCCAGGACCACGTTGTCCTTCAGCACCTCGAGGGAGCCGGAACAGACGAAATAGTTGGCCTGCAGCGCATCGCCCTGGCGCAGCAGGTACTCGCCCGGGGCGCAGAACGAGGTCTTGATGTGGAGCGAGAGGGAGCGCAGGCAGCCCCGGCTGGCCGTCTCGAAGATGGGCAGCTGCAGGATGTCCTTGTTGAGATGCATGGCCACGTCTGCTCGCAGCTCATCAGGGAAGTCGTGCAGCAGCTGGGGAGAGTGGGGCCAGGATACTGGGTGTTGGTGGCAGGGAACATCCTTCCTCCTCTAGAGTGGAGCCACTCAGCTGCTCTGGACACCACAGCAGAGCACAGTGGTGCCAGCCAGCTAACATGGGACAGCTCTGGCCATGGCAGTGAGGTTGCCCCTTCTCCATGTGCCTATCCCAGCCCCAGTGCTGGCAGGAATTTGCACCAGACCTGATACACAGCTCTGTTCCACACACACAGCCCAGCCAACACCTCCTACCTCATTGGCATCAATGCCGTTGTTCACCGACCAAGTGGTCTGGAAGTACTCCAGCATCCTCTGCTTGAGCTGCTGGGGCAGGCGGTGGACGCGGATGAAGTCCTTAAGGTCTTTCATGCGGGTGTGGTAGAGTGAGCGGCGTGAGTACATGCGCTGGATGATGGCCGTGACGTTGCCGAACACAACTGCATGCATCAGCGCTGGGGGCCGGGAGGGAAGCATCAGCCCTGCCGAGGGGCTGGCTGCTGGGGGCTGCAGCAGGCAGAGGGCCAGGCAGGGGCTGGGCTCTGCCCTCACCTGCAATAGGAGACTGAGGGGTGCAGCGTGGGGATGCTTCTCCCCTAGCCTAGCCCCAGGGCTGTCCTGCAGGGCACGTGTTCTTTGCCTCCCTGCAGTGCCCTGCCCTGCCCAGGTGCCTCTGCCCCAGCAGCCGGAGGTGAAGCCCCCCAGATCGTGCCCTGCTCCCCGCCTCACCCCCAATGAGCATGGTGCAGATGGAGAAGATCTTCTCGGCATCAGTGTTGGCGCAGACGTTGCCGAAGCCTACGCTGGTCAGGCTGCTGAGGGTGAAGTAGAGGGAGGCGATGTAGGCGCTGCGGATGGAGGGGCCCCCCACCGAGTTGTTGATGTAGGGAGCCTCCAGCCTCTTGCCCAGCTCGTGCAGCCAGCCTGCCAAGCACAGCCCAGGGTTAGCGCTCACCAGGACCCCATGCCCAGCACGACCCCCGGCTCTGCCTCGGCCTTGTTTTGCAGGCAGAAGCCAGCCAGAAGTGCTGAGGCCCCAGCACTCCCCACTCCTGGCACTACCTGCTGCCCCTGCCAGCCCCTCTCAGCAGCTCGGGGGTGTGCCCCTGCTCACCGATCTCCCAGGTGCGGGGGTCGCTGCTCTCCATCTCCTGGCGGCCGATGACATACCAGATGCAGGCCATCCAGTGCGCCAGCAGCGCAAACATGGACATGAGGAGGGTGAGCACCATGGCACTGTACTGCGAGTACCGGTCCAGTTTCTGCAGCAGCCGCAGCAGCCGCAGCAACCGCACTGTCTTCAGCAGGTGAACCAGCGAGGTCTGGGGAGCAGGCCAGAGGGTGAACCCCTGCAGGCAGGACCCTTCACTGCCCCCCAGGCAGGGACTCTTCATCACCCCCCACAGCTGCCAAGAGAATTGTGGGCAACGGGGGCAACTGGGAAGAGCACATCCCCACGCAGCCTGCAACCAGGTTGCCCAGTATGGAGCTAGAGTCACAGCATGGCAGGGCACAAAATCACCCTGGGGAATATGGAGAGATGTGAAGGGCAGGAAGGGGCCAGGCAGCAGTGGCTACTCTGTACCCTGGGCAGAGCTCAGGAACGCTGGACACTGGGTACTGGGTGCAGGGCAGGTGGTGCCCTGGCAGTTACTGTCCTTTGTGGCAGCCTCTGGTTAAATTACGTGGGAAGCTTCTCGCTGGCAAGCGTGCGAGGAGCAGATCCCGGTGAAAGTGGCCCCTGGTGTCCGCTGGCACTCACCACAGTGACGTTGAAGACATAGAGCAGATCAAAGGGCAGCGCAGCGATCAGGTCCACGAAGAACCAGGTGGCCACGTAATGGATGCAGATGGAGCGGGGGTCATAGACCACCTGCCCCGACTGGCTCACGTAGGTGGTCCGGAAGTTCAGGATGATGTCTGCCCGAGAGAGAACAGTGTCAGTCCTCACTACCCCCTGCGCTGGGGAGCTGGGACAGGCTCTGCGGCCAGCCTGGCTCCTGCTCCTGGAGTGCTTGACAACAGCAATGGGTGACTAAGCAGGGGTTAAGCAGTGGTAGCTCTGCTGTCCATCAACCCCCGGGTCCACACCCCTGCCCCACTCAGCCCTGTTCCCCGTGCCAGACGGGCACTCAGCCCCAGGCAGGACCTACCCAGGATAAAGAGCATCTCCACTGCTATGTCACTGACGATGGTGCTGCGGGCAGCCGACAGGCTGTCCTCTGTGCCCGTGAAGCAGACGTTGTAGGGGACGGTGACAGCCACGTAGAAGGTGGCCATGAGGATCAGCCAGTCCCAGAGGGCCTTGAAGATGCTGTAGTGGAGCAGGATGAAGCGAGACTTCTGCATCGAGGCCACTTTGTACTCAGGGATGGAGGGTTTGTTCTCGAACACGTTCTGGGGGAGCAAGTGGCAGGGTGGCACAGGGGTGGTGCAGGGGCCATCCTACAGCCCCACTCCCCATGAGTCCTGGCAACCCGGCTCACATCTTGATGCCAGGTATTTTCCAGTGGGGTGCATGAGCTGTGCTGAGGCCACCCTCAGAGCTGGACACAGAATGTCTGATTAAGGCACGTAAACTAACACTGTGCTAATGCTGTTATCAGTAATCCACTGGCACTGCCAGCTGCTGCCCAGAACCGTCCCAGGTGCAGATTCATGTGCTGGGGCAGAGCCACCTCCATCCTCTGCAGGGACATGGCACTGCTGATGACAGTGAGAGCCCACCCTGGGCACAGACAGAATTGGTTCCACTCCACACAAGCCCCCAAAATTCAAATTCACACTGAAAGCCTTTGCCCACTTGCCAGCTCTGGGCTTCCCACCAGTGACAGACTCCTGCCCTGCCCGAACGTCTGCAGGTGGTGGTCGTCACTATGGCCATACACAGGGACTGCAGCCACATGAAGGGCCTGGCACAGAGACAATGCCAGTCTCTGCTGCTACCACAGCCTAGTAACAGTGTTCCCTGGGGCTGGCACTGCTGGTACAGCTGGCACGGCTGTGGGTTTTCCTGACAGCAAACGTGTGAGAAGAGACACAGCCCTGTGAGAGCTGCCAGGGGATCTGTTCTCCCTGCAGCAACCCTGGCCACCTGCTGGTCTCTCTCCCGCTGCCAATGAACTGTCAGGCTTTGGAACAGGTTGCCCGGGGAGGTGTCGGAGTCACCATCCCCTGAGGTGTTCAAAAAACATGCAGACATGACATGCTTCAGTGAGCATGGTGGTGTTGGGTTGTTGGTTGGACCTGATGAGGTCTTTCCAACCTTAGTGATTCTATGAAGCCCATGTTTGGCCTTCACCATGGTGCAGCTGCCAGAGGTGCACAGGATGGAGGGGATTGAGGAGGTGGAGGAGATGGAGGACATAGATAGGATGGAGGTGATGAAAGGGACAGAAGGGATGTGAGCCATGGAAGGCATTTTGGTGCCCGTGAAGGCCAATGAGATGTGTGCATGGAAGCAGCAGCCCAGGCTGATCCTGGGGGAGCTGCAGCACACCAGCCTGCCACAGCCCCAGCCCAGGAGGCATTGGGAGAAGCCGAAGATGCCCTCGGTCCTTACGCGGTTGATTTTCATCTCGCTGCGGTCCCTTCGGGCAAACTGGCTGCTGAGCCGGTGCAGCACGGTCCGGCCCTGCCTCCGCGCCGCCTGCAGCCGCGACCTCCCGGGCTTCTTGCTCCTCTGCCTCTCTGCAGCAGGCGAGACATGCGGGGTTAGTGAGAGCTCTGAGCCGCGGCTGGTGCCACAGAGCAGGGGCCGATCTAGACACTCTTCCTTGCATGGGTGCACAAAGGCGGCAGGACCCAGCAGAGACCCTGGAGTCCCCTTGCTACGTGGTCCACTGCACACCGCTCCCCAGACCCCATGCCAGTTCCACAGCCATGGCTCACCCTCCTTCTTGTCACTCGGGAGGTTCCTGCCCCGGCTCTCTGTGATGTCCTTGAAGGAGAAAAGGAAGAGCACCACCTCCCCCTTCTCGTTCTTGATGGGCATGATATCCAGCAGGCACCAGAAGGCAGCTCCTGCAGGGAGGAAAGGGGTGGTGAAGGCAGGACAGGCCCCTGCTACTCTATGGCTTCACTCCAGGGCTGGCAAGGGGCCGAGTGCCAGTCAGAGCCATGGGCAGGGGACCAGCCCCGTGCACCACTCACCACCCTTCTTGTAGAAGCAGACCTCGGTCTGATACTCCTGCCTGCCGTCCAGAACCTTCTCGATGCGCTGCAGCACAGGCTCGCTGGTCTCGGCCCCATAGAGAAAGCGGCAGCTGCAGTTCTTCTGCATGACCTCGGTGCGGGCGAAGCCGGTGAGGTCGCAGAAGCCATCAGAGCAGTAGACGATGGGGAAGCCGCGGTGGACCTGCGCGTTGGCCAGGATGAAGTTGCTGTCTGAAAGGAAACACAGACAGCCTTGAGGGCTTGGGGCCACCCTGCGGGGCTCGACAGGGAGCTCAGCCCTCCCAGACCACCACGGATACCTCTGGGACTCTGAGCCAGATCTCCATCCGGCTGCTGCCAGCTGCTCCCAGAGCTCTCTAAACCCCTGCATTGTTGCCCCTGAACTTCATCCCGGGCAGGACCCCAGCCCCATGTGCTGGAACAGGAAAGGGCCCAGATCCAGCTCTCTGATCCCATCACCAGAGACGCGATCCCGGGCGAGATGCCCCACGCCTCCCCCTTGCCATCTGCCGCTCCCACCGCCTGCCGGGGCTCAGGCAGCTTAATGGGAGTGGCAGCGAACCCGCTGGGCACTGCCACCTCAGAAGCATCAGGCTGCAGTGCTGGGACCTCCAGCCCAGGCACAGCACCACGGTGGCACCCACTGAGAGAAGAACCACTAACCTAGGGTGAGCAGAGGGCCCACACAGAGCTGGCACAAAACAGAGGTGAAGGGGAGTATCTTTGGCCCGTCACAGCACCATAGAGCCTCACCAGCATCAGCTGTGACTCCGCAGGGAGTTGGCACCAGGAAGAAGATAGCCTTTGCCAGCCCCATGCCCAGCCTGGCCACAGAGCAGCTGTTTGCGACCCACAGGCCCCCAGACATGGGCAGGGGCTGTGCTAGGGCCCTCAGCCGCTCCCTGCTGCAGGCTCTATGCCAGTGGGACAGATGGCTTCATACTAAGAGGGTGCCAAGGAAGTGGGCGTGTGGCTGTCACAGGCTGTATTTGCACCCGTCGAGGGCAGACCAGGGTATCCCCAGCCCCAACATGGTCTCCAGGCTGTGAGTCCCCAGCCGAGCATCCTTGCAACCCCCAGCCCAGGCTGCAGGAGCAGGCAGGCATGGTCTGTGCTCGCAAAGAAGGGAGCCCACAACAGATTACAGTCCTGACAGTGAAGCTGTGCCAAGGTGGTGTGGGCATGGCAAGGGCAGAGGAGGTTGTGGGAAGGAGGATGGCAGCCTCCAGCAGCCCTGGTGTGATGGGGGTGCAGCAGGGCCACCACAGCACAGCTCAGCCCAGGATTAGCTTGAGGAAGCAAAAATAGCCTGGAGCTGTGACTAAGGCCAGATTTTGGCTCTGGGGAGCCAGGATTATGGCATTGCCCAGGATGTGTTATTAGAAAAGAGGAAAAGGGAGCTGGTGTTTGGGAGCAGCTCAGCTGGGCAGGGGCATGCAGCCCGTGTGGGCTCGGCAGCTCCCTGTCAGGGTGCATGGATGGGCATCCTCGGGCCCTGCAGGCAGTGACTGCCTGGCAGAGGCAGGGTTAAGTCTCATGGTATCACTGCAGCTAAAGCCCCTCTCCATGGCAGATAAAGCCGATAAGAGACACAGCAAACCTGAAAAGCCAGAGCTGTTTAAAAGTGCCCAGAAGGCTGTTTGGCAGGATGCTGCCAGGGTGCTGTGGGGCAAATCTCATCTCCCTGGGACAAATTCCAAGAGTTTTGGTCAGAGCTTTGCAGGCAGCTCCCCTGGGAACCCTGCTCAGAGAGCCAAATCTAGCCCTGGAAAACCTCTGCTCCTGCAGAGGGATGGATGCATGATCACCAGTGCAAGATACACACATCTTGACCCTGGCATCCTCTGGGCACAGATTGGCCAGGGTCTGGTGCTTCATCACCAGTCACCTTCAGAAGGAACGGTCCAAAGGAGAGCTCCTATGGGCAGGCAGCCCCCTGTGCCATTTGCAATGCTCCATATCATGCCAGATCAAGAGCCAGCACAGCTTCACAACCAGCACAGCCCCTGGTGCCCCGATGGTGTTGTGGGAAGTGGTTCTGGGCTCCCAGTGCCATCCTCATGCCAGTCCCTCCCAGCAATGTGAGAGATGTACAAGCCCACAGGCTGCCCTGAGAGGCTTCTGCTTCAGATGATTTTGAGGTGCCCTGTGGTCAGCCCTGGGCACAGCCTGTTCCCCGGTTGGATGCGTGGTGCCAGCGGTGCCAGTAGCTGGCACGTGGCATACCAGCATGATCCCCTCCACAGCGTGCCAGGGCTTTAATCCACCCTGGCCCTAGCACAGGGACATGAAGGGGGGCCCAGCGCCAGGGACACACCAGAAGCACCCCCAGCCGTGGGACATGGCTGCAGAGGACATGGCTGAGACTGTCCTGGGCGCACACCCGCCCCTGCCATACCTCACCGCCAGCGATGCACACCTTCCCCGGGGACACCGTCGAGCAGGCGGGTGCTTTGCCAGCCGGGGTGCTAGCGGGGGCTGGCCTACGTATCACCAACGGTCCCCGAGGGCCCGGTGTCCGTGGCGGCAGTTGCTTGCCCCGGGAATGACAGGCACGGGCAAAGCCGCGCCCGTTGGGGGCACCCGGAGCATCGAGGGCGGGGTGAGCCCGGCCGGGACTCCTCCCGGGACGCCCCCGGGACCCTCCCCGCGCCCCGGAGCCCTTTCGGTACCTCCCGGGCTCTGTCCCTGGTGCTGAGCGCGGCCGCGCACGCCCTGACCGCTATCAGGAGTGGCAACGGGGAGGCGGAGGGACCAGCCCGGGAGCCGACCCGGCACGGACACGAGGGGGTCGCCGAGCAGCGGCCCCGGATACGAACACGAGGGAGTCACGGAGCACCGGCACCAGCCCCGGACACGAGGGGTCACGGAACACCGACCCCGGAGTCCCCAGTTCAGCGCGGAGGCAGTGGTCGAGCCCCGGTCCTCCTTCCCGCCTCTCCCGGGGGGCAGCGTTTATCCCTGCCCGGGGCCCCGCCGCGCCCAGCGCGGACCCTCCCCCGCTTCCCACCGCCCCGGCCCCGCTGCCGGCCCTACGAGTGCCATCGAAGCGGGTGGCGATGGTGTCCAGGAAGGTGTTCTGCGGCGCCAGCAGCCCCTTCATCACCGGCATGGTCCCGCCGCGCCTCCCGCTGGGGGCTGTGCCGCCACCCCGGGGCCTTCTGCCGGTGCGGCCCCGATGCCGCGGGCTGATCCCGGCTCGGCTCGGCCCGGCCCGGCCCGCCCGGGGCTCCCACCCCGCCCCCGCCCCGCCCCACTCCGAGCCATGCGCGCCGCCGACACCGGGAGGGGCCTCGGCACGGGCGGCCACCGGCACCCTCTCGGGGGCGGGTGGCTGTGGCACTAGCCCCCGCCACACCGAGACTCACTCCGTACCAGGACTCGCCCCAGCAGCACCTGCTCGGTACCAGTACCGGGAGGCACCAGCAATTCCGGGCCAGGGAGAACGGGGAGAGGACAGGACCAGGCTTTCCTGGGCGCATCAGCCGTGTGAGCCCAAGCCCGAGGGCTGAAGGGCGAGGCCGTACTCTCAGTGAGGGCTGTGTCCCGTGAGGGATACTCAGGGATGCCAGAACGCAGGTGAAGCCCTCCCCGGGACCCTGAGTAGAGACATCGGGGACCTGCAGCCTAAGGAGAGCCACCAGAGTCTCCCTGGTGCTGAGGTGAAGAACGCTCCGAATCCTCTAACGGGGCCTCACACACCCTCTAATCCTTTCTCCTAGACAAGGCTCGGTTCACCACAGTCCTGGTCCTGCACCACCACTCCCCCCACCTCCAGCTACGCCCACGCACAGCCTGGGTGCAGGCACCACGACTGAGCCCATGCCGAGGCACCGCAGAGCAAGGTGCCAGTCCCGCTGACTGCCTCGGAGCAGGGCTCCGCCCCCGCCCCGCGCCCCCCAGAGAGGAGGCAAAGCCAGGTGGCATCGGGCTACCATTTATTGTAAAAGGCCAGCGGTGCCTGCAGTGCCCTGAGTGGGCTCTGCCAGGAGGAGGTACAGAAAAGTGCTATTTACACCGGCCTCGGGATCTGCCCCCCCAGGCACCCCCTCCCTGCTCCCGCGGCCCCATCCCACTCAGTAAAAGCTCTTGGCGTCTCCTTGGGCTGGGCTCTTGGGCAGGTCCTTCCCCGAGTGTCCCTGGCACTCCCTGGGGCTGGCAGGGCTGGCATCGGCTCCTCGCAGTGCTGGCGTTGGCTGGGCATCCATGTCCACAGGGCAGCCCGATGCATCGTGACAGACAGTGCCAGGGTGCTTCCCGCGCTTGCCCATGGTGAGGATGCCTGCAGCGTGGTTGCCAGAGCCGTGCAGCAGGCGGTAGAGACGGCTCTGGAAGGCTGGTGGGACGCTCTTCCTCTTGCCCAGTGTGAGGATACCAGCTGCATGGTTGCCCATGCCGTGCAGGAGGTCATAGACTCGGCAGGAGCAGGTCTTCTGCCGGCAACACTCAGGCAGACTCTGGCGGGCAGTGGCCAGGGAGCAGAACAGGAGCAGGAGCAGGAGGCAGGCAGCTCGCTGGAGCTGCCAGAGCAATGGGCAGCATTAGTGCCAGGAAGCTGGCAGTACCAAGGAGGGGTCGGGTGCTGCACAGCCCCAGGGCTGCTCCCTGTTGCTGCCGTGCCTGCCAGTGTCTCAGCTCCTGTCTGCCCCAGCCACTGCCACTCTGCCTGCTCATGACCACTGCTGTGGGCGTCCATACCCATACCCAGGATGCACCTGAAGCATCACTGTTGGCACAGCCAGCGCCACCCTGCAGGGAGTGCTGCTCCTCACACCCCCCCCAGGCCCAGCCACCACCCATGCTCTGACCAGCAGCCAGGTGTGGCTGCCCTCACCAGCCTGTTCTGCTCTGATACAGGGCAGCTGTGGCAAACACCTTCCCATCATCACGCAGTGCCGTGGGAGGAGCAGCGAGAGCACCCATGGGCAGCACCATGGGCACCACCTGCCAGGTCCCTCCTGAGGAGTCCATATGGACCTCCCTGTTGGGGAAGAGATCCACACTGATCCAAGTGCAAGGAACTTTGAGAAGGACCAACTAGACCTTCTCAGACCCCTGGTCCCACATCCCAACCTCCTTCCCATTGCAGCCCTCCAGGCCCCACCTTGATGTTGGGCACCTCCATCCTTCCTGGGGTCTTCAAGTTGTCGAGTGGTGCTGGGGCATATCCTGCTGGGCAGCCAAGAGCACAGCGCCCTGTGCCATCCACTGCAGCCACCTCTTTATACGGCCTGGCACAATGGTGCTGCCAAAAATACCATGGGGGGCAGGCAACAGCAGCCGGTGTCTGGGCGACGCAGGCCTGCGGTGCCCGTAGCTCGGAGACCAGCCCAGGCCTTTCCCCTCATTTGCTTCTCCTCTTTGTGTGGCTGCTCGACGCCAGGCGTGGTGGCCAGGCTGTGTGGCACTAATGAGGCTGTAATTGCCCATGGGCCCCATGACTGGGCTGGCACAAAGGGGCTGAAGGTCAGTGCTGGGCAGCCTGCTCCGGACAGCGCTGGGTCTGCTCTGCATGGCCCCACAAGGCTAATTAAGCTAATTACCTCCCAACAAAAGAGTGCCCACAGCCGCACAGGTCCCTGATGTGGAGAGAGCTGTCACCCTGCACTTGTTATCAGCCTGTGCTCAGCTGGTGCCAGGAAGGGACGATGCCACCCATTCCCACTGCTTTTGGTGACCCTGTCCTGTCCTGGCCCCACACCAGGAGGGAGCAGCAGGGCACCAGGGTGGGTCTTGCACTCTTTATAACTCTCCACAGCCCAGGTCTGATCCCAGACCAAACCTTGCCCATTGCTGCACTGGGATCCCTCACCCTGCAAGACAGAAACCTCATTCTGGGGGATGAGCTTCAACATTTCTCTGATGCCAGGAGCCACATCTGCTGCCCAGACAGTGCCCCTCCATGAGCTCACTGCAGCCCAGAGCCTCCCAGCCCCTTGGCATCAAGGCCCCAGGGACACCAGAGAGGGGAATGGACCCACTGCCCCCCAGAGAGGAAACAGGGACTAGCCAGGACCCTTCCTGCTGGGCAGTGCCCCTTTCTCTGGGGCTAGTGAAGGCAAAACCCATGGCTTTGGACAGGGGCAGGACCTCAGCCCTGGGCTGGTTTTACAGGACAAGTCTGGCACAGCAAGCACATGCACACAGGCACCAGGTGCCAGCATCCCCACCAGCCCCACAGCAGGGTGCTTGCTCCAGAAGCAGATGGCAGGGGTGGATTTACAGGACCCAAGAGTTCAAGATGGGGCCAGCAGGAGCAGAGTCACCTCTCCCCAACCTCCCTGCTGGTGCCCCTTGTCAGAGCACAGGAACACAGCCCCATGTGTCGCTCCACACATAGAGCCTGCGGGCAGCTGGGTGCCCGTCTGTGGACAGGCAGGGGCTCCTGCAGCCAGGGGGTGCTCAGTCCAGGTCCCGAAGCCCCCGGCCGGGGTCAGCAGGATGCTGTATCACCACCTCCCTCTGTCTCGGGAATGGGTTCCAGCGTGGCACGCAGCCGAGAGGACTCCGGAGAGGCCGACCCGTTCCTGCCGATGCCGCAGGACTGCCCCGCGTTGTGGATCTGCCAGAGGTTGTCCAGCGCCTCGGCCTTGGCATGCTTGAGGAGGTCAGCCTGGCCCTGCGCGGAGACGGGACATCAGTCCTGGGCTGCCCCGACCCCCATGCTGGGCACCAGCTGCCCCACAGCCACCACCCGCTGATGCTGGCACCTCCTGGCTCCTCCGAATGAGTCCGTGTCACCCCCAGCACTCCCACAGCAACCCCGGGGAGGGGGGCGTGGGGTGGGGCAGGGCAGGGCAAGGCAAGGCAGGGCTGGCAGCCGTCGCTCCTCACCTTCAGGACCGTGATGTTCCAGGCGAAGCTCTCCAGCGCCTTCTGCAGCTTGCGGCCCCGCAGCCCCTCCTTGGCCTCGATGCGGTGCAGCTCCTTGTGAAAGTCCATACCTGCGCGGGCGGCAGCGGCGCTCAGCACCGGCGCTCAGCACCGGGACTGCCACTGCCCGCCACAGACAGGGACCGAGCCGGATGGACTCCCTTTGCCCAGCATGAGGATGCAGGCTGGCAGGGTTCACCACTGCCACAGCAGCTCCTAGCTCCCTCCATGCCAGGGACAACGTCCCAACGGAGCCCCTGCCACACTGGCACCACGTTTGGCCCCAGCCCTTGGCGATTTTGGGCACCGGAGGCTGTGGGATTCGAAGGGCAGAGACATAACTCTTGCACACCACAGCCCACCCGGGGGACTCAGACCAGCCCCCGCATCGTGTGCCGCGTGACGTGCCCGTGAGCAGGTCTATATTTATCTCTCCTGACGCAGCAGCGGCTCCGGGCCCACGCGAGGGCTCCCACGCAAGCCTGCGCACCCATGTGCTGTCAGTCAGCACACCCCCAGCCCCATGCCCACAGCTGCCATTCCCCCTCACCCCTAGAACCTGCTGGCCAGGCATGAGCCATGCTGGCACCCCAGCGGCTTGTCTGCAGGGCAATCAGGGTCAAAGCAGGGCCAGGCAACAGCCTGGGCATGGGGGGTCACAGCCCCCAAACCTCAAGTGGCTGGGCAGAGGTAGCAGTGGTTGCCACATGCCCTAGAACCCCTCCAGCACAGCAGTGGAATTCCAGCAGCCAGAGTGGCACAGGAGGCTACAGAGCCCTCAGCCCCACAGGCCATGGTCTCCACATTGTCACTCTCTCAATGCTGGCAGCAATGGCAGAGCCCAAAGTCAAGAGCTCAGGGAGATTTCCAGGCTGCAGGGAACAAACAAGGCTGCTGCCAGCAAGGTTGGTACCAGCTAGGGAGGCAGAGCAAGGCCCCCTGCTTCCTCCTGCCCCCTCCAGCTCCCGGCTGCATTCCCAGCCCCACGGGGAGCCGTGGGGTGGCATTGCCCCAGCTACCCCCACAGCGTCCAGCCTGCAGAGGGGCCTGTCTGTGCCTGGAGCAAAATGAGGGTCTTGGACAGCCACCAGGGTCAGGGTAGGATTGTGGGGAGCAGGGCAGGGAGCTGGCACCTGTCTGTGTGGGTTTAGTCACGAGTTTTGGAAGTCGCAACATTCATTGCCACTTCTGCTGTCAGCCCCAGGCTTTTATTTCTGGTGCTAATTATATTCTGGTGTTCGGCAGCTAATGACTCTTCCCTGCTTCCTCATCAGCCTCCTCCACTCCTCTGTCTCCTGCACAGCCCCTGCAGCCCACCCACCCCATGCCCCGCCCTGGCACAGGCAGCCTTAAGGTCCAGTGGCACCCGGGCCTCATGGTGCCATGGGGGAACCACAGAGTTGGGCTCAGGGCCAGCTGATGCTGGCTACTCTGCTGCTGAATTCTGGCTCCAGCACAGAGGTGCCCTCTTGCCCTCATCCACACATCACGCAGGTGCGTGGTCAAAAACAACAGCATTCTTGGCCATGCCTGTGCCCAGCTCTGGAGCCTGGTGCAAGACCCCCTGAACTGAGCCCTGCATGCCCCCAGCCCAGGCACAGCACACCCATATCCAGCTTTCCAAGAATGTGCCCCCTAGATCTGTGGCAGAGAAGCTCCAGGGCTGGGTCTGCCTTGCCAGGACCCACCTGCCTGCTGTGCCTGCATGAGTTTGCCATACACGGCGTCGGCCGACTCGATCAGCGTGCGGCTGGTCTGGATCATCTGGGGAGAGGAGCAGTGTCAGCGGCTGGGCAGCACCTGTCCTCAGGCAGCTCTCAGCAGAGCAGATGAGAGAGGTGCTTCAGGCAGCAGCTGCCCCTTGCCCTGGCACAGCAGCTGGCATCTGGTGCTTGTCACCACAGTGCACATGGCCAGGTGTGGTGTGACCAGTGCGTGGCTGGCAGTGGGGTTTCCTCCAGCACGAAGGAAGGAAGTGGCTCCAGCTGTGGCGGTTAATAGGATTTGTGCCACCAGCACAGAGTGCAGGCAGTGTGGGCAAGGGAACAGGGGCTGTGGGGTGCCCTGTCCTGCACACAGCAGTGTGCCCAGTGCCACTAACCCCACAAGGAGCTGAGCCCCACTTACGGTCTCATAGGCGGTGAGGACCTTGCGCAGCAGGTCGGGGATGGGGCCCTGGGCCTCCATGGGGGGGTACTGCTCTGCCAGGTTGAGGGTGACGCTGGGCGTGCTATCGCTGTGCAGCAGCCACGTGGCCACTGTCAGGATGCACTGCTTCATGTTGGCAGCCGGTGTCAGCCCACACAGCTCCTTGAAGGAAACCAGAGCGTTCTGCGGGCAGAGACTGGTGTCAGGGACTCAGCCCTGGAGGACCCCCAAGAGCCCCCCCAGTAGCCTCCCCTCCCGGAGCATCCCAGTTTTCCCAGCTCTCTCACGCACATCCCCCAGGAAAAGGGAGCCCATATGAGCTGTCTGCTGAGATGTTCCCACCTTCACAAGCAGGTCTTCCCTGTGCCTCAGCGAGGTCCATACCTGCACGTTCTCCCGCAGGTCAGTGGCCTCCCGCAGTGGTTGGGTGGCTGTCCGGAAGACCTCATCGATAGCCTTGATGCCAGTGGCCTTGGTGGAGGTGTATTCCCGCACTCGGCGGCCCCGGCGCCCTGCCAGCCCCCGGCGGTGCCCCTTGCCTCCACCACGGCGGTCAGTAATGGCCACATGCACAAAGAGGGTGGCGTGGGGCAGGGGCTCCCCAGCCAGTGACTGGAGGGGGACATGGCGGTAGCCAGGCTGCAGACACTCAAAGGGGATGGTGTACTGGGCGATGAACTCATCCCCAATGTAGTCGTCGTCCAGCACGACGAAGCGCAGCACGGCCAGCTCGGGCAGGTTGATCTGGAATTCCAGGCTCTCGTCGAACACAGGATTGTCCCCGCTCTGCAGGGCCGTCTTGGTGCGGTGCTCAGCACAGTCAGCTGGAATGCCATGGATCTCGGCACAGACATAGGGCTCCACCACCTCCCCCTTGGCTCCTGAGCCCTTAGGTTTGGGCAGGTTCTGCCCACTGATGACCTTGAGGTGAAGGAGCTGGGCGGGCACCCCGGGCAAGGAGTCCTTGGCATTGGCACTGAAATAGGACACCTCCTCCCGCATGATGGCAGGGCGGAGGACATAGCCACAGGCCCCGTTCTGCCGGAACCAGCCCGCATTCAGGTCCATCATGAGCCCTGGCGTCTGGTAGTTCATGGCCACCATCTGGCAGCCGCACTTCCAGAAGTCCTGGGGGTTCATGTTGCTGGCATCGATGCGCATGGGGCTGGGGTAGACTCGGGAGAGGAACCGCTTGTTGTAGCTGACCAGCTCAGCCGGGCACTCATTGGCGAAGCGCCCTGCCTCCACCTCACTGAAGGAGCACATCTCCCAGTAGCGCTGCCCGCGCCGGGAGCTCTCAAAGTCCTGGAAGGGAACAGCTTGGCAGAGGCTCACCAGGTCCGAGAGCTCCCGGCTGAGGCACATCCGCCGCAGGCCACCTCCCTCCGGAGCCTCCCTGTCCTGGCCCAGCCGCCGTGCCAGCTCCCAGCCTTCCTCCTCATCTGACACCTCCCCCTCACTGTCCTCACAGCCAGGTGGCAGCTTCTTGCCCTTGATGAGGATACGGCCCTTGAGCTGCTCTGGGGAGGGGAGGTAGGAGGCAGTGGGGTTGGGGGGCTCCAAGTACAGCTTCTCCCCCAGCGTCTTGCGCAGGCACTGGGCAGCAAGGCGCTGCTGGGCGGCTGAGCACCGCACCACCAGGCAGAGGATGAGGGGGTAGGCGGAGGCGGTGAAGGCGTGCTGGTCGATCAGCCCCACCACAGTGCGGAAGGGCACACAGGAGGCAGCTGAGGGGCTAGTGTAGACCACAGGCTCACCCTCAGGGCCGTCCCACAGCACCAGCTCGATGCTGCGGCAGCCCAGGCCCAGGGCACTGATGTAGCCGTTGATGTCTGAGCGGCCCCAGAAGTTGTCCTCCAGCAGGCAAGCGCTGTGGGCAGAGCTGATGTAGTAGTGGGAGAGAGGCTGTGCCATGTCCTGGCACACCTTGCGGTGCTGCGGGTCGAAGATGGAACAGTCGGCGGACAGCAGGTAGCGCGTGAAACCGTCAATGGCCAGGTAGCCCTTCTCCCGGCCCTCCTTGGAGGGCTCGTACTTGCCAACAATCTCCAAGCACTTCTCCTCCGTCACCCCCTCCATGCCCTGCTCCACTTCCAGGAACATCAGCAGGTCCTTCAGGCCCAGGTACTCCTTGTTGCTGGAGAACTGCACCAGCAGGAAGAAGATCTCGGGACGGGTGCAGAGCTCGCAGTACACCTCCACAAAGAGGTCACAGGCCACCTCGGTGCCAGGGCACTCATTGGCCTTCTGCAGCTCTTTGAACTTCAGCTCAATGGTCGAAGTCTTCATGCCCGGGTTGAGTGCTTTGATCAGCTGCACGGCTCGGGGCACAGGGATGCGGCCAGACTTCTCCAGATCAGCAAGGTCAAAGACGGAGGAGATCCAGGAGGTCCGGAGGCTGGGGTGGCCAGTCCCAGGTGCCTCGGGGGTGTGCTTCCCATAGGACACCAGGTACCGGAGCCCCATCACCCAGGCGCTCACCATGTCGGCCGAGCTGGCCACCAGGTCCAGGGACTCGTAGTTGTCGCCGTAGATGATGGAAAAGGCGCACTCATCTGGGAACTGGTCTGAGAGGCCATTGTTGCGCAGGACTGGAGTCTTCTTGCCCACACGCACCTCTTTGACCGACTTGATCTCTATCTTGGCCTTCTCTGAGTCCTTCTTGGAGGGCTCCCAGCGCACGCAGCGCATGTCAGCGTCCAGCACGAAGAAGCGGCTGTACATGCGGGAGTTGGAGCGCACCTTCTTCAGCTCGCAGCCCTCCAGCATGACGGAGATACAGGCGCCAGTGCTGTTGATCTTGCGGTCATTGGGCATGGTGCTGAAGGACACTGTCTTCTTCTTCTGCGGCGGCCGCTGCCGGGAGCCATCCTGCCAGGGTGCGAGAAGACAGTGCTGGGTTAACGGCAGGACACGGTGGCCTTAAAGGTCTCTTCCAGCCAAGATGGTTCTATGGTTCTAAGGGGGCAGAGGGCAGACAGCTCCTGCCTCACCAGCTCCTGACACCTTCCTATTCTCTCTGTCCCAGCCCCGATGCACAGCATGGTGCTCTAGGCTGCACCAGCACCACACAAAGCCCAGTTTGCCCCAGTCCAACCCTCTCCCTGGAAGCTGGGGGCCAGCCCCAGCCCTGGCCTCCCCCACGCTCGCTGCCTGGTTTATTTTAACTCCACTTCCCTTCCTTCCTTCCTGCTCCTGGCCCTACACCGGATCCTTCCCCACTGCTCACCCACCCTTGGAGGCACAGTCACACATGGCAAGCCCAGCATGGTCCCTGGTCTGGGGACGCTGGAGGAACACAGGCACCCAGCAGCACTAGCTTGTGCCCACAGTAGGCCCATCCCTGTAAAGGAGCACTGGCCATGACCCCGGGCACCACGGCTGAGGCATCCCAAGGTGATGTTCCTGGGGAGCCTCAGAAAGAGCCCCCCCTAACTGCCACATGCTGGGGGTGAGTGAGGCTCCTGGACTCATCCCACAGAGCACAGGGTAGGGTCACAGTGGGTTCAGGCTGCCCACTGCCTGCACTCCATGCCCACACTCTGCCCGTGCCCCTGTGCCAGCCCTGCCTCTTGGCGGAGATGGAAGATCCTGCAGCCACAGGGCTGGAGGGGGAAGGGGATGAGGGGGAACAGCAGGTCTGGGAGCATATTATGGGATGGATTTCATTAAGCAGTGCAGCAGGAGGGATTTAATCCACTTCTTCAAGATTATGGTGAGTCACCTCTAATCTGTGGTGTCTCCAGCAGGTCCTGCCCAGCTGCCCAGGTTGAAGGCGAGGGGGTGACCAGTCCAGCACCCCCAGAGCTTCCACACGGCCCCATGCTGGAGCCTGAAGGGTCTGGATCTGCCCATGTGGAGCGAGGCAGCCCTGGCCAAGGGCAGTGGGGACGGGTGGCACGGGCTCGGTGGTGGGTCCCACCAGCAGAGAAGGATTCGGCACCAACAGAACCACCTGGCACTTCCTATGGGCAGCAATCTGAGCACCCCACTGACAGAAGCACCAGGAGGTGATGGTTGGACCCACAGCAGCCTCTCCCTGCCCTGGGCAGGACCCCCGCACCTCTGGAGACCTGCTCCCTGCCGCGACACACCCCAGCCCGGCGGCTCGCACCGGGCCCCACAGCCGAAAACAGGAAATCCATCCGGAAAGGAAGCACGGGCGGGGGGGCTGCGCCCAGCACCCGGGGACCTGCCTCCAGCTGCGCCCGCCACAGCCAGCCCGACCCACCCCTGCGGTGCAGCCTCACCGACCCACCCCAGACCAGGGCAAAACCTCAACACTCTCCCCTCAGACCCCCACGCCCCCCAGGGTGTGGAAGGGCAGGGGGTAGCCTGCTACAGTGCTTTGGGGTGCAGATGAACAACACAGGCCTGTGGCACATGGGCTCTGCTCTTCGGGCACAGGCAAACCTATGGAGCTTCCTGACTGCAGATGTCTTCTGGTTTTGCGACCCAAACTGGGCGCCAGCAGGGAAAATCCACTGCTCCCTGGCACAGGTGCTTCCCGGGGATCTCTGACCCTGAAAACACACCACAGGGTGCAGGCAGGAGCAGCATGGGCAGCCAGCCCACAAAGCTCCATGAGGTGACAAGCAGGCCAGCAGCAGATGCAGAAGGTCATGGCACCCATGGTAACAGGAGCATGGAGCAACCCTGGTCCCAGGGCAGGGCTCCAGCAGCAGCAGGGCATCCCACTGGCTGTGCCACACAGCTGGCAGAGAGCAGGCAGGACTCTTGCCAGTCCTGTCACACACATCACAACCACAGAGGGAAGACACATCAACCATGATGCCGATGCCAACCACAATGCCAATGGCAAGTGTAGGCATCCAGCTGGGCACGGAGGGCACGTCCAAACCCAGCTGCCTGGATCTAGAGCATGTGTTAAGCACCTCTTCAGCCAATTACGCCTGCGATTAGTGCCCTGGTGAGCACAGCCGCGCTAATCCCAGCCACCACATGACCTCCATTGCTCCTGGCCAAGCAACCAGAGATGGGGAAGAGTTCATTGGCCCCTTTGACCTTCCTGATACCCTTCAAGGTCTGACTGGGGGTTCCCTGTCACACAGCACCTCGTGATGGCCGCAGACAGAGGAACCAAATGCTTCTGGGGCTGAAGTGGCTCAGTCTGGCCACGGCTCTGCTGCACAGCCAGGACAGCAGGACTTACACCACACCAGCAATGCCACCCTGCTCCTGGGGTCTCACCCGTGGGCTGTTTGCCAGCCTCACCATGACATGCCATGGTTTCCCCAGGTCCTGGTTCTCTGCATAGCCCCATCCCAGGCTGGGCAGCAGCAGCAGGGGTGCCGGCAGGCAACAGCAGCCAGCAGCGCTGGAGCGGAGGTAGTGGGAGGCCAGGCACAGCCAGGGCTCTTCTACCATCACTTGTTCCGTGCCAAGAAGACAGCGGTGACACATCCACTCCCCGCAGCACCAGCTGGCACTACCCAGCGAGTGGTCATGGAGCCAGAGCCCAGCACAGAGGCACTGTAGAGCTTCTGAGGCTGGCACAGGATGAGGAGGGGGCACAGGGGACAGGACAGAGGGGTCATCTCTTGCAGATGGAAAGAACAGCTCCAGCGGTTCCACAGTCCCATGCCAGCCTCCTCCCAGCTCACCAGACCTCCAGCCACTATTGCTTCCAGCCTGGGAAGTGAGAAGGACACAGGTCCCACAGCCAGGGCATGGGGCCAGCCCTGGGCTGCCCCTGTCCCAGCAGAGCTGGTGATTCACTTTCAGGTTCACTCCTCCAGCCTTTTTTGGAAATCCCAAAAAATAACAGTGCCTGCAGCTCTTCCCACATGTGCTCCTGCTCCACCAGCAGCCAGCCCCTGCCCAGCACCTGCCCTGCTGCCCACAGCTCCTCCGTGCCCTCACTCCAAGCTGTAGCCAGGCTCATAGTGCCAAGTTCCTTCCCTGCCCCACAGCCACCACATCAGCACTGGAGGCAACAGCCTCCAACTCCCACCCACACCAAGCTGAGGACAGCGAAGCAGCTGCAGACCACTCAGCACAGGAACAGTCTCAGCAGCCCCCAAAGATTAGAGGTTGGGCAGCTCCTCCTCAGGTCCTGCTGGGGCTCACTGGAGCCCAGAGCCTGGGGGTCACCACGGATTCTTCACCCAGACGCTGTGCAGAGTTGGTACAAGCCACTTTCCTCTGGCCAGGGAGAGCCCAGGCACAGAGGGGGCTCAGCCAGGGAGAGCCCAGGCACAGAGGGGGCTCAGCCAGTGATGGCAGAGGGGGTGGCACAGGATACACTGTCCCCTGTCCCTACTCAGGAAAAGGAGAGCTATGCTGGGAAGGCAGCAGGACACCTGTGAGCATACAAGGAGCGTGGCATGGCTGATAAATGCCTGCACTGTGCCGTGGGCAGCAGGTCTGTTCCCTGTCCCTTGATTACTAGATTCAGCCCAAGAAGGTGCTCAGCACCGTCAGGTACAGACAGGCTCACCCTGGGGAACCCATGGCTGCAGAATTTGGGACTTCAGCAACCTTCCAGCACCAGAGCAGGATCAAGCCCTCGATGGACTTGGAGATACAGGATGGAGCAGCACAGTCTGGGAACATTGTCCGAGTCCGACCTCCTCCAGCACCCTCCCCATCAGCGCTGGCCCTGAGCTACCCAACCTTCACGTGCAGCCAAATCCCACAGTGACGCACGGCAGTGACAGGGATGAGCCCAGCCCGGGGTCAAGAGAGGGGTTCGCCTCCAGCCTGCAGTTCCTGGGCAGAGATGGGTGGTGAGCTCTGCTGTCTGGGTGGAACAGGAGACCTCGGCAAAGTCCCCAAGGGAGCGAGGTGCAGATGGTGCACTGGCACCGGCCTTGGTTGCTCTAGGAAGGTCTCCTCGCTGTCACCCTCAACAACTGTTGAGGTCACTCCTCAACAGTTTGCAGTGGGAGCCCAGGAAGGGGCACAAGATTCCCCGGGCCAGGCTGTGGTGAGGCCAACGCCTCTGACCAGGGAACCAGGTCCCGGGGACAGAAGATCGCGGCTGGGTCGGCACCATGGGAACAGTCTCCCCCAGCGGGAAGCAGGCTGTGGGAGCGGGGGGCGGGTCTCAGGCGGACACGACCATTGTGTCAGCGAGCACCACTGGTGTGAGCGCAACTCGCGGGGCTCATGTAGGAAAGCACAGATGTGACCCCTGCCCATCCGCGTGGGAGACCCCCAGAGACCCTTCCTGGCTCACAGCTCCACCGGTGGCCTCAGCTAGCTCCAGGGGAGTATGGGAAGCAGGTCAGGAGCCGACCGGGCTGGGCCCAAAGCTCGGAGCCTCGGCAGGGAGCAACGGGCAAGCAAGAGGTGTCCGAGACCCAGGAGCAGGCATCTCCTTACTGGCAGCCACGGGTGCCCTGAGCAGGACAAGGCGATGCTGCAGGGTGACTCCCACGGCAGGAGCAGCGTGGCCACATAGGGAACCCGTGGGGACAGCGACGGCTGGATGGGGCCATCAACGGCCATGCAACGAGGACAGGCCTGGCCCAGCCGAGCACGAAACCCGCGCCAGGCTTTGCCCTTGGAGACCAACCGTGCCGGGCAGGGCGAAGGGACGCGGTGCCAGCCACGGCAAGAGCAGCCCCGGCAAGTGCAGGGCAAACCCCGCGCCTGGACATGCAGGCGAACCCCGAGCACCCACCCCGGGGTGCAGCTGCCCGGTGGCTCTGTAAGCCGGCCCGTGGGCACGGCGGGAGCCCGAGGGACAGAGGGCGCGGTGGGCACAGCGGGGCTAGCAGGGCCGGTAGCCGTTGGCTTCGGGGCCGGGTAACGCTCAGCTCCCGGGGAGTGGCACAGCTCGGCGGTCCCCGCGGGCCGGGGGGGGCCGGGGCCGATGCGAGACTCTCACCTTCATGATGCTGGCCCGGGGCGCGACGGGCGCGGGGCTCCGCTCCACCGAGTCCTCGCGGCTGNCGGGCGGGAGGCGGCGCGGCCGGGAGAAGGGGACGGGCCGGGCCGGGGGCGGGGACGCGGGTGGGGACGGCCGCGGCCCCCCCGCCAGGGCTGCAGCGGCGGAGAGAGAGACGGACACCGGGAACCGAGCATCGGCACCGGCACCTCCCGCCTCTCGGGGTACCCTGGCTTCTGCCCAAAGCCGCAGCTACGTCTCGGTGGCACCCTGGCCAAGCCAGCACCTCGCAGCCTGGTACCCAGACCGAGCCTACGCCCTGCAGGCTTGGCACCTGCATCCTGGCCATGCCAAGCAGGGCACCCTCCATTCACTGTCCCCAGAGGGTGGGTGATCAAGCAGGGGCAGGGACTCTGGTGAAGCCCCAGGGCCAGCCCAGCTCTCCTGGATGGGGGCTTGAGGCTTTCACCGGGGTGCAGGTTTCCGTGGCGGTGCCTGGCACAGGCATAGGGACCAGCAACCCCACCGGGCTCTCCGGGCTGGATCCAGTTGCACAGGTCTCTGCCAGTTCAGAGCTGCCCAGAAGCTCCTCCTGTACTCCGAGCCCAGATTCGCCACCCCAGCTGGGTACAGCTCCTGCCCACCCCACTCCCCACCAAACCCCACCCAGTGTCCCAACAGTGGCAGGTACACTCGATGCCACCTGGCCCAGCACCAGTGTCCCCACCACGTCAGCAGCCATTTAGGCTCACAGCCCCCCCGGCATCCCCCTCGCCAGCTACAGGCCCCCCACCGGCAGGGATGGGAGAAGAGGCCTTAGCCTGGTTCCCATCCTCAGCAGGGTTTTGGCGGGGGGGATGCTTTGTGTGGCCCTTGTTCGAGCATTGTCTCCTGCCAGGAGCCCTGCCCACCCCCTACTCAGAGCAGCTGCCCGCTCAGCAGGCTGCCCCCACACCCCCCTCAAATAAATAAGGAGCAGAGGGAGCAGGGCTGGTCAGTGGCACCAATGGCCTTACACTCCCAGAGCCCCAACCCCCCGGACTGGTTAAATATTCATGGCTGTCCCTTCCCTAGGACCCCCGAGGAGACAACAGCAGCTCCTCAGCCCCCGGAGCAGAGTCAAGGCTGTCATCTAGAAATGGTTTTAATGAGGATTAAAAATAATGGTATTAAAACTGCTCCTCCCCCAGCTCCTGCCCTTGGTTTTACAGAGAAGCCTCCTTTAGCTAGTTTCTGGGGTTTTAAACATCAAAAGCAGCCCTTGCTGGAGCCTGGCAGAGGGGCTGCTTCATGGCAGCCAGCACCTGCCACCACTCTGCCCGTGGCATCCCTGTCAGAGGACAAAATGCCACAGGGCCTGAGTGCAGTGTGGGGCTGAGCCGAGCTCCTCGTGGGCTCGATGCTCTGCTGCTCCTGCTCCAGGGAGGTCTCTGCTGTTCCCTCCACACCAGCCACAGGCTGTGGTGGCTGAGGTGTCCCTCAGAACAGGCATGAGCACTTGCTGTGCTGTGGCTGCCTGCATTCTGTCAAGGCACTGGGTAACATGGGGTGAGCCATGGCCACTGACAATAGGACCCAGCTGCCCTGGGACACTCACCAGGACACTGGTGAAGGGCCAGAGGTACTGGTGAGTGCCCAGGACCAGCCTAAGGGCTAGGCTGTGCTGCAGGTCCTGCCCCATTCCTGAGGACACCACCAGCACCCACTGCCACCACAGAGCAGGGACATGGTCAGGCTCACCAATTCCATCTGCTCTGCTCAGCCAAACACTCTAGGACTGGGTACCCTTGTCCCTGTGTTCCCTACCAGGGACTTGGCCTCACTCCCATGCCAAGCAAAGCCCAAGGGTGGGAGGGACCACCGGGTGCCCTAGGAGATGACATTGCTCTGGATAAGGTGCAGCAGCTGCTCCTCCCGCAGGACCCTGGGCATTGGGCAGGGAGCCCCCAGTGCCTCCCGCAGGCGGGTGAAGGCCCCGGCCCCCACCAGGTGCAGACGCAGGGGCCCAATGCTGCCCTTGAAGCGGAAGGATTTGTAAGTGGGAAAATCCTCCTGGAGACACTGGTCCAGCTGCAGAGAGAGGACAGCTGCCCACACTGCTTGGTACCAGCTGCCCCACAGAGCAGCTAAACCCCCTTGCTGTGCCCAAGGCCCTGCTAGCAGCTGCAGGCCCTGGGCAGGGCCAGGCTGTGCCCATGCCCTTCCAGCTGCACCCCACAGTGATGTTCCATGAGCACAGAGACTGCCAGGTCAGCACCATCATGCTGGTGATGCAGGGTGGGCACAGCTTGTGTCCCACTCACCTTGTAGCGCTGCCCCTCCGACAGGTCCCGCAGGCCTTGCAGCTCCACAAACACCTCGTAGTGAGGGGCAGAGGCCCCTGAAGAAGTACCTGCAGTGGCACCACCAGCCCGTTAAGGCTGCCCCCAGCCTCTGTCCCACCAAGCAGAGGGGCCAGGTAGAGCTCAGGAGCAGAGCCTGAGCAGTGCTGGTCACACTTTTAGGGGGACTCAGCCAGCTTTGGGGGCACTCACCCAGCAGTGCACTCTCCACACAGACATAGTCAACCAGGCGAGCACCCGGCCACATGCCCACAGCACGGCACAGGCTCTGGCAGAACCGCTCCTCGGGGATGCTCTCACCCCGCACGCTCAGCACCTGGCTGTCCCTGCGGTGCAGGAAGAAGGGTGGGTGTTCTGTGCCACTAGAACGGACCCATCAGGGCCCTACCTGGCACAGGGACCCCTGTACAGCCCCCTGAGGTGAGGGGCAGGGGTGTCCTCACCTGCGCACGGGCTCCACCACGGGACACTGCTTGTGGAAGCCGGTCACCCTCAGCACCTCTCCAGCCTGGCATCTGCATGGGCAGGGGCATTGCGAGGGTGGCTGATACTGGGTGCATGTGGCTTGGGCGGACAGCCCCCCGCGACCGCCACAGCAAGGACAAGGCACCTGTACTCCCCCGGCCGTGCCGTCAGGACCAGCCTGTACTCGCGCCCTTCCCAGAGCTCGCCCAGCAGCACTGTCTGCGAATCCTCCTTGGCTGGGCAGGGCAGGAACTCACAGAAAGCCCAATCAGGGCACAGCAGGAATCGGGGCACTGGCTCCTCCGGCCACAGGTTCACACCAAGCAGGGCTGGACAGAGGGCAGCACAGGTCAGCGTGACCCCCCCAAAGACCTCCCTGCCCTTGTCCATGCAGCCTCACTGCCCTCCAAGGAGGAACTTCTCAGCTGGCGCCAGGATAGAGCAGGCAAATCCTCCAAGGAGGGATGTGGCACCAAGACGCGCTTGCAGCTGTGAGGGCAGGGGTCTTGTGCTGCCATACAGAGGCAGCTGGCCTGCTGCACCCAGGAACGCTATGGGGACAGGCCCATGGAGGGGGACATGCTCACCTCCTGCTGCCCAGTAGAAGGGGCAGTAGATGGGCAGGCCCTTGCAGTCAGCCTGATGGAGGGCATCGCGGTAGAGCTTCTCAGCACCATGTGCCATCCCTATCACCACCACCTCCAACTGTGGCCACAGGCGCTGCACGATGCCCTCGAAGCCATGGGCACACTCAGCCCGGATCTCAGCTGCCCGCACAGCGTCGGGGGCCAGCAGCGCCTGCAGCCGGTCCCGCATGTCCTCAGGCAACCCAGGCTGGGGGCTCAGCCTGCCCAGTGCCAGGTCCTGGGCCAGTGCGGGCCACTCAGAGCGCAGGGTGCCCAAGGCATCGTGCAGCTCAGCTGCCAGCCCGGCCTCCAGCACACGTAGGGCACGCTGCCGCAGAGCGAAGACCAGCTGCACCCTCAGTGCTGCAGCCCGCAAGGGCAAGGTGCTCGCCTCGTCTGGGCTGCAGTACAGGGTGGGCAGGGGCCAGCCCGCCGGGGCACGAAGGCCGCTGGGTGCCCAGGAGAGAAGGGCCATGCCCTGAGGAGCCAGCGCCTGCGGGAAGGTGGCACGAAGGACATCGAGGTAGAGCAGGGACCCCTGTGCCAGGAGAGGCAGGGATCAGGGCGGCCAGGGGAACAGACCCTCCCCGTGGGCAGTGCCATGGTCCACGGCCCCGTACCTGCAGAGGGGGGTCCGTGCCCCAGCAGCTGCGGAGCAGTGCCCAGGGACGCAGCGGGGGCACCTGCTCCCCCAGCCCCGGCTCGGGGCAGCTCTGCCCCAGCGGCTGCCGCTCCCGAAAAGCCTCCGAGCCTGGGAGAGAGGAGCGCGGTGAGGGCGGGAAGGGATCCCCGGGACACCCTCCCGCCATCCCTACCCCATCGCCCCCCTCACCGCATGCCGTGCCGGGGGGTAGCAGCCGCCGCAGCCGCCGCTCCTGGCTCAGCCCCACCTCGCTGCCCAGCAACTCCAGCCGCCGCCGGTACCGGCCCGCGGCGCGGTGCAGCGCGGAAAGGACCAGCCGGTGCCGCAGGGCAGGGACAAAGAGGGCGAGGGCCAGGGCCAGGGCCAGGGCCAGGGCCAGGGTCACGCTCGCGGCCACCGCAACTGCCACCGCCACCAGCATCCCGGAGCGCAATGCGACCGCCGCCGCCTAGCAGGGACTCGGGCACCGGGACCCTCTTCTCTCACCGGGCCCCGTCCCCGGCTCTCCCCCAGCTATTCCGCCTCCGGCAGAAATGACGAGAAATGACCGCGACCGCCCCGCTCCCGGCGCCGCTCCCGCCCCCGGCCCCGCCTCGCTTCGTTTTCGTTTTCTCCGTTCACGCAGAACACCCAGCGCTGCCCCGGCTCCCCCCAGCCAGCGGAGAATTAAATTGCGGTTCAGAGCCCTCGCTCCCCGCGGCCCTGCTTTAACAAACCTCCGCAACTTGGCTGCTCTTCGCTTTTTGCCCGGGCGAACGCCCCCAGACCCACCCCCCCGGGCCGGCTGCCGTGGGCTGCCCTCTGCTCGCCCCCCAGCCCTGGGGAGGGGATGTGGAGATGCGGAGCTCCACCCTCCTCACCTGCTCTGCATCAACCAGAGATTGGAGAGCACGGGTGCGTCCGTGCCCCCTCCCTGGCCCCAAGGTGCTCCTTGCCCTGCCACGCTCGGCAGGGCAAGGGCCTGCCCCCTCCCCAAGACACAGGTGAAACCCAGAGCTGTTGTGTTACAAAAATATTCCGTGCTTTATTTACTCTGTGATAGAAAAATAACATAGCCGGGACCCCAGAGCTTCTCGGCCAAGGCGAGGGGAGAGGCTGGGGGGGCAGAGGGCTGCGCTGGCCCCAGACCACCCGCAGCACCTGCCCGCCCTTGCTGGGTACCCTCACACCCTGTCTCCATCACGCCTGCACCGGCTCCCGAGGGGACACCACGGCCGGGAGCTGAAAGAGCTCCCACATCCTTGGGGGTGTCAGAGGGGGGAAGGTCCAGGAGGGGACCCCACCACCACGGATCAAAGCACCAGCACGACCCCCCATCTGCCCTCCACGGGAGCCGGGTGCAGCCACACACCCCCTGGGCCCGGAGCCAAGGGGCAGCACAAGAAGGCGACACGGACATTCTGAGTGACGACTGCGAAAGCGAGCCCGAGGCTGGACCTCCGGCCCCCACCCCAGGCAGCCCCTCGGGGAGGACTGGGAGGCTGCAGGGCTGGTGCTTGCAGAAGCAGGAAGCCGAAGCTGGGCCTCTTAAAAGGAACATACAGGAAAACCATGCGACAAATCCGCTGCCGTTTATACAAGGGCATAAACACCAAAGGGCTGGGTGCCAGCCTGCGAGTCGGGGCAGCACAGAGCAAATCTCCGGGGCAGGGCCCACCCACTGCCCGCCCCAGCACAGACACAAACACAGCACAGTCCTGGCAGCACTGGTGCCGGGGCCGGGGGCTAGGGGCACCCCGTCACGACTGGGCGTGGGGAATCCACTGACTGTCCATGGGACGCCGCAACAGCTCCTCCACGTGCTGTGCCACGTCCATGGTGTCGTCCAGGTCAAAGTCACCCTCAGGGTCCAGCACAGTGTCAGGGCTGTGGGAGGCAGGAGGTGAGGGGGGGTCTGAGCATGGCAGGACAGGGGTGGGGGACGCAATACCTACTTCTGGGTGTACATGTTGTAATGCGGCTGAGAGCAGACGGCGGGCGAGGGAACCTGGTCCATGTAGGTGGCCCCTCCAGGGGCAGAATCTCCTGATGCACTGACAAACCTGCAGGGACAAGGGGTCATGAGTGCTGGCACAGGACAAGACAGGCTCTCCTGGGCTGACTGTGCTGGCAGGGGATCCAAACCCCACCTAGAAACAGTGACCATCTGTGGGGTCCCCAGCTGAGTGGGGAGCATGGCAAAGGGGACATTCACTTTCCTGGGTACTGCACAGCCATGCCTCAACCCTGAGTCTGTGCTCCTCAGACTCTAGTGCCAGCTCAGCACCAATGTGGCCACTGCTGGTACCAGAGCCTGGCAGCAGAGGGGCCTGGGGCCATCGGCTGCCACTGGCCAGCTCCCTGGGGACAATCCCATGGGGGTGCACCTAGGATTTGCCTCCAGGGTCAGACTTACTCTGGCACCACTTGCTTGATCTGTGGCTTCACATATCCATCCACGGCTTTAGCTAGAGGGAAGGAGGCAGCGCTAAGGCCCTGAGCTGCCAGCGTGTGCTGCGAACCCATGGTAGGGCTGGGGCACACCATGGGGCTGGCAGCCGATCCCCCATGGGGCTGGATGCAGCCTGGGGCGGGTGAGCCCCAGCTGCACCTTGGTTGGAGGCGCAAAGGAGGGGACCGCACGGGGGGAAGGGGCAGCGCTACCTGGCGTGGACTCACAGAGAACCGGCGTGTAGTACTTGGAGAAGACTTCGTCCTTGGGCCGGTCGGGGAACACATAGATGAGGTAATTGAGATCCCCGAGGCGGTCGGCCAGGGAGCGGATGGAGAAGTCCCTGGTGGTGAAAGGCATCAGGTTCCAGAACATCCTCTCAGCTGGAAGAGAAAAGCAAGGAGCACACTGATGCCCAGAGCCAGCGGCCACTGCAGATGCGGCTGGGAGATCCCACGGGACAGCAGAGGGCAGTGCCCAGGTTTCGTCCCTCTCCTGGGGACACACAGGCACAGAACGCTGGGTGACAGAGGACAGGATGAGGCAGGAGGTGTGGGGAGCCCAGGTAGTGCCGGCCTCATCCCATCCATGGGGAAAAGCAGCGGAAAGCACCACAGAGTTGCTGTATTTCACACAGCTCCAGGCAGGTCCACACGGCTGTGTCAGGTCCAGCCCAGTGCCTCCTCCTCCTGGGTGCCAGCACTCGGGCTGGATGCAGCCCTGAGAGCCACAACATTCCCACAGGCTCCCATACTCACTCCAGTCCTAAGCAATGCCCAACCAAGACAGGAGATGCCAGAGCAGCAGCACCAGCCCCAGGGGAACAAGATGGTCAAGTGCCAGGCTGATGCTGGGGACAGCAGTGCCAGGGAGGTGCCAGCTAACGGCACACACTCACAGGAGTCGAACTTCCAGGCAATGGTGATGCCGCCGATCTCCGAGTCACTGAAGCGCAGCAGGAAGGTCCCATCGGGCTTGTTGATGAGCAGGTCGTGCGCCTGCTGCTTGTTGACAAAGCCCAGGATGGCCCTAGGCAGAGCAGGGCTGTCAGCGCCAGGCTCGGGGCCGGGCAGCGCGGGGCAGGACGGCTCTTACCCATCATTCCAGTGCGGCTTCAAATGCTTCTTCAGCACCTCCATGACACCGTCAAACCACTGCCAGAAGGTGTAGTTCCTCCCGGGCAGGTTTTCCTGTTGAAACTCCCAGAAAATGAGCACTGCTGGCCCCAGCCTCACAGCTGCTGTGACACAGCACACGGGCACCTAGACTGCACCTGCTAGCACTGCCAAACCAGATGTGGGTCAGCCCGGCCCCAAGGCAGCACCAGCAATGTCTCCCTGAGGACATAGACCCTGTCTGTGGGTCCTGCAGCACCCTGTGTCCCTGCAGGTGAGGAAGGTGATAGCTCCCACCCCACTGCAGTCAACGCTTCGGATGACTCCAGCAAGAAACAGATTCTTGGGAAGGATTTGCCCCATCCGCCCCCTGGCACAGGTGCAGCAAAGCCCCCCCCCAGGAGCATGGTGGCACCCTGCAGTTCTCCCAGCACAGAGCCCAGGCTGCTCACCCGGTTGAACTGGGACCAGGACACTGTGGTGCTGTTGTAGTCCTCCAGATGGGAGCTGGTGCTGTTGAAGAGCTTCTGTGCCAGGAACACCAAATTCTCCTTGGTCAGCCCACGGCTGCTTTGCACCTCTGCCTTGAACTTCATGTTGAGCGCCTCGCAGAGCTGCGGCCACTGCACCTTGTCAGGCACGGCGAAGGGCACACGGCCCTGGCGGGGCACAGAGCAGGGTCAGCAGCAAGCTCGGCTACCCAGACATGTCCCTGCCCGGGGACAGAATTCAACTCCCACAGCCCCCTGGGTGGACAAGGCCTGTCCTGCCCGCCTTGGTGCTGTCACTCACAGGCTCGGCGAAGGCATTGTCCCAGAGCACGGTGGCCGTGGCATTGTTGTCCTGGCTCCCATGCACAATCACCACCACGGGCAGGGACAGCGTCTGCCAGGAGAAAGGAGACCGAGATGAGCTGTGGGACACCGTGGCAGCATAGCCCCAGCCCAGCCCCACTCCCATGGGCACGGTGCCCTACAGAAGGGCCGTGGCTGGTGTCTTTACCTTCACCTGGAAGACCAGCTCATTGCCACCCACACTGAACTGTGACTCGAAGAGGATGGTGAACTTCTCCTCTGTCACCGACTCGGCCCCACGCCGGTCTGAGCGCTTGATCCGCTTTAGGGACTGCAGGGACACCAGGGGTGAGGGCCAGATGGGGACACCAGGAATTCCGAGGTGAATGCAAGGGAGATGTAGCACAGGTGGGGACAGAGGGGTGAAGACAGGACACGAAGGGGCAGGAGGGTGAGCAGGGGGCAGCCATTGATGCTCACCATGTTGCGGAAGTGGGCGCTCAGCGTGCCAGTGGCCTGGTGGTACTCCATCACGCAGCAGTTGTTGAGGATCTCCCCACTGCTCTCGCTGCCACAGCAATGCCCAAGGTCAGGAGACCACCAGAGACCACACCCCCACCTCCATGTCCTCCCCACTGCCCTGGCACCCCCAGCACACTTCCAACCCCCAGCATTACTTGCGAGTGCTCTCATTCTTCAGCAGTGCCTTGGCCTGCTGCTCGCTGATGATGGTGGCCTTCACCTGGGGGGGGTTCATGTGCACGTTCAGCTTCCCCCCCACCAGCAGCCGGACGGTGGCTGCAAACTTGGTCTGTGTCTTCAGCACCTGCGGGGGCTGCTTCTCGATGATGAAGGTGCTGGCAGGAGGGGACACAGGTGTCAGGGACAGGCAGGCAGAGCAGCCCCAACCTGGACCCCCTATACCTGCTGGGCACCCAGCACTACCTGGTGACCAGGGCAGAGATGATGTCAGTGATGGTGCTGTTCAGCTCTGACAGCATCTCCTCCACTGGGCCCGGGATTGGCAACTGCTGGCACAGGTGCTCTGCCCGCCGGATCTGCTGCCGGTTCTGCCAGATGATCTCTGCCAGCTTCTCACACCTGGGGGTAGCTAAGATCAGCACCACGGTGGGGCTCAGCACCTCATCCCATCCCACTGGGCATGGCCAGCACCCACCAGGTCTGCAGCACATCCAGGGTGCCCTCAGGGGGGCCCCCATTGCCTGCCAGCTGCTGCCGGCGCTTCCACTGGATCAGTTCATCGTCCAGGATGGTGGTTTGCTGCTTGCGTAGCAGCTGCAGAGTCTTCTGGTGCTTCTCAGCCAGGTCCTGCAAGGTGGAACAGACATGGGGCACAGCAGAGGTGTCATGAGGCATAGGGGTGGTGTCGTGGGGCACAGGGGCTGTGTCATGGGCGTGGGGATGGTGACACAGCCAGCACCATGGCACTCACCACTCGGTACTGCTGTAGTGTCTGGGCCTCCCGGTGCAGCCAGGCCTCGAGCGATGCCTTCTTCTGCTGCAGCGTCGTCTCTCGTGACAGGCGCTCCTGGGGGCCCAGCTGGGAGAGCTGGGAGAACTGGGCTGGGGGACAGGGCATGGCATTAGGGTTGGCACCACTGGTGACCCAGCCCCAGCACCCTCTTGCCCCCCCCCTACCTTGGAGGCGCATGTTCTCCTGGTATTGGATGATGAAGTACTCCTGCGTCTGCTGCAGCTTCTTGAGCTCGCTCTCCGAGTCCTGTGTGATAAGCCTCAGCTCCTCGAAGGTCTGGTTGATCTGCAGGTGCTTCTGGGACATGGCATCCACCAGGGATCCAGCTGGAGATGGGCTCTGTGGGGCACACCAGGAGCGCTCAGCCTGGTGACGGGACCTTCCCTGTCCCTCCAGGTGCTACTGGAAGCAGGGGGGACCCAGACCACCCTCTGCCTCAGGGCTGCTCCAATCACTCCCAACCTCACAGGCCCTGCTCCCTTCACCCCAGGACCCGCACTCACGTTGTTGGCCTCCCGCACCAGCCGCTGCTCATGGTACAGGATATGCCGGATGCAGCGCACCAGCTCCATGGGGCACCGGTCGTAGGTGTTCTGCAGGGGCAGCGTGGACTGAGGCAGGCACGGGGCAGGGACAGCCCACAGCCCCACAGCCCCTGCCCACAGCCCCCCCTCACCTGCAGCTGTGTGGCATAGTGGCCCAGCTTGATCTTCAGCAGGAAGCCATCCTCGCCCACCTGGTGGTCTGCCTTCTTCTGTAGCTCCTGGATCAGCCCCTCCAGCAGCTGCGTCGCCTTCACGTTCTCCTGAGGGTTGTCAAGGTCAATGGAGTCCCTGCGTGTGAAGCAGAGCAGCATCAGCATCGGGCTGGCCCTGGTCCTGCCCCTGAACACCCCAGGGACAGGTACTGCCCAGCCCAGCATGCCCCTGGGGATGGGCACCCTGCTGACCTACCAGGCCTGGCTCTCGATCCACTGTGACAGGTAGTGCCGCACCTCGATAGGGAAGTGCTGCCCGTAGAGAGCCTGCATCTGCCGCAGGGCTTCGCCCTGGAGCTGCTGCGCCTGGATCCACACCGCCATGGCTCAGCACCTGCTGGGACACAGCTGCTCAGGGCACCGTGCCAGTGCTGTGCTATGGATGGAGCTCTGGGCCTGGCAGTTTCCCACAAGCCCTTTGCAAGAGCCTCCAGGCTGTCAAAGACCTTTGGAGGTTCCTCTGGGTTCTCAAAGACCTTTGGAGGTTCCTCCAGGTCCTCCTGAACTGCCGGAGCTGCCTCCAGCTGCTGAAGGAAGAGGTGGGCAGGGGCAGAGGACCCTGGCTCTGACTCACCCCCCTCCTTTCTAGGAACAGCCCTGGGGGCACTGGGGGCATGGACATTGCCTCTGCACATGGAACTCATCATTTCCCCTCGCTGCGCCGCAGGATTGCAGCTGTCACTGCCACGCGAATGAGGAAACAGGGCTAGGGGCAGGGCTGGCAAGAAATCCAGGGTGAGGCAGAGCAGAGGCTCTCCTGCACTCACCCTGGCTCTGCCCACAGCTTGGCAGTGCCAACAGGCACGGCAGACCCCAGCAGGTCCCCTGATCCCATGGCCAACCCATGTCCCAGTGATATGAGCATGGAACTTCCTGAATCAAGTTTTGGGGTGGCTCTGGCTCCACCACACAGCCTCAGCACACTGGCTGGCACAGGGCAGCCATGGCAGCTGGGAGAAGAGATGGCCAGGGATGAAACGAATCGAAAGTCAGAGTGTCCCCCATAGCAACCATGTCTGCAGGTGGTGGGACCTGGAACAAGAAGCTGTTTTTTGAATCTTTGAGGGTGGCACGACTGTGAGTGGTGAGGAAGGGCCTGGGCAGCTGGTGGCCGACCTGAGCCAAGGGTGCAGCAACAAAGAGCACTTACACACACTGCCACCCACATCACCCAGGACTTGGCATGGGCAGAGGTGCTGGGCAGGGCCACAAGGCCTCAGCCTGTGCCCCAAGGCTGGGTGACCAGAGCAGGCTCTGGCGACTGCACCAATCCGTGGCATGCAGAGAGAGGTAGGGAATACATCAGCAAGGGCTTCGCCTCCCTCCTCAGAACGCTTTGTCTGGCCTCAAAAATGCCCGAGGGGCTCCAAGAGCAGCTGGTGCTGTCCCACGGGCAGGGGCGCACACGAGGGATAGCAGCAGCAGGTCCAAGAGCAGCCACGGCTTCAGTCCCTGAGCCCCAAGTGCCTGCCCAGAGCAGGAAGAGGAACAATAACCAAGAACTGGCTAAAAACAGATTTTCCCCTACAGAAAAGGAGAACATTTGCAGCCACTGCAATCACAGCTAGCAGGGAAGGGCCTGGGCAGGCAAAACTACCCCAGCCAGAAGGGGAAGGGAGGGCAGGATGCCAACAGCAGGACACAGGCTGGCAGTTGGGAACTGGGGACATTTGGTAATGGTGGACACTGGGCAGAGGAGAGGGGCTGCGGCTGTGCCAGTGCCACCACACCACTAACAGCCGAAGTGCCCAGGGCTGTGGGGATGCCTGTGTGGGCACAGAGCGAGTCAGCCCTGCCCTGCCTAGCAAGAAGAGGGTGATGGCTTCCACCCCATGGTGACGGCGACGCTTCCTACTGCTTTCCAGCCTGTTGTCAAGCAACCAGGCTTTGGCTGCGGTGAGCCGGCAGACATTGTGCTCAGCTGGCACCGAGCTGGCAGCAAGAGCATCACTGCCAGGGCGCCTGGTGATGCCAAGCTGGTATCACCTCAGCCTTTACAAAGGGACCATGCTGTGACTGGTGGTGGCATGGTTCACCCAATGTGTGCCCTCAGTGATGCCAGGGCTGTCCCCAGGGCAGCCCCAGCAGATAAGCACACCCCAAAAAACCACTGTGACACAACCTCCGTGGGCATCACCAGCGCATCAAAATGAACCTCCCCAAGGGTCATGGACCACCCCAAGTGCCCCAGCACAAGCCACCAGTGCCACCTGTCATGACCAAACCAGGTTTTCCAACTACAACACCCAGCAAGGCTGTGGGAACAGCTCTACTTCAGCAAGAGGGACAGTGCCATGGTCCCACAGCAGAGCCACAACAGAGCTGCCAGCCCTTCCAGGCTGCCCTGCACTCCTGTGCCCAGCTGGCTGCTGGCAGCAGTGCCATGGCTTGGTCCATATCCAGTACCACACTCCTTGGTGTCATCACAAGGACCTCCTTGCAGCCTGGCAACAATTTTAGTCCTATGCCCAGGGACCAGCTCCTTCCATCTGGCTCAGGAAACCTCTCCAGGGTTGGGCAGGGCCCACTCTGGGGCTGCCACAATTTACCTGGCCCTGATGATCAGCCAGGGCACTTGCTGGCATGGCATCAGGCGTTGCCATGGGTCAGATGCCGCCCACCTGTGCAGGGCAGCAGCTGCAGCAGACAGAACTGCAGTGGCCAAAGCTGCTTTCCGCTGTCTTGCTGGCAGCAAGCTGCAACCTGCTCATTGCTGACCGCGCTCAGCAGTGACAGTGCTGGCACAGCAGCAGCTTCCCAGAGGTAGGACATGTGCCATGGAGAAGACCCCAGCCATGCAGGACAGCATGGGCAGGGGAGGCACAGAAGGAGGGGAGTCACCACAGTCACTGTTGCTGCACCCAGCAGCTCTGCTGCTTGCTGCCAATGGGGAGACACCACCAAACTGGCCACAAAACTGATAAAATCCACCCAAAAGGGGCCCTCAGAGGGCAACAGCAGGGCAGAGAACAGGCAGGGCAAGGTTGGCAGCAGTGCTGAGGTCAAGGATGGCCAAGGGACCCAATGTGACCACCTTGGGGAAGGGTCAGAGCAGCAGCCCTTGAGGCAGAAATGGTGGCACCTCCAGGCCCTGGCAGTGGGGTATGTGCTGAGTCAGAACCCACAGAAAAGTTTGAGCAAAGCAGGAGGGAAATGCCTCACAGAGTGAGACTGGCCACGGCACCTTACCATGTGCCACCTTACCACATGTCACGGTCACGGCAAAGCCCAAATACAGGCAGTGTCCTCCCAGGCACTGCCGTGCACACTGCTGAGGGATGCTCAAAGGATGCTCACATGCAGCCACCCTGGGGATCTCCCTCGGGCAGGACACCCCGGCCCTGGCACTGCCCTGACTGCAGCCCCTTGCCCAGTCCCATGCATTGCAAGGCTGAGAGCCTGGCAATGCCCAGGGAGGCCATGGCAAACGGCTCTGGTCGTGACTCCTCCGCTCCCACACGCTTGTCCCATGCAGCTCCTGCACTGCTCTCCTGGCCCGGGGGTCTTCGGAGCGGTGCCCTCCGCTGGACAGGGGCACGGTGCTGGGCAGCCCCCGTGCCCGCTGCCGCCTCCCGCCGCCGTAAACAGGCGGGCACGTGGTGGTGTTCCGGCATCTCCGGAGCCTGCGATCGCTTCCAGGTCACGGCTGCGGGACGGACCCTGCGCACAGCCCGGGGGCTCCGGTCCTGCCCCCGCCAGCGCTGCCCCCACAACGGGTGCGGTGCTGTGTCCCCCACGCAGGGCAGCCCCAAGCGGGCTCCCTCCGGGGCAGGACCCGGACCCCGGGCGGCGCTGGCGGAGGGGCTCCGATTCCCCCGGCAAACGTCCCCGGCTCTGCCCACACCAGCTCGCCCCGGGGACCTGCTGCGGCCCCGGGCAGCCCCGGTAGCCTCGCTCAACCCTCGTCAAGCGCTGCCCTAGGTCGACACCCCCTCGCCCTCGGGTCTGCCCATGGTGCCCCACAGCCGGGGGCACAGCGGGCTACGCGCCCATCCGAAGGGTCCCGCAGCCCCGGATCCGTTTCCCCGGGGACTGCCCCAGGCGCGGGCTCGGCGGAGCCCCGGGGCTCGGCGCCGCTCCCAGCTCCTCAGCGCACGGGAGCCGCAGCCCCAGTTTGGCACAGGGTGCCCCGTTCCACGGCCGCACTCACCGGGCTCGGGCACGGCTCTGTCCCACGCACTACCCCGGTGTCCCGGTGTCGGGGCAGCGCGGCCGCGGCTCCGAACGGCGCTGCCGGTGCCGGCGGGCTCCGGGGGCCGCTCCGCGGTACAGGAAGGAGCGGAGAGCAACTATTTCCTTCCAAAATGTCAGCTGCTGCGCAGGGCAGCCAGCCCCGGGCCGCCGCCAGCTTCCTCCAGCGCCGCTGCCAGGGCGTGGGGCTGGCACCCCTCCGGCTCTGCCCCACTCCGCTCCCTACTGCAGGAGCTGGGCACAGCCTCTGCCATCGAGGGGTTGGTGGGGCTGAGCCCCCCAAGCCTCCACCAGACAGGGCTGGGACCCCAGGGACCGATCTGGGAGCTCAGCATGGAGGGAGATGGGACAGGGTCGCCTGCATTCCCGACTCCACTCACACTCCCCTGGCACTCAGGGAACACCGAGGTGGCAGTGAGCAGTCCCCAGACCCTCTGGCCCCATTCAGAGCTGCCAATCGGGGCTGGTGGGTGCTGGGGCATGGAGAGGCTGGTGCAGAGGGCTTGGTTCTGATCAGGGGGCTTGCCCATCCGATGCCTGCCTGAGGCTTCCAGCTTTCAGATGGGAGGTGGCAGTGCCCACCCAATGTGGAAGGTGAGCTCCTTCCACAAGCTCCATGTTTTGATGGTGTTTGTCTCCCACAGAAGAGCAGCAGCCAAGGGGCTCACCCCAGTGGCATCAGGGAAAAGGCATCCAACAGCCTTGGCCCATCCTGGAAACCACTGGTGCCAGGAGACATGAGGCTCACCTGTCCCACCACAGGCAGAGGTGACAGCCCTGCAGCCAGCAAGCCCATCCAGGACTGCCACTGTCAGGACTGTTTGGGCACCCTGGCAACATAGGGAGCTAAAGATGGAGAACTAACCCCAGCACAGGAACAAGGAAACCCTATGCACAGCCTGACACTGCCCAGGGAGAAGCTGGCTCTGCATGCAGGCAGGAATGCCACAGATAGGACCAACACTGCCACCCAAGTGCCCAGCAGAGGCTCAGGGCTAGGGGCTGCCTGCAGCCCAGCTCCTGCCATGGCTTGGGGCTGGATCTGCCCATTGGCATTCGCTGCCTATGGGAATGTTTCTTTCTCCCTGCTTCGGATTTTCCCTTCCAACCACAGAGACTCAGAAACCTGCATCAGGCCAAAACCACCAAAACACCCAACAAAATCTCAGCAAAATCCCTGGAGCCCAAGGCTGGCACCTCAAGAGAAAACCACCCTGGGGCACCAACAGCCACCAGCACTGGCAGGACCTGGGGCCTTGTGGGAGAGCAGGGGCCATGGCCATGCTGCCACCCTCTCAGTTGACATTGCTGCAGGAAACACAGGAGTACCAGCCCCAGCCCTCAGGGTCACCCTGGCAAGGCTGCCCCACCACACCAGGTGCCCAGGACCACCTGGTGGGTCCCGGTACAATAAGCCAGCTGTGCCAGAACTGCATGGGCTGGGCTGGCAGCTGCAACTGCTTGGGAACAACGGGAGCCTGTCTGGGCACCAGGGGCCATGCAGGGCAGGGCAGCTTGGTGTGGGCAGCCTGCCCACCCAGACACACACAGGCAGCCAGGGCTGCAGCAGGAGCCAGGCACTGGTAGGTAGGACCCACACTGCAGCCACACTGGCAAAGCTGAGTGGCCACCTGGCCCCCGCTGACAGGAGACCATGGTGGATACTACAGGGCACACCGTGGGGTGCCCAGTTCCCACTGTAACCCACAGACAGGATTATAGAGGCCTGGGCAGAGCTTTAATTAATCCTGGCTCCAAGCAGCCAAATGAATCAGCTGTGGGGCTGCCACAGCAAGGACCTGCCAGCTCCAACACCAAGGGGTCCTGGGGCTTCCCCTGGGCTCAGTGGGGGAATCCCAGGGCCAGTGTGAAGACAGTGCCCATCACAGCACCCTGGTTCTGGGAAGTGCAGGGAGGTGACAGGATCCCAATAACCCCCAAGGGCCAGGCAGATCCAGGACAGGGGAGAATCCCCACATCCATGCCAGCCAATTCACCCTTGTGTTGCCTCTTCCAACAAACCAGTCAAGCAGCAGAGTCACCACCCAGGACCCCACAGATGCCCCAGCAGAGCCCCAAGGTCCCTAGGCCCTGCACCAGTCCCTGGCATCAAGGTTGCCTCCAGCACAGACCCCAGCTCACTACTAATCCCTGCTCAAAGCAGGCCCAGCCAGGAGGGAAGGGCTGGGCAGAGGCACCTGAGGATTAAGCTCATTTCAGGATGGAATTAGTCCCGCCTGGGCCTGCAGACATAATTCCATTTCAGCTGGCACTCGCTGAGCGCACACAGCGGCACTAATCCGGTCCCTGGCCAGGCAGGATTTGCAGAGCAGGACCTGGGTGGGTAGCACAGCAGCAGCTGCATCCAGCCTGCTCTGCCATGCTCCTGCTCCCTGCAAGGCAGACAGTGCAGAAGCCTCCCCTGCCGCTGGCATAACCAGCCCAGCCCACATGCCATGGCACAGACACACCATGGCACAGAGAGAGCCAGTGAGCAGGGACAGCCAGAGGGACACCAGCATCCGGAGGGCACCTGTGTCCTGCCCAGCCACCCTGCCTGGGAACAAGACAAGCACAATGTCTGTGCAGGACCCATGGTGCCAACCTTCGCAGCCCTGCTTTTGGGAGCAAACACCAAACATGGACAACCGGGCAATAGGGGATGCTGAGTGCTGCTCTGTGTCCACTGCCAAAAGCAGCTGGTGTGAATGGAACCTGAGTGGTGCCTGAGAAAAGGCTGGCACTGCTCTGCCTCAACAGCCTTGCAGACTTCCCAGCCCAGCAGCACACTCACCTCTGCTCAAGCAGTGACGCTGCGGCACGGTGCCAATAGTTTCTGCAATAAAATTGTCATTCAGGGCAGGCAAACCTCACGGTCAGACCTGCCAGGGATTAAGTTCAGTGTTCATCCCTGATCTCCACCAACCTGTCTGGGTGGGAGAGCTGGCTCATGGTGCTCCCTGGTGCAGGAAATGCTCCACAGCCCGGGAGCAGCAGCTACTGGCAGCGCCAGGGCAGAGTTAAGTTCTGAGCAAGGGCCCTCCTCAGTGGTTCCAGAAGGCTGAGGTGAGTAACTGAGTTATAAAGGAAACATGCCAGGCAGGGACAGCCATGCCACCTGAGGCTGCAGCCCAAAAGTGCCAGGGCTGTATGCTAACACCACCAAACAGGGCGGAGATCCTTTCACAGCGCAAGGGGCTCGGATACACTGCCGGCAAGAGCTGCCTCCCCCGATGAAAGCTTTGCAGCCATGGAGCATGAGGGACAAAAACCCAGAGACAGCATCCAGCACCCAGCTCTCGGTGGCCAGAGCCGTGTCAATGCCATGCCGGCTCTTCAGGCTCTGCCTTAGCTCCAGCCTTTTCCCCAGTTCCCTCCCTGGCACAGCTGAGCCATAACCCAGCATCTGCAGCTCAGAACAGGAACACAGAAAGTTGCCCAAAAATGGGAGATTGCAAAACTCACCAGCGACTGTTCGAGCAGTGAGTGAGTCGTGACCATGTCACGGTGTGGCTACAGCACTGCAGCTACCCCAGCCCGAGAGGCCGCCCGGCAGCAGCGCATCGCTGCGGGCCCGGAGGAAAGCAGGAGCCGGCAGGAGGGGAAGCGTGGGACACGAGGCGGCCGCCTGCGCTCCGCCGGCCCCGCCGGGGCAGCCAGATGGGTGGATTTTGCTTTATCAGCAAGTTGGCTCAGGCCTATCGGCCAGGAAGCTGCACTCGCCTGCCTGCCTGCCTCCCCCTCGATGTTTCCCAGCGCAGCGGGAGCGGCGGCTCGCAGCCTCCTACCTTGTAGCAGCCAGCAGATGTTGCTAGAACCGCTGCTGCGCGCAGCACCCGGGCATGCCCAGCACCGCCTGGATCCCTGCGCCGGCCACGCGGTGCCAGGGTAAACACCCCCGCCCCCTTCCTCCCAGGATCAAAACACTTGGGGCTTGCAAAATAGATACCCCATGAAAGGAAAGGCACGCCACAAAAGCACCACAGCTGTCGAGGCGACTTCTCCCGGAACACGACAGAGTCCCAGCGACAGCAGCCAGCACAGCCTCCCGGGCCGGAGCTGCCTGTGCCACCGCGGAGCCGAGCCCTGACCTATCCCGGTGAACCCCGAGCTCCGACCCCCAGCACACGCAGCCCTGTGCCAGCCTCCCCATGACAGGCACCTCCACAGAACATGGAGGCTGCTCTGAGGGCAGTGCCCATGGCCACGCAGCGAGAAGCTGTCAGCCACTGCAGCCCTACAAGGCAGGAGGGCACCAACCCCCAGGATGATGATGGAGGGGAGGTCCTGCCACGCCCGGGCTCCCCGGCGCTGCCACAAAGACCGCCGAGCACAGCCCAGTTTACCGTAATTCCTTGCAACCCAGCAGGCATTTCCCAGCTGCCGGGGCCACTTTCCTGTACTCAGCACAGCACAGTCACTGCTCGCCGCCTCACCACCCACGCCGTGCAGGAGCACAAGGAGCAGGGATTTTTCGTGAGCTGAGTATCTGGGTCTTGCTATCACTCGAGAGAGAGCTGGGAAACCCCACGGCGAAGCCGCCACAGGCACTTTGGAGTCAGGACTTCCCCTACAGCCAGAGGGTAAGGTCCCTCCTGAGGCTCTGTGCAACCCTGTGTCGTGGTTTGTAGTTTTTTTGGGGGAAACCTGAGATAACCTGGAACTCCTCACACCATGACACTTTTCATCAAGCTCACCGTCACCAGCGCCAGCATCCCTTGTTCTGCCCCAGAGCATCAGCCAAGGGACAAGGTGGGTGCACCAAGGCCAGTGAGGTCACTCTAGAGACAACTGCTAAGGCAAACACTTCCCGAGGGAGAGCACTGTCAAAGTGTGACCAAATGCAGAGCGAGTGACAGGTGCCCATCTCACCCTGTTCCCAGCTGGGCTCTCCCATGTCCCTATGCACAGGCTGTTGGCACCTCTCAACCTGTACCTGAGCTCCTCCTCCATGTGGCTGCCCACACGTCACAGCATGGCACAGCCCTCCCCAGCCCCAGGGACAGGCCCCGCTCTCCAAGGATGGCTATGAAATCCAAGGAGATGTTGCCATCCTCACATCCAGCACCTTGGAGACTGGAATGACACAGTAGGAATTGCTGTCATCCCGGTGGCTTCAGAAACACCAAGGCTTGCTGCAGCTGCCCTGACCCCCAAAGCCTCCCCTTGACTGGAGCCATGCAGACAGGGCAGAACCCAGCTAAGTGCCAGGCCCCAGGCAAACTCCCCTTCAGCATGGGTTTGCTGCACTGGTGCAAGCAGGTTGGAGCACGATAGCAAACCTTGGCTTGCAACTGCCACCACGAGAGCATGCCAGCAGCAGCGATCCCTCCTGGGATGAGCCAGCCTGGGACCACACACTCCTACCACAGCGAGGTGGCCTGTGCCATGCCCTGCCATGGGTAAGCCACACGGTCTTGTCCCACCACAGCAGTGTCATGCCCTGCACCGCTCAGCATAGCACCCCAAACATCCCCAATAAACCACTTTGTTGTCACTGCCTGTCCCCAGCCTGCTGCCTGGGGCTCCCCGAGTGGTGAGCTCCCGCGAGCGGCTGTCCCAGCTCTGCGCTGCGATGGTGCCAGAGGTGTCACCACCGTCAGCAGGTCAGGTGGCACCAGAGTCGAGGAGCCCTCAGCAGTCCCAGGCCCCACACCCCACTGCCAACACGAGCTGGACACCGGTGTCCCAGAGCCACTTGGTGTCGTGGCAAGGAGCTGCCGAGAGCGTGGCCTGGCACAAGCGCGGCAGGCAGCCGGGCACCGAGCCCTGACAGCTCCCGTATCCCGCCGGACAGGTGGCCGCCACTCCCGGGACTTGCAGTCACCCGGTCGGCAACGAGCTGGGTGAAAGGCCACCGGGCGCTGCTGTCCCCGCCGTGTCACCGCTCCCGCCTCGCACGGGGAACGTTTCCCATCTGCCCGCGGCTGCCCGGCAGCGCTCAGCCCCCTGCTCCCCGTCGGGGGACAGGAGCCGTTCCCGCCGCTGAGCCCCAACCCGGGACTGGAGTTTGGGACCGACCCCGCCAGGGCGGCTGCCGCTCGGGCAGGGCCTGGCCCGGGAACTGGCCCCGCTGCGCCGGGGAACGAGCGCCCCCGTCTCGGGATGCGCCGCGGCCNCGCCCCCCGCCCGCCCTCGCCGCGCCACCGGCTCCGGGTAACGGCACCGGGCAGCGGCAGTTTTAGGATTCAGCACCGGCTACGACGGGGCACAAACCGGCATCGGAGTTTGGCACCGAGTACCGGGGAGACTTAAAGCATCACCGGACATTGCTGCTGTGCACGGGGCTGCCCAAATTGGTACCAGGCATTGCAGCTGCAGGAAGCGGCACCAGCACCAGCCACGGGCACGGGGTGGGGGATTCCACTCCAGCACCAGCACTGGTACCGGGGATGGCCCCCTACAGCACCAGGCCATTACAGGGAGGGGGCACTGGGCTGGTGCCTCAGGCTTCTTGGGGTTTATCAGCTCCAAGCACCGCCTGCGCCAGACCTGGGCCCCCACATGCACTTGGTTGAGATTCCTTGGATCCCAGTGTCCTGTTTCCCCACCGTGGTGGTGTCAGATGGGCACATATGTGGCTGAAGGTCTGCCTGGTGCTAACTCTGACCAATGACTGTGCTGGGGCCTCCTCATGGAACGAGCTGGGCTCCCCGTTTGGGCCTGGCTGCCCTCTCCTGTTGCAGGCCCTGGGCTGATGCCATGAGGCCACATGCTTGGCCGAGGTCCCCAGCACTGCCACAGCCTCCTGCAGCAGCGGGCTGAGGATGCCTGGAGCGAAGGCAACGGGAACGTGCACCAAGCACATCTCCCTCTCCTGAGCTGCTGTGTCCTCTGCGAGCTGTGAGGGGACCCAAAGCACTGCCTCCTCCTTTGGCAGCCCTTAAACCGGAGTAGGTGGCACCAGCTAACACAAAACTAGCCTGAAGGGCTCCTGCACAGCTGCCCACCCATAGCAAAGCCTCCTGGGCAGCACTGGCATCTCCGGATGATGGGGCACCCCGGGTGACGGGGCACCGCAGGCGGCTGCGCGGTGGCAGGCAGGAAGCAATGCTGGGTGTGATCGTTTCTGCCCGAGCGCTGCCGCCGCCGCATGGGAGCTCCTGGGTTTTCACTTTCGGTACTGGTTCATCTTCTGCGGCCTGAAAAACTCTGGAGGGAAATTCAGTGAGCTCAGGGCACCTTCCCTCTTCAGCCTGGGAGAAGCATGGAGAACCCTGCCCAAGGCTGGTGAGCACTCAGTGCCAGCGCCGGGAAGCTGGGAGAGACAGGCTTGACTCGCCTGGCTCCAGTGCCAAGGCTGGGACAGGATCATTCTTAAGACAGTTCATGTGCTGGCAGCTGCAGATCACTTGGCTCCGTGTAAAGGCAGGGTCCAAGTTCTCACATCTCCCCTTTTTTCTCTCTTATTTTTATTTTATCAAAGTCCTTCTCTTCCCCTTTGCAGTGTGCAGCTGTGGGAGCTGTCTGGTGAGGAGCAAGCCCAGGGGACAGCATGGTTAGGCCCAAGAGCTGGGGCCACAGCAGGAATGCGGCAGGGTGCCCAGAGACCCTTGTCCAGTTGGCAAAGCCACAGCCTGCCCAGGGTGCTACAGACATCAGGGCTCTACTGCCCAGGCTGAAATCCAAACAGCTCCAGGTCCCACTCCTGCTTCAGCTCCTCACCCCCGAGCCCAGCCCCATGTGTCCATGGGCTGGGTACCACCCCAGCACCTGCTCCCGTGCAAACGTCAGCCACAAACTAGTGTTTTTCTACTCACCACCTCCCTGCCAGCACTCACCCTACGTGCCCTGAGCAGCCCGGGAGGATCGGGATAGCCCAAGAGGATGAGTGGCTCCAGCCCCAGCAGCTCCCAGTTCCCATCACATGATTCGTTGCCCGCACTCGGGAGGCATCTCACGCACACGGGTGACACATCGCCGCGGAGCTGCTGCCAGCAGAGTCTTGGCTGCTGTTCCCACCCCTCTCCCTGTGCACCAGACCGCGCTGGGGGTGAGCTGGGAGCCCGGCGAGCTGGGGACGAGTGCCCAGCATGGGAACAGCATCTCCTACGCCGTCGTTTTCCGCTAAGACAAAGGAAAGGAACGGGGAAATGGGCGCCAGGACAGCACTGCATGCCCTCCCTGCCTTAGCTGGGAACGCTCCCGCTCCAGCGAGTTGCATCACGGACAGGAGGCTTTCACAATCCTGGCCCACATCAGCCACCGGCGCAGCCATCCAGGCTCCGGCTGCTCCAGCCCAGAAAATCAAGGTCACACGCAACGGCTGCGGCTGCGGCCGCGGCCCTGGGACGAGCACAGCGTGGCCTGGCGGATCCAGGGGGAGTTCCTGGGCACAGCCAGTGCTCCCCTTTCCGCCATCTCCCCTGGCCCTGCTTCTCTGCAGAGCAGGCAGACCCCGCCATAGGGAGCAGGTGCTGGTGCATCAGCATCCGGGCACCCAATGGACAGCACCGGCCCCTCTGGGCAGGGCAGGAGAAGTGGATCCTGCAGCACAGCCCTTGGCCTGCTCTCAACCCCAGCAAGCTCCATGAGGATCTCTCTTGCATTGCTCCTCAGAAAGTCTGACAAACCCTTTAGGCAGGTAAACAGTGTCCAGGCTGAGCTGTGGCCAAACACGTTGTCATCTCTGATGAGCTCAACAGGATGCTGAGTGACGCTGTGCACTTAGGGCAGAGAGGGAGCAGGGCCCTCATAATGAATTTCCTAGAAAATTGCCTCTGTGTTTGGAGCTGGAGCGTGAGGAGCGCAGGCAGTGCAGCCTTCCTCTCTAAGTGGCATCTCGAAGGTCTTAATTATTTCTCAGGAGTGGAAGCATTTATTTAAGCAGCTTCTGGAGAGGTCCCAAGGCTTCTAGCCTTCCATCCCCCCAAACCCACCCAGCACATCCCATACATGAGGCTTCTCTGCATCCCTCCCTGCAGCTCTTGGGACAAGCTGAATTCAGGGTACAGGGCTTGGCCAAAGTGCCAACATGTAACTACGTCACCCATAGGCAGGGCACAGCCTCTGATCCATTCTCTCAAGCTTCCCAATGGGCTGAGCGGTCCTGCCAAGGACCCAGCCTCGACCTGTCCCTGCTTTGGATCCCACAAGGTCCCAGATCTGTGCTGAGGCCACAAAGCCCCATTGTGATCATCCAGCCCAGCAAATGAGAACCAGATGAAGCCAAAAATTAGTCACAGCTTCATGTTTTTCCCACTCGGTTTCAAACACTGAGGGTGAAGCTTTGGCAGCACTGTGCTGGCACCGCAGCCCCAGCACAGCACCATCCTGCCCCACCCCAGCCCCAAGCCCATTCTGCTCTCAATGTGGTGCCTGTGGGCAGGGACCACAGCTCAGGCTCTGCCACACCATCTCTGCAAGCTGCAGCTGTCCCCCTATGCCACCCCCAGGGCTCTCACCAGCATTGTTCCTGGCTTCTTGCCCCTGGCAGCATTTCTTCCCTGTGCTCTCTGCAGAGAACTGAGGCCACAGCCCTGCAGTTCTGCTTCCCAGGGCAGCCATGGCACTGTCTCCATCCCGGCTCCCCTGGAGAAAGGGGCTGTCCTGCTGCCCTGGCACAGCATGTCCCAATTTCCCTAACACAGACCATAAATCCACCCAGAGCAGCCAAATCTGGGGCAGTTGCTGGGCACAGGGACCAGCTTGCCTGTGCCACGATGGCCCTGGCATCTGAGCATGACACAGAGGGGTCATCCCAGAGCTATTTCTGCTGCAGCTGAGGGATGTGAAGGGAGCTCCTATGGGAGAGTCAGCCTGGATGAGCCCCATAGGGTCTGTCCCTGCCAGGAGAGAGAAGATGCAAACCCCTGGGGATGGGGCCCTACGAGTTGCAGGGAGCAGGGCACAGGCAGCATGGATGTGCCAGGGGGCAGAGGGGACAGCATGGACCTGCGAGGGCCCAGACAGCCCATGGGCAGGATGTGGCTTGGAGCAGATCGGCAGGGCCAAGCCGAGGGCACCTGGAAAGCTCATGCCCTGGAGTGCTGCGTGCCAGCAGGAAGGATCAGCTCCAGCAAACCCCGAGGAAATAGCATCTCAACCAAAGGGGAATTTCCACAGGAAGCCTCAGCTTCCAGCCACTCAGACAGGGCTGGGAAGAGCCCCAGCAAACACTTGGTCTCGGCTGCCCACGGGCGTTGTTGCCTGGAAGAGGCTCTTTGTTCATCCAGCTTGGGAAGAACACCCAGCTGAAAGACGCAGGGCAGCGACTGCCCGGCCGGGGCTGCGTTGGGAACCGGAGCCACTCATCGCCCCGGGGGGCACAGGGCACTCAGCCAGCACCCACAACGCAGATGCGACCAAGGGTGCGAGCATCGGGGGGGCCGGCTGGCTGGCAGCAGGAGCAGGGGGACCGGGCAGTGCCTGGCCCCCCACCCTGCGCTGGTGCAGCCGCGCATCCCCGCGCCGCAGAACCCAGGTTGCCACAGTAACCGCTCGGCGCCGGCCAGCGCTGCCATAAACATGCGGCTGCAGGGCAGGCAGTTCAGTGCTGGTTGCACAAGGGCCAGCACCGTGTGGGACTGCAGCCATGCCACGGGGATCGAAGCCCCACAGCACATCTGTGGGCAGAGCAGGATCCGTGCTTTCTGGTGCGAGCTGCAGGCACAGCACAGCATGGCACAGCACAGCATGGCACAGCTGAGTGTCTGTCCAGGGTCCAGCCAGGCAACAGGAACAGAAAGCAGCAGACGAAGAGGAAGCACAAGGAGAGTGAAAGCAAGAACCCGAAAGTGAGAACAGCCTTGAAGCCCCCCCAGCAGCAACTGGAACTAGAGGACGTGGCAACCGGGCAGCTCCAAGGGGCATGGTGATGATTCACAGGCCTCCTGGCATGCTGATGGACACGAAGGAAGCTGCACCCCTGAAAGGAAAACAGAAGAAAAAAACCACCCAAGGCTCCCTCCGCAGCAGCTGTTGGCTCTAAGCATGCAGGGCTCAGTGCTGGGCAAACTCCAGAAGCCTCCTGAACAGCTGAGCCTGGGAGTGGTGTTAGTCTGTGGGGACAGTCAGGAGCTGTGGCATATTCAGCCCAGGGCCCTTTGTGCTCGGGTGAAGTGAGCCCTTGGCATTGGGGCTGGCACAGCCAAATACCATGCTCTGAGCCAGGAGAACAGGCAAGTCACATCCCTCTGCCATGGCAGCCCCTTGGCATGGCTGGCAGGTGGTGGCATTGGGGGACTGTGTTATACCGCTGCTCCAGGGCTGACCTCTGCCACACCTGGCAGCCAGCACTGTCACCAAGACCTTGCTTGGCTCAGCTCTGCTGTGTATGAAAGTTTGAGAGTGAGGCAATGTTTGACTGTTGGTTTAGAGTGCTGGGAGGCAGGGGCAGTGCCTGGCCTGGGCAACAGCAGCCCCTGCTCTGCAGCTCAGCTCAGAGCCATGCTCAAGGTGGAGGTTCAGACTGGCATTTAGAGCAGAGCTCGGTGCCATGGGGGATTCAGAGCCATGTCCCTGTAAGAACCTTATGAAGCACCTGGGAGAATGGAGAGGAACCTCTGGCAGGTCCCCACGCAGCAGGAGGATGAGGCCTCGGAGGTTTCTGCCTCTCCCCCCACCTCACAGCGCTGCCAGTTCAGTTGCTGGGCCTGTAGGGGCTGGTGCTGTAATTGCAGCTGTGCCACAGCCTCCTTAATCCCCATCTGCAGGTTTATCCCCAAAGAATTGTCATTGCCCAGGCTGGAATCGCCTGGGGCCAGCAGTACTCCGGGGCTCAGCTCCACAAGAGCTGCTGGCTCTCCAGTGCCACCAGCTCCAGGCACCGTGGGGCACAGGTCACCCTGGCAGGTGGCTGCCTGTCCCTGTGGGGCCACCTCAACCTCGTCACGCAAGCGTCTGTGTCCCAAGCAGCTTAACTGCATTTGGAAACCCCTAATCCCTTGGCATGTTTGGCTCAGACACGGACCCTGCTGTGCTGCTGGGAGGGGGNTGGCAGGCAGGAAGCAATGCTGGGTGTGATCGTTTCTGCCCGAGCGCTGCCGCCGCCGCATGGGAGCTCCTGGGTTTTCACTTTCGGTACTGGTTCATCTTCTGCGGCCTGAAAAACTCTGGAGGGAAATTCAGTGAGCTCAGGGCACCTTCCCTCTTCAGCCTGGGAGAAGCATGGAGAACCCTGCCCAAGGCTGGTGAGCACTCAGTGCCAGCGCCGGGAAGCTGGGAGAGACAGGCTTGACTCGCCTGGCTCCAGTGCCAAGGCTGGGACAGGATCATTCTTAAGACAGTTCATGTGCTGGCAGCTGCAGATCACTTGGCTCCGTGTAAAGGCAGGGTCCAAGTTCTCACATCTCCCCTTTTTTCTCTCTTATTTTTATTTTATCAAAGTCCTTCTCTTCCCCTTTGCAGTGTGCAGCTGTGGGAGCTGTCTGGTGAGGAGCAAGCCCAGGGGACAGCATGGTTAGGCCCAAGAGCTGGGGCCACAGCAGGAATGCGGCAGGGTGCCCAGAGACCCTTGTCCAGTTGGCAAAGCCACAGCCTGCCCAGGGTGCTACAGACATCAGGGCTCTACTGCCCAGGCTGAAATCCAAACAGCTCCAGGTCCCACTCCTGCTTCAGCTCCTCACCCCCGAGCCCAGCCCCATGTGTCCATGGGCTGGGTACCACCCCAGCACCTGCTCCCGTGCAAACGTCAGCCACAAACTAGTGTTTTTCTACTCACCACCTCCCTGCCAGCACTCACCCTACGTGCCCTGAGCAGCCCGGGAGGATCGGGATAGCCCAAGAGGATGAGTGGCTCCAGCCCCAGCAGCTCCCAGTTCCCATCACATGATTCGTTGCCCGCACTCGGGAGGCATCTCACGCACACGGGTGACACATCGCCGCGGAGCTGCTGCCAGCAGAGTCTTGGCTGCTGTTCCCACCCCTCTCCCTGTGCACCAGACCGCGCTGGGGGTGAGCTGGGAGCCCGGCGAGCTGGGGACGAGTGCCCAGCATGGGAACAGCATCTCCTACGCCGTCGTTTTCCGCTAAGACAAAGGAAAGGAACGGGGAAATGGGCGCCAGGACAGCACTGCATGCCCTCCCTGCCTTAGCTGGGAACGCTCCCGCTCCAGCGAGTTGCATCACGGACAGGAGGCTTTCACAATCCTGGCCCACATCAGCCACCGGCGCAGCCATCCAGGCTCCGGCTGCTCCAGCCCAGAAAATCAAGGTCACACGCAACGGCTGCGGCTGCGGCCGCGGCCCTGGGACGAGCACAGCGTGGCCTGGCGGATCCAGGGGGAGTTCCTGGGCACAGCCAGTGCTCCCCTTTCCGCCATCTCCCCTGGCCCTGCTTCTCTGCAGAGCAGGCAGACCCCGCCATAGGGAGCAGGTGCTGGTGCATCAGCATCCGGGCACCCAATGGACAGCACCGGCCCCTCTGGGCAGGGCAGGAGAAGTGGATCCTGCAGCACAGCCCTTGGCCTGCTCTCAACCCCAGCAAGCTCCATGAGGATCTCTCTTGCATTGCTCCTCAGAAAGTCTGACAAACCCTTTAGGCAGGTAAACAGTGTCCAGGCTGAGCTGTGGCCAAACACGTTGTCATCTCTGATGAGCTCAACAGGATGCTGAGTGACGCTGTGCACTTAGGGCAGAGAGGGAGCAGGGCCCTCATAATGAATTTCCTAGAAAATTGCCTCTGTGTTTGGAGCTGGAGCGTGAGGAGCGCAGGCAGTGCAGCCTTCCTCTCTAAGTGGCATCTCGAAGGTCTTAATTATTTCTCAGGAGTGGAAGCATTTATTTAAGCAGCTTCTGGAGAGGTCCCAAGGCTTCTAGCCTTCCATCCCCCCAAACCCACCCAGCACATCCCATACATGAGGCTTCTCTGCATCCCTCCCTGCAGCTCTTGGGACAAGCTGAATTCAGGGTACAGGGCTTGGCCAAAGTGCCAACATGTAACTACGTCACCCATAGGCAGGGCACAGCCTCTGATCCATTCTCTCAAGCTTCCCAATGGGCTGAGCGGTCCTGCCAAGGACCCAGCCTCGACCTGTCCCTGCTTTGGATCCCACAAGGTCCCAGATCTGTGCTGAGGCCACAAAGCCCCATTGTGATCATCCAGCCCAGCAAATGAGAACCAGATGAAGCCAAAAATTAGTCACAGCTTCATGTTTTTCCCACTCGGTTTCAAACGCTGAGGGTGAAGCTTTGGCAGCACTGTGCTGGCACCGCAGCCCCAGCACAGCACCATCCTGCCCCACCCCAGCCCCAAGCCCATTCTGCTCTCAATGTGGTGCCTGTGGGCAGGGACCACAGCTCAGGCTCTGCCACACCATCTCTGCAAGCTGCAGCCGTCCCCCTATGCCACCCCCAGGGCTCTCGCCAGCATTGTTCCTGGCTTCTTGCCCCTGGCAGCATTTCTTCCCTGTGCTCTCTGCAGAGAACTGAGGCCACAGCCCTGCAGTTCTGCTTCCCAGGGCAGCCATGGCACTGTCTCCATCCCGGCTCCCCTGGAGAAAGGGGCTGTCCTGCTGCCCTGGCACAGCATGTCCCAATTTCCCTAACACAGACCATAAATCCACCCAGAGCAGCCAAATCTGGGGCAGTTGCTGGGCACAGGGACCAGCTTGCCTGTGCCACGATGGCCCTGGCATCTGAGCATGACACAGAGGGGTCATCCCAGAGCTATTTCTGCTGCAGCTGAGGGATGTGAAGGGAGCTCCTATGGGAGAGTCAGCCTGGATGAGCCCCATAGGGTCTGTCCCTGCCAGGAGAGAGAAGATGCAAACCCCTGGGGATGGGGCCCTACGAGTTGCAGGGAGCAGGGCACAGGCAGCATGGATGTGCCAGGGGGCAGAGGGGACAGCATGGACCTGCGAGGGCCCAGACAGCCCATGGGCAGGATGTGGCTTGGAGCAGATCGGCAGGGCCAAGCCGAGGGCACCTGGAAAGCTCATGCCCTGGAGTGCTGCGTGCCAGCAGGAAGGATCAGCTCCAGCAAACCCCGAGGAAATAGCATCTCAACCAAAGGGGAATTTCCACAGGAAGCCTCAGCTTCCAGCCACTCAGACAGGGCTGGGAAGAGCCCCAGCAAACACTTGGTCTCGGCTGCCCACGGGCGTTGTTGCCTGGAAGAGGCTCTTTGTTCATCCAGCTTGGGAAGAACACCCAGCTGAAAGACGCAGGGCAGCGACTGCCCGGCCGGGGCTGCGTTGGGAACCGGAGCCACTCATCGCCCCGGGGGGCACAGGGCACTCAGCCAGCACCCACAACGCAGATGCGACCAAGGGTGCGAGCATCGGGGGGGCCGGCTGGCTGGCAGCAGGAGCAGGGGGACCGGGCAGTGCCTGGCCCCCCACCCTGCGCTGGTGCAGCCGCGCATCCCCGCGCCGCAGAACCCAGGTTGCCACAGTAACCGCTCGGCGCCGGCCAGCGCTGCCATAAACATGCGGCTGCAGGGCAGGCAGTTCAGTGCTGGTTGCACAAGGGCCAGCACCGTGTGGGACTGCAGCCATGCCACGGGGATCGAAGCCCCACAGCACATCTGTGGGCAGAGCAGGATCCGTGCTTTCTGGTGCGAGCTGCAGGCACAGCACAGCATGGCACAGCACAGCATGGCACAGCTGAGTGTCTGTCCAGGGTCCAGTCAGGCAACAGGAACAGAAAGCAGCAGACGAAGAGGAAGCACAAGGAGAGTGAAAGCAGGAACCCGAAAGTGAGAACAGCCTTGAAGCCCCCCCAGCAGCAACTGGAACTAGAGGACGTGGCAACCGGGCAGCTCCAAGGGGCATGGTGATGATTCACAGGCCTCCTGGCATGCTGATGGACACGAAGGAAGCTGCACCCCTGAAAGGAAAACAGAAGAAAAAAACCACCCAAGGCTCCCTCCGCAGCAGCTGTTGGCTCTAAGCATGCAGGGCTCAGTGCTGGGCAAACTCCAGAAGCCTCCTGAACAGCTGAGCCTGGGAGTGGTGTTAGTCTGTGGGGACAGTCAGGAGCTGTGGCATATTCAGCCCAGGGCCCTTTGTGCTCGGGTGAAGTGAGCCCTTGGCATTGGTGCTGGCACAGCCAAATACCATGCTCTGAGCCAGGAGAACAGGCAAGTCACATCCCTCTGCCATGGCAGCCCCTTGGCATGGCTGGCAGGTGGTGGCATTGGGGGACTGTGTTATACCGCTGCTCCAGGGCTGACCTCTGCCACACCTGGCAGCCAGCACTGTCACCAAGACCTTGCTTGGCTCAGCTCTGCTGTGTATGAAAGTTTGAGAGTGAGGCAATGTTTGACTGTTGGTTTAGAGTGCTGGGAGGCAGGGGCAGTGCCTGGCCTGGGCAACAGCAGCCCCTGCTCTGCAGCTCAGCTCAGAGCCATGCTCAAGGTGGAGGTTCAGACTGGCATTTAGAGCAGAGCTCGGTGCCATGGGGGATTCAGAGCCATGTCCCTGTAAGAACCTTATGAAGCACCTGGGAGAATGGAGAGGAACCTCTGGCAGGTCCCCACGCAGCAGGAGGATGAGGCCTCGGAGGTTTCTGCCTCTCCCCCCACCTCACAGCGCTGCCAGTTCAGTTGCTGGGCCTGTAGGGGCTGGTGCTGTAATTGCAGCTGTGCCACAGCCTCCTTAATCCCCATCTGCAGGTTTATCCCCAAGGAATTGTCATTGCCCAGGCTGGAATCGCCTGGGGCCAGCAGTACTCCGGGGCTCAGCTCCACAAGAGCTGCTGGCTCTCCAGTGCCACCAGCTCCAGGCACCGTGGGGCACAGGTCACCCTGGCAGGTGGCTGCCTGTCCCTGTGGGGCCACCTCAACCTCGTCACGCAAGCGTCTGTGTCCCAAGCAGCTTAACTGCATTTGGAAACCCCTAATCCCTTGGCATGTTTGGCTCAGACACGGACCCTGCTGTGCTGCTGGGAGGGGGTGGCCACAGCTCTGGGTAAGGGGCAAACCCACCCCTGTGACCTCCTTTTGGAACAAACAACCCAGCGCTAGTGCCTCCTACAGCACCCAGCAACGGGGAAAAAGGGGGGCCGCAGCTCCCACAATTGCAGCCCCCCACGTCTGGGTAGTGTCAGGGGTACAGGTTGCTGTCCCCAGTGCCATAAGGGTCCCTGGCCCAGCTCAGCCCAGGGCCCTTCCTCCTGCTGCAGATGAGGCTGTCCAGCGGTGCTGCTACCCAAGCCCTCACAACAGCAGCTCCCTAGGTCAGGTCGGTGGCCAAGTAACCCAGGGCTGGGCCCCCCTGTCCAGAGCTGGGGAGCAGGGCCTGTGGGTGGGGGGAGATAAGGAGCCCTTATCAAGGCACAGTGTGTTCCTGACAGCCAACGGCTGTGGCACCCCCACGCTTTGCCCACCGGTAGCAGAATTCCTTGTTCCAGGTTTTTTCAGCACATCCAGCAGCTGACTGAGGGGAGTTGGGAAGGGCCTGGGGAGTAGGTGAGGGTCACTGGTCCCAGGTCCCAGTTCTTGGGTGAGCCACCCCACAGTGCAGTGCCCCAGGCTGTGCTGCTGGCAGCAAGCAGCTGCTTCCCTGCAGCTGTCCCGGGGCAGGAATGTTTGTCAGTGCCATGCAGAGCCTGCTTTGGTTCAAGAGTGAAATGAAGGGTCCCGGTGGGGCTGGTTCCTAGAGCAGCGACATGCCACAGCCTCAGGGTTTAGCTCAAGTGGGAGGCTCCAGGACCAGCTCCAGCATCTCGAAGCAGCCCAGCAAGTCCCACAGGGGCCATGAGGATTTATTGAGCATGGCCTGCGTGAATCCCCCCTGCTAATCCTACTCTGAGAGCAATTATCTGCTTTTCGTCCTTGTCTGAGCCCAAACCCTGCAACGACTTCCTCCCACCCCTGCACTGTGGCTTTGCAGGGGGCTGCAGGCAGCAAGTGCTGGGGGTGTGGGCTCCACTGTGCCCCAATGGACAATACATCCCAGTCTACTCCAGCACACAGCCAGGAATTTCCCCCTGGTGCTGCAGAGCCTGGGACCTGTCACCCCCACCTCCAGCCCAGGACAGCAGCAAGGGGCAAGGCTGGGGACACCAGAACGTCTCTATGGAAGGCAGCGCAGGGCCCTGCTGCAGCCAGGTGAGGGGTGGCTGCCCGGGGCAACACACAGCCCAGGGCACGGCCCGAAGAGAGGGGCAGCGGCCAACACCACCCCCAGCCCGGGGGCAGAGGCAGGCGCAGGGGGAGCAGCCGGAGCAGGGCTCTGGCACAGTACCGCCCGCCCACGCTGGCACCCAAAGTTTCCTTTACGCAAGTGGAGGAGCCCCAGTGGCTGCCAGAAGGCAGCGCGGGGCTGCGGCACCCCCGCGCCGTGCCCCGGGAAGGGCCCCGCCGCGCCCAGGTAAGGCAGGCGGCGGGCAGCGGCGTGCCCACGCGAGGAGGGCAGCAGCGTGGGCCAGCGGCTGGCAGCGGCGAGGTTGGTTTGCGCCTAACAAGCCGCGGCTCTGGCGGCAGGAGCGGCGAGGGGGTGAGGGGCGCCGGGGGGGGGTGAGGGGCGCAGAGCAGGTCGCGTCAGAGCCTTTATTGTGCAGCAGGTTCAAGCCCGTAGGTACAGCACGAAAATATACAAAAAATAAAACTCTGTACAGAGCCTGGCACTGCCCGGGGCTGCAGCGGCGGGCAACCACGCGGGCGGGGAGCAAAGGGCCCCTGGCCCCTCCGAGAACCTCCCAGCAGCAAAGGGCAACTCCTGTCCCCAGCGCCAGCCGCAGGCCTTGCGCCCGCTGCTGCCTCTTCCTTCCCCTGGGGATCTCCCCCCTAGCCCTGCCCCCTGCCAGCAAGCTGCAATGGCACAGCCCACAGCTGGGGGGCTGGGCGACGAGCCACAGTCTTCACTAGGCTTTAGAAAAGCCAGAGCCGCATAATGGTCTCCCCTTGTGTCACTGGCACAGATGCCTGGGGGGGGTCCCTCCACCAGGAGACAAATCCAGACTGGCTCCAGGCTGGTGCTCAGTGAGACATTTCCCTGCTGATGGTACCCACAGCCCTGCCCGGGCACTGCCCCTGACTGAGCACAGCCCTTCGTGTCACCCTCCCCTTCCTCGCTTATCTGGCACAGAGCAGGCAGGGGACAGCCCCTGCTTTGGTAAACATAGAACCACAACCGTTGGCCAGCAAAGGTGCCCCCACGTTGTCCCCACACAAGGAAACTTGCCCTGGCAGTGCCTACAGCTGCCACCAGCCCCATCCCCTACCTGCATCCTACTCCCGCTCCTGCACCAACAGCAGCTGCCAACAAAAGTGCCACAGAAAACTCCTCAGAAGCTGCCAATCCCGTGCCTGGGCCACCACCAGCCTGACGAGAGGAAAAAGGGCCAGGCCAGGCCCCTGCAGGTGATGCAGGACACAGCAGCCTCTTGTGGGGCCCAGGGGGTCTAAACCATATGCAGGGAGGGAGCCACAGCCCTGCTCCTGGCACTGGCCTGGCCCTAGGGTGAGCCACAGCTGGAGCAGCCTCTGTGGTCATACCTAGGTCCCAAAACAGCCCCAAGGCACAGATGCTGGTGTGGGGACATGTCCCTGCCCTGGGGCTGCTGAGGACAGCCAGATCCATGCCAGCAGCAGGAGCAAGGAGGGAGCGCAGGCAGCACCAAAACCCCTGCTGCCAGCACAGCCCTGGCAGTGCCCAGGGCCCCTCAGCACAGCTGCAACCTGCCTGCTCCTCCTGGCCCAAGGCAGAGGAGAGGCCTCAGCCCTCCACGAGGGTACAGAGCCAGAAGCAGCCAATCCCCTCAAGCATCTGGAGGAAAACCTGGGCTCATAGGAGCTCCACGGGGCCCTGGCAGGCAGAGAGGCAGCAGTGGGGGCTGCAGAAGCACTGGCAGTGAGCAGGGCTGTGGCCGGAGCCAGCAGGCACTTGGATGAGCAACACAAGAATAAAAAACCCTTATGGAAGGAAATAGAAAAAGGTTCATCCCCCCTGCCCCAAGAGCCAAGTGGCACCACCCTGGAGCAGGGGGGGGTTGGTTTGGGTGAGACAAGGAATGAGGGGCAAGGAGCTGCCCAGCGCAGCCAGCCCGGGGAGCCCTTGGGAGGCACAAGGCCAGGTGCTGGCAGAGCTCCTCACATAGGGGATGAGGCACAGTCTGGGGTCTGCTCCATGTCGAAGGTCAGCGACTCTGTGGGGAGACACAGATGGGGGTTGCAGGGCCCAAGCATGGCTACAGCCAGGCCACCCCAGGTGCTGCAGCCCCAGACTCACCAAACTGCCCTCCGGCCTTGGCCTCTGCACCGTCGCCACTGCCAAACTGCATGAGCGAGTCCAGGGTGCGTGGGGACATGGGCAGGTCGATGGTGCTGCTGAAGGTGGTGCTGTCCAAGGGGGAAGCACAGAACCCTCCGGGGTCAGGGCCTGGCTAGGCACCCCCTGCTCCCCACTGCCGGGCCCCAGGCTGGGCACAGCCCCTCCCGAGAGCTCTCCAGAGGAAAGGGGCCCCAGGAAGGGGAGAGCAGCTGCAGCCAGGCCAGGAGCTGGAGCCTGGCTCAGCACTGTGGTTGCCCCATGCCCCGAGTCCAGGCAGTGGACTCACCTGAAGTAAGGCTGAGCATAAAAATGCCCCCCCACTCCCAGCACCCCCAGGCAGCCCAGGGACACTCACGGGGTGACACAGATGAACTTGGTCTTCAGATATGGAGCAGCACCTGCAGAGGAGGGAGCAGCCCTGTCAGCAGCTGCAGGGGAGGAGCCCCACAGAGCCTCCATCTTCGCTGCCTAACCCCATGGGACCCCACCACCAGCCCCATGCTGTGGCTGTGCCCTCCAGAACTGGCACAGGATCCTGCCTGGTGACAGCTCTCCCACCAGTGCTGTCTCCAGAGCTTCCCCAGGGCGCAGCAGCACAGAAAGCCAACAACTACCTGAGTCGGTGGGTTCCGAGTGCTCCTGGCTCTCGGAGCGGCAGTACTTCCCGAAGGCCTCTTCCTTGGGGATGTCTGGGTACAGGTACACCAGGGGGGACACCAGGATGTTGGTGGCATCCATGATCTTGTAGCCCATGATGATCTCAGCGAAGGACATGTTGTTGAGTTGCTGCTTGGTGTAGGGCTCCACCGACTGGATCTGTGTCTTCCCTGTATGAGGAGACTTCAGACCCAGGGCAGGGCAAAGGCATTCCCCAAACATCTCAGCAGCAGCAAGGCCGAGACTGGCATGGGGCTGTGCCTCAGGAAGCACCTGGCAGACCATGGGGCAGAATGGGGACTGGCTGGCTAGCTTCAATGCCCCATGGGCAGCAAATGGGCAAGGACAGCCAGAGGCAGAGACCAGCAAAGGGGAGCCAGGCTCAGAGAGGCAGAGGGCTTGGCAGAACAAGGACCAAGTGTCCTGCCAGGGGGTTCCAAGCCCCTTTAAAGCCAGCAGCATGGAGCCTGGCAGCGTGCCTGGGCAGCACGGGCACGGGACGTACCGCTGATGTCCTTCTCAACCCAGGTGAAGGTGATGCCACCCTCCTTGCTGCTCTCACTGAAGCGCAGAAGGAATGTGCCTGGGGGCTTGGTGCTGAGGATGGCTCTCTCCCGCTCCTTGCTGATGAAGCCCATGATGTACCTGGAGAGAGGAGCAGGAGAGCCCAGGATGGCAACCTGCAGCTCCCTGCACAGCAGCAGAACCTGGCCTGGCTGCCAATTTAGCTTCCCAGGGAGGTCTTTGCTCTGAACATCCAACAGGGCCTAGGCAGCAAAAGCACTGCAGGACCCACTTGCCCCTGGACCAGGTACCTGCTCTGTCAGGACAGGACTCAGGGGATCCCACCCCAGTCCAGCCCAACCAAGAGTTGCTGACCAAGGCTCACCCTTCGTTCCACAGTGCCAGGATGTACTTCTTCACCAGGTCAATGATGTTGTCCAGCCAGACCCAGAAAGAGAAACCTTTGCCAGCCATATTCTCCTGAGAAAGAGAGGGGACAGGGTGTGAGCATGGCTACGGAAAAGGGAAGAGCCAAAGGAAGGTGCTGGGGGAGGAGTGGGAGTTGTACCTTGCAGAACTTGGCCCAGGTGATCTGACAGCCTGAGTAGTTCACACCCGGCCCTGGCAGAGGACAGCAGCATTCAGAGCTCTTCTTCCAAAGACACCACTCCCAGGGGCAGCCCCAGGTTTGCATTGGTTGGGACACCACTAAATGACTGCAAATCTCCCTCACGAACCACAGGATTCTGCTCCTGCCCAAGGCACAGCAAGGACTGGCAGGGCACTGGCACCAGCTTACCGAGGAGTTTCTCTGCCAGAGTTGTCAGCTGCTCGATGCTGAGGCCACGCTTCGTGGTGGAAGAGAACTGCCAGCTTAGCACCTCTGCCACCTGGTCCCAGGTCCCAATGGGGGGCTTGGTGAAGAAGTTCACGTTCTGCATGAGGGAGAGCACAGCCCTGAGCAGGACACGGGGCAGAAGCAGGACCAGGGCCTGCCCAGCTCTGCTGCCCTGCTCCCCTCTGCCTGCCTGGCTCCAAAGCTGGAGCTGCTGCCCCAGTGCCAGGCCCTACCTTGGGGTTGTTGGTCAGCATGTTGTACCACAGGATGGATGCCCAGGCATTGGGCATCTGGCAGATGTTGGAGATGACCACCACGGGCAGCGAGTGAGTCTGCAAAGACAGGATGTGGCCAAAGGCTGGGACAGCTCCTAAGGCCACTCCACCCCCAGGCCTGTGGCAGTGAAAGCAGCCCACAGCTCACCTCCAGGTCGATTTTCAGCCCCTGGTGATACACTTCTGTCTCAAAGGTGATGAGGTGCAGCTCCTCGGTGACGATCAGCGAGGCCTGGGGTGGCACAGAACACACTGAGCGGGCAGCAGACACAAGGCCACCAGCCCCAGAGCACTGCCACTCAATCTCTGTGTGGCCAGGACTGGTCTGGCAGCTGCCAGCAATGCCAGGGTGGTCCTTGGACAGCACCCTCGTGGCTCAGCAGGAGCAGAGTTGCCAGCAAAGGGCTCTGCCACTCCTGGCCTCAGGACTCACGTCGCAGTTGGCTCTGCCGCCGTTACCACAGCGCTGCTCCCGCAGGGTCTGCAAGGACAAGGAGGGGGCTGCAGCAACAGCAGGAGGGTCACAGCCCCAACAGGAGCAGGCGCAGAGCACAGGGAACCTACCAGGTGCTTGAACTCCGCTGAGAGGCTGCCATTATTCGACTCCTCCATGTTCATCACCTTGGTGTTTGTCCCCAGGATGTTAAACTTCCGGGACCTTGGAAGAGCAGACAGATGTGGCTGACAGGACCCTCTTGGGAGCCAACAAGCAGTGGGATGTTTACCAGGAAGCAGAAGCAGGAAACACCCCAGAACGTGGCACTTACCCCCTAAGTGCTGCAATATCCCCAGAGTCCCTAGGAAAAAAGGAGAGACAAGGTCATGGCTGCAGCTTCCCCACCCTCCTTCAGGCAGCTGGGGATTTGGGCTGGCTGCATCACAACATCAAGTGCCACAAGCCCCCACAGCTGTCCCCACCACAGGAACAAACCTTTGGGACCCAGCATCACCCTTGCACCCTCCCCTCGGAGTGCCCTCGGAGCAGGGGTGGAGCCTGACCCAAGAGCAGAGGAGCAGGTCCCACTGCAGTGCCCCCAGCATGCAGCACTCACTTGTCGATGCAGACTTTGATCTTCAGCTGGTAGTTGAGCTCTGGAAACTTGACCAACAGCCTGCAAAGGGTCAGCAAATACAGAGCATGAACTCACCACCACTCACCCACACTCGCCACCACTCCCAGGGCAGCAGTTGGCACAGAGCACAGCTGGAGGGACAGCAGTGCTGCCCACAGGCCCCACACCACAGGGCTTATGGGGACATGGCCTCACCCAGCTCCTCTGGCTGGACTGGGTCCACCCCTGCCCAACACTAGCACTCCTCAGGAGCAGGACCCCACTATGCCACCCCTGTGCTGCAGCAGGACCAGGGGACAGCAGCCCACCTGACTTTGGTGGTGAACTGGACACCGGTTTTGATGACCAGGGGCCGGTCGGGGTGCATGGGCATGCAAGGCTGCCTCTCCACCACGAAAGCGCTGCAGGGAGGGCACAAGAACCAGAGTCAAGCCTCAGGCCTGGCCCAGCATGCTCGGTGCTCACCGTGGTGACCAGGGCACCGCCATGGCTCCTTCCCAGCCCCCAGCACCTTTTCATGAGGTTGCGGAAGAGCTCCACAATCCTCTCCTCCAGCATGGGTCGGTGCTGCACGATTGGGTCACCCTTGTAGGACACCTTCTGCTGCAGCTCTTCCAGCTTCTTGATCTGCTGCCGGGTCTGCAGCTGCGACTCAGCCAGGGAGGTTATCCTAGGGGAGCAGAAGAGGCAGGGCCAGCTCTGGCTGCCAAGTCCACAAAGCCCTCTTCTGCCCTCATCAGCACGAGAGGAGGTTGCTTGGTGCCAAACTGGCAGTCCACAGGAGGTGTCTGTGGCACCTGGCCCCAGGTGTTTTCCTGGGCCATGTTCTAAAAGGAGCCTGCAGGATCTGCAAAGGTCCAGTAGGAACCAGAACTTCTCACAACAGCCTCAAATCCCCATTGGCTTGCAGCCAGCCACCCCAGCATCAGTGCCAGCAGCCCAGCTCATGGTTTCTGTTCATGCTTGCAAGGCATCAGAAGCTGTTTTGCAAGGAGGTTTCTAGAGGCAAAAGAGCTTGCCTGCAGTGGGAGTACCCAGCTGCCACCTCTCCAGGGACTGGTGCAGCCCCCAGCCAGCCCCTACCAGTTCTCCAGCCGGTCCAAGCAGATGTTTGGAGGACCACCGATGCAGGCGATCTGCTGCCGCCTCTTCCAGTCTGCCAGCTCCTCATCTGCCAGCATCTTCTGCACATACTCCATGGCAGACAGCAGCCCTGCCAGCTCACTCACGATGCCCTGCCAAATGTGAAAGCAGAACCTTCACCACCCTCTGAGATCTGCGAGTTTCACATTCACAGAGAAGAAAGAAGCAGCCCAGGGCTGTGACCCCAACTCCGCTCTCAGTTCTGGCCATACAGGAACCCCAGAACCACACCCAGGGAGCACCCAGGGGTGTGAGGCAGCTGCAGGACGCACCCTCCGCATCTGGTCCAGCGCTGTCAGCATCTGCTCAAGCTGCTGCATCTTCTGCCGGGTCACAGCCTGGTTGTTGCCGTTCAGGTCCTGCATGTCTGCCCAGAGGGGAGAGCCTCAGCCACGAACAAGGACCCCGGGCCCCTCCCACCCTCCCCAGGACCACCCACTGCTAAGCAGCAGCCCCTTGGAAAGTCACCGCCTCATGCAGCCCCCAAGGCCCTGCCTGGCTGTGCCCTGTGCCCAGCACTGCCACCCACGCACCCTCTCCCTGTCACAGGCAGAGCTCTGCCTCAGCTCCCCCGGAGGCAGAAGCAGCAGCAG
>WBNM01038964.1:0-55405 GCA_013399055.1 Ramphastos sulfuratus | reverse complement strand
TTACCCCTTCCGTAACAGCAAGTGTGTATATTTGCAAGCAGTAGATTGTATCTCACAAACAACATTCCTGAAAAATACATCTTCCTCTGAAGTGGGACACAAGGATATATAGTTGAGGAACCTCATATGTTCCAGTCTTTGTACAAGAGAGGTGTTAGGGAACTATTTAACTTTACTTTTCTTATACACTGAATCAGCAGAGAATGGCCAGTCACACAAGTCAAGGACTGCAAAGGACATCCAAATCATCTATTTGATCTCATCCTCCTTCTCTAAAACAAGAATCTCTTGGGAGATGGTTTTCATACAGTTTCTTAAAAACTTGCCAGTAGCAAGGGTTTCAGAGCTTTCATAAATAAGCTGTTTTAGTGCTTAAATGTCTGGGACTTGACTATTGAAAATGATTTCCTAATATATTATATTCCCACTGCTGTCAATGAGTAATCATAATTCCTCAGAGAGACCTGAAGAAAATCACTCATTATGCTCCTCATTGCAATATTTTATGTAATTGCAGAAGTTATGGTATACTCTTTGGATTTTCACCCTCTAAATGGAAGAATTCAACTGTTTACAATTTTTTTTTCAAAATTTAAAATTTCCAAACCTCTCACCATTTTTCTTGTTCTACTCTGGATTCTCACTAGTTCCTCTGCCTCTTTCTCAATGAATAACCTCAGCCATGACATCATCAGAGAGTGTGATTGCTGTTTATACTTACAGGTAACCTCTCAGAAATTCTTCCTTTTCTTGCAGCACCTGCTTGTTGTTAATTTGGCTTATTTTAGTGCTGTGTTGTAAGTTCTCAATTACTCTTCAGTTCTGCTGCCAATGTGGCTATTCCTCACTTTACATTTATCCTTCTTTCTATTTTTCCTTTCTAAATACAGTAGTTTCTACTTGTTTGATGCTGTTAATATACAAACATCTAAACTTAACTACAGTTTTGTCTTGCTCATACAAACTTCACATAAACCACATCCTGATTCTTCGGCTTCAAGATCATTAATGTTTGCTTACCAATATCTTGTTATTTTATTTATTGCATTTGTCACTACTCTCTGCTTTGCATACACTTGTGCTCGCTCATGCATACTTTATGAATATAGAGATTAGTATCTCATTAACTTGGTAATTAGGCCAATGATAAACAGCTGTTTGTTTACTGTGTAGGCCAAGATTTCTTACTGAAGTTCCTTGCCTTTCATTCACAGTTGTTTGGAATCTCTATAGTGACAAAAAAAGATATGAGGATCTGTAGTAGCTACTCTTAATTGTTATTGCCAGGTCAGTGAAATCTCAGTTTCTAAGACGAATGTAAATAAAAGATAATTGCAGCATGCTTTAGATGTCCAAGAAGCCATATTATGATGTGTATTAGTAGAACACTTAGATGTTTCTGCCATCGACTAGGATCCCAGAAGTGCTATATGTTGTACAAACACACAGAAAGAACTTCCAAAAGACAGAAAAGAGATAGGACATACAGAGGGATACAAAGCAATGATGGCACTGCATTCTTTAAAGTTTTCATGCCTTCAAAGTAGAGCTTTATATTACACATCTTTTCTGCAACTGAAGTGACACTGAATTTTAATACAATTTAGAAACCTATATTAATTGTGGTTTTCAGAGCTTCTAGTTGTTCTTAGATTTCAAACTGCTTTTGTTCTGGCCCCCTGCTCCCCCAGCAGACATGCATTCCCAGCCTAAGGCTGGCAGGGGTGTGGGAAGGTAGTGTTACCTGTGGATTAGTGATGTATTAATCCCTATCAGAGAGAAATTATTCAGAAGGATTAATTTAATGTCTTGGGAGGGGACATGATAACAGATATATTTTAAAGACAGTGATCATGCACATGTAGAATTGAAGGCAGCAGATCTGTGCTGATATCCACAGTGCTTTGTAAAATCCTCCAACTGGTGTAACTGTTCCTATGTATGTTATTGAGCTCATGGATCAGAGCATGGCACTGGGACCTGCAAAGGGAAAGAAATTACCCTTGCTCTCATCTCTCTGTAACAGCATGTGTTGGTTGAATTAACCTCCTCTCCTTCAGTAGCATATGGTGATTATCAAATTAAGAGGGAAGCCTTCAACGTGGAGGTGAATTCCTCTGCAAAAAAAAAAATGGGGTTTACAGAGAGATCCTTTCCTGTCTCCCAGGAGGACTCCAGATAGGAGAGTCAGGGAAATGCAGGAAATCCTTGCAGAGAAGGGTATATAAGTTAAATTACCTTCTTGTGTAAGACAATACGAGGAAAAGTTCAACCTGTTCCCAGCACATCTCTTCTTACAGTTTCCTTATCCAGCAATAATCTGCTTAGCTAGTTGAGTCTTCAGATGCTTAACAGCACAGAACCAAAATCCCACTTAGGTGAGGAGGGATTTTGTCATGGTATCAGTCATGCTTTTTGACAATGAAAAATGACAGTATTAGAAAGGAAGAAAGCATTACCCGTAAGATTATTGTTTACTAAAAAGTTTACTAGAATCAGGTAATTAGCTGGCTATCTCATTAGTCACATTGCCAAAATGTAATTGGCATTCTGTGTTTTGTGCTGTCTTAGCAGTGATTTTTTTTTTTCCATTGATTTCTCTGGCCTTTTAGTTTATTTTTAGAAATAGAAAATGTGTCATTCTGACTGTTTTTTTTTTCTTTTTTCATTCCTGAGAAAACAGAATGTCCCATAGTGGGAGAGTTTTCAGGTATTCATCAGCTATTCTTGAAAAAACATATGATCACACCATGTCTGCTCTGAATCTCAGTAGATGAAAGCGGGGAAATAAATTGCAGAATGCTTTAGGATGTGAGGAGTTGAGAAGAATACGTATATTTGAGTCCATTTTCTGTAAATGGTAGTTGTCTTTTCTGAAAGACTATTGATACTGCAGAAGGCATCTTTGGTGAGTGATGTAGGATATTTTTATTCAAAATAAAAATTGACTGAAAGCTGTAGGTTTTTTTAAATCTCAAAATACTGCTGAGTATTCTCAAATATAAATAGAAAACATTTTCAGGTATTGATATTTTATTTAAATCTTGGAACAAGTCAAATGCTTAGTAAGGTGGACTGTGATTGCAAAACTTTACATTTTTGAAGTGTTTGTATTCTGGAATAATTGGATAGTGTGTATTTGACTTTTTCTATAAAATCAATGGAAGTCTTTTCCCATTTTATTTTTTTCTCTCCTTCTTTTTTCTTTTTTTTTTTTTTTTCCTGTCTGCATGTCCATTAGATTATTTTCTGGGAAGCATACTTCAGCCTGTGAAGTCCCAGATATCGGGAAGGGACAGGCATTAAGCAGACAAGACACAGAGGACTGAGATGTGCACATTGTTTACTGAATGAGGTCTGCTAGGAAATGCAATGCAGCATAAGGCTCTGATGGTTTTCCAAGCCCTGTCTGAAAGTACTTTTGTGGTTTCAGCATGATTAAATAGCAGCTTTCAATTCAGTGTGTTATTCACTTGGGAATGTGTTGTTGATTAGCAAATGATAGTGACCAAGAGCTGGCCTAGCTTCTCTGCATTTTGCTCTGGCTTTCTGGTGATCTCTAGGATTTCCCTGCAGAGACTGTGAAAGACCTTGTAAATAGTAAATCAGTTGAGAAATATTATTTTGCAGGTATTTCCTTCTCTTGACAGTTTAATTTTTGTTCATCAGAATATGATTGGAGTTGCTGCTATTAAATACAATCAAAATTTCCTCAAAATGTTCTGCAAAATTTTAGTGTATTGTGTTTAGTCAGATCATTCAATTTGCAGTGCATTCTCTTCAGTGCATTACTCAAAATATGTGTGCAGATGTTCATACAATGTTCATTTTAATCTTGAAAGCTCCTGTTTTCCCAATAAACACGTTTAAAACTTGGTTCTATGAAAGCTGTTTATAACACACAAAGCAAAATTAAAAGCAAAGATTTCTTAAAGTATCTCTGTGACAAACCACAATTAAGTAACAATTTCAGCACTAGTTAGCTGCTGAGAAAGTATATATTTTGTGAAATAATGAAAAACTATGAATTTGAGAGATCTATGATATTTGCAAAATATGTGGAAGTTATCAAACAAATTCTTTGCTATAAGCTGCTTCCTTAGTCTAATTAGTATTGATATTGACTTGCTATATTGTAAGTAGAGAGTTGCTGCATATCCAAGAGTTGATTACATGCAGCAGGAGATGGAGTGCTCATTTTCCTGAAAACATGATTGTATGGTAACTATTATTGATTTTTCTGTATAGAATCCCTTATATGTTATTTTCAGGCTCTGCTCCTGTTTTCAAGGTAATATTGAATTCCAAACTCGCAGACTTAAATTCATGAGAGGAAGTCTAACTAGTGTTCATGACTGCATGTAAATGAGGAAAATCCCTTAGCTTTCACTGTCCATGATATATGTCTCATTGCTGCAAATGATGTAGCCCAGGATAATAAGATTGGATAACCTTCCTTCATTTGTGGCACTGATTTGTATACAGTGGATCCGTTGGCCCAGCAGTAGACGATACACCGAGAAGGTTCCATCTCAGTGGAATTGCGGCAGGTAGTGTGGAGGTAGGCTTCCATCTGCACTGGTAGAGGAAACTCTAGGAAATTCTAGGCTGGATCTGGCTGAGCTTGCTTAGTCCTAGCAACCAGCTGGGAGAAGTATCTCCAAGTTTAAGCTGTAGGAGAAAGTGGAGTTGCCCTCTGCATGCTCCTTCACCTAAGAAATCATGAGGGAGACAACTCAATGAAAAGCAGTTGTGCCACCAATTGTTGAATCAAAGAAGCAATCAGCAGTCAAAAGGAGGACGTATTGATAGTACTCTGTTTGATGTCAAAAGCAATTAAATTTTACTATGAAATGGTAGTTGCTGCAACTGACACAGGAAGGCTTCAATCCTTATAGTCTTAGCACCATGAACTGGTGCATGTGGGCATAATTTCAAAAGAATTTATTTAGAGTTTTTCCTTTCTTGTGTCATGTAAAAGCTGAGCATGCGAAGTCAGGATTTCTGCTATTGGCCATTGATGATAGATCCTGGTTACCACACTATGACCACTTGCTGTTAACTCATCATAATTAGTGAAATTTCATTGTAGGGAAAATCCAGACAAGGAGCACTGTGTAGTTATCACATGAAGAGGTGAATGTTGATCCAAAGAAGAGCACAGCAGGTGAAAGAAAAGATGCACAAGCTTCCAATGTGGTCTTTTGGACAGCATGACTTTGAAGGAAGTACATAATTTAGGTGTAGTTGTGAGGAAATCTGTGAAGAGCCTCTGCTGAAAAGAAAGGGAAATAAAGATGTTTTCATTGCCTTTAAAAAGTGACATCACATTCCAGTGGGACTATTCTGGTTTCCACTACAAGATCTCTAAATATCCCCAAAAGTTCTTGGCAAATAGTAGAAATGTGAAAGTTCCCTCTGTTCTCTCATTGCAAACTTGCAACCAGATAAATGATGCTGTACAGTGCTGTGTGTGAGATGAGTATTGAAAGCATTTTAACCAGGGAGAAACATTTCACTTGTTTCTCTGGATTGAGATTCTTTCATGCAATTATTCTCTATCCAACTATGACCCTAAAAAAGTTCTGAAATATTTTTTTTCTTTTGATCCTTACTAGTTTAGCTAATGATTCAGTATATTTTATAGAATCATAGAATGGTAGGGTTGGAAGGGACCTGAAGGATCATCTAGTTCCAACCCCCTGCCATAGGCAGGGACACCTCCCACTAGTACAGGTCACTCAAGACCTCGTCCAACCTGACCTTGAACACCTCCAGGGAGGTGTCCCTGCAATACTGTCTGCTGATGAAATTTGATGAAGATCCCAAAGTTTGTGGCAAGGATGATAGAGTAGGAGGCAAGGGATTGTGTATGACACTCTAGACCATTCCTTTGTTCATTTGTCTGCATTTGGCTGGTAGTACAATGCTTCTTGGTGTGTTGACTTCATGGGCTGTGCATGGTTAAAGTACTAGGAAAGAGGTGTCCTCGGATGCACGTTTGAAAAGCAGCAAATGATGAATTTTTAGTTGTGAAGCAGATTGAATTTGAGAGAATTGTGTGGCTTTAGAGAAAATCCAGGTTAGTGTCTTTGTTAGGCTCTGCTTCTACAAAGGCACCCTGAATAAAGGAGAAAGTTGCTAAAAAAAAAAATTACCTGGTACGTATTCCTTGCAGGGATTGTCTCTTTATTTGCTGAGAGGACATAACAGGAACTTGATTCTTGACTGAGTTTTGAAGGCAGTACAAGAATATAAATAAAATATTAATAGTTCCGTGCAAAAGGAATGTCAGTATTATTGTAGACCTTGTACACAATAATTTATTCAGTAAATAAACCCTTTTTCTTTTTCACAAAGGACTGAATGACAGGACTGTCTTTTATATCAAGATATTTCTTCATACACTCTAATATTACATATAAATCAACTTTAGTTAGGCTTTAATTTATTATCTGGTTGTTTTTGTACTTGTTAGGTTTGCACTATGTCCTATGGCATGCTGGAATGACCTGCTTCAAACACCCAGATGGGAAGTCAGTGCTTCCCTGAGAAGATGGTAGTAAAAACATTTGTAGACCCCAGAGCATATCGGGGGCTCCAAGGAAAATAACACACTCCAAACTGCTGGGGGAATCTTAAGGCATTTGACTCTGTCCCACATGACATCCTGGTCACCAAGCTGGAAAAACATGGACTTGATGGGTGGACCACTCGCTGGATAAGGAATTAGCTGGATGGTTGCACACAGAGAGTGGTGATCAAGGGCACAATGTCCACCTGGAGACCAGTGACAAGTGGTGTCCCTCAGAGGTCAGTGCTGGGACCAGTGCTGTTTAACATCTTTGTCAGTGACATGGACAGAGGAATTGAGTGCACCCTCAGCAAGTCTGCAGATGACACCAAGCTGTGTGGCACAGTCGACTTGCTAGAGGGCAGGGATGCCATCCAGAGGGACCTGGACAGGCTGGAGAGGTGGGCCCAGGCCAACCTCATGACATTCAACAAGGCCAAGTGTAAGGTCCTGCACCTGGGTAGGCACAATCCCAAGCACAACTCCAGGCTGGGTGGGGAATGGCTGAGAGCAGCCCTGAGGAAAAGGACCTGGGGGTCTGGGGTGATGAAAAGCTCAACATGAGCCTGCAGTGTGAGTGCAGCCCAGACAGCAACTGAGTGCTGGGCTGCAGCAAGAGCAGTGTGGGCAGCAGGGCAAGGGAGGGGATTCTGCCCCTTTGCTCTGCTCTCCTCAGACCCCACCTGGAGTCCTGTGTGCAGTTCTGGAGCCCCCAGCACAGGAAGGACATGGAAGTGTTGGAGCGGGTCCAGAGGAGGCCACAAAGATGCTCAGAGGGCTGCAGCAGCTCTGCTATGAGGACAGGCTGAGAGAGTTGGGGCTCTGTAGCCTGGAGAAGAGAAGGCTTTGAGGAGACCTTATAGTAGCCTTCCAGTATCTGAAGGGGGCCTACAGGAAGGCTGGGAAGGGACTATTTACAACATCTTGCAATGACAGGATGAGAGGCAATGGGCTTAAACTGGCAGACAGAAGATTTAGACTAGATGTTAGGAGGAAGTTCTTTCCAGTGAGGGTGGTGAGGCACTGGAACAGGTTGCCCAGGGAGGTTGTGGTTGCTCCCTCTCTGGAGGTGTTCAAGGCCAGGTTGGACAAGGCCTTGAGTGACCTGTACTAGTGGGAGGTGTCCCTGCCTATGGCAGGGGGTTGGAACTAGATGATCCTTGAGGTCTCCTTCCAACCTTACCATTCTATGATTCTATGGTTACCTTACTAGTAAAAACATTTGTAGACCCCAGAGCATATCGGGGGCTCCAAGGAAAATAACACACTCCAAACTGCTGGGGGAATCTGCTATGGAAGGTGGCCTCTGTGGAGAATGAAGGCACTGGTGAGAGTTGATATGGGCACGTGGTGGAAATTGTTTCAGCACCATGATGTTAGTGTGTCTGTGGGAAGGGAGAAAGGATTTTTATTTTGGTGTTAACTGTTTCAAATGGTCAAATACTTGGAAAGAATCTTGAAAAGTGTTGAAAAGTGGTTTTAGAGAACTGGAATGCGGCCTTGAAATATGCTCCATAAAAGGTGGTTTTGTGTAGTATGTGTAGTGGAGAGAGAAAGGAAGGTTGCAGTGGGAGAAAACACTGAGTCCTTTCTTGTTGAGCAGCTATCTATGTTCCTTCTCAGGTACTGCTCCTTTTCAGTGTCTGCTAAAGCTACTGCTAAAGCTACTGCTGTATACGTCGTTTTGAAAGAGCTTTCTAAAGTGTCAAGGTAAAAGGTGTTAAAAATGAAAGAAAATTATTACTGCTATTATTGCTTCCCTGTTTTCTTTGTTCAGAATTGTCTTATGGAGTTTTTATTTCTTTTTCACGGTAATTTTCAGTCCCAGACGAACTCCTACTCAACAGGGCTGAGGGCTGTTCTGGTTTGGAAAACACAAGCTCACTATGAGAATTACTGTGGTATTGGAACGTGCTATAATCAGTGGAGAAAGTCAACAAATTAAGGACTACTTGATTTCCCTTGTGAATTCTACTATCATTTATGTGAGATGTAATTAATTCATTGTTGAAAATCTGTGCAGTGGAACAAATAAAACTTGTATTACGCTGTGCTTTCCATAGGATAAGAGAATCTCAGCTTCATGCTGGGTTTTGTTTTTCTGAGAATCAAAGTGTACGCCTGAATTTATTCACTACTTTCCATACAGGGAAACTAACCTTCATAGCAGGAACAATAATCAATAGTTTGTTTTGTGTATGACTATATTTAGCACCATTCTTTATAGAATATCCAAAAGGATATTCTAGTTTTTAAAACTAGAAACTTTTTCATCAAATACTGGGCCTCCCAGTTCAAGGGGGACATAGAACTGCTTGAGAGAATCCAGCACAGAGCCACAAAGATGATTAGGGGAATGGAACATCTCTCTTATGAGGAGAGACTGAGGGAGCTGGGGCTCTTTAGCTTGGAGGAGACTGAGAGGTGACCTCATGAATGTTTATAAATATGTAAAGGGTGAGTGCCAGGAGGATGGAGCCAGGCTCTGCTCGGTGATGCCCAATGACAGAACAAGGTGCAATGGGTAGAAGCTGAGGCATGGGAAGTTTCATGTAAACATGAGGAGGAATTTTTTCACTGTGAGGGTGATGGAACACTGGAACAGGCTGCCCAGGGGAGTTGTGGAGTCTCCTTCTTTGGAGATATTCAAAACCCACCTGGACGCATTCCTGTGTGATCTGCTCTGGAAGGGGGTTTGGACTGGATGATCTTTTGAGGTCCCTTCAGCCCCTGACTTTCTGTAATTCTGTGAAATAAAACCTTATTTCAATACCTTATTACAATAATATCATAATTGCACACTGCAGGTAGAGCAGGTTTTTTTTTTCTTTCCAATTTATCCTCTTTTGGTTACAGTAGAGAAAACCCTTCAAAGAACCACTGTATCTCAGAGAGCACATATATGTTTTGTTGCCATATGCTCCAGACTGTATCAATAACCACATACTTCAAATAAAAATATATCTTCAGACAATTGCTCAGTCCAGTCCCCTCCACCTTCTTCCTCAGAGGACTTTATTTCTTTCTTAACTCTTCTCCTATTTCACTTGGCAGTTTATGGACTGCTAGAAAGATGGTGCCTAAGCTATTTACTTCTTGTAGCTCAGTTGTTGTGATTGAAAGTGTGTGGAAAAACATAGGTGAGTAGAACAGTCATCTACTTATCTAGCTTACATGCTAAAACAGACTTAATATTGCTCCTGTTGAGAGCAGTGGAAGTTTTGATATTAAAATTTGCATGGGGGGAAAAAAAAATCAAGTTCTTTTTTAGGCCTTAGCCATCCTGTTGGAAAGCTGATGTTTTCAATAGCGAGCTGCCCCAAACCCAAGTGTGGTGCCTAATTTTATTCAAATCATTCTTCAAGTAGACTCATCATCTTCATGTCTATATTTCCTGTAGTAGTCTGAATTTTCTGTAAAAATCTGTGTTAATTTTCTTGATCCAAATGAACCTGAAATGCCAAGTCACGAATAGTATACATTGAACATTAAAACAAGATTGAAAGTTTTGCTGCAGAGATCTTTACCTACTTTACTTAATGCCTTTTGATCTCTTGAAAAAGGTAAGTAGGAAATGGTAAAAGACTATTAAAACTGTTTACAAACCTTTCAAGCACAGTCTAGACTCATCCACTTTGTAGAAGTATGTAAGTTAAATTCATAACAGCTGCTCCTAATGTATTAGCTTGAAGTTCACTACTTCAATTCAAATCTGAAGTGTTGTTTGCTTTTTCTCTTTTTTTCTTTTTTATTTCTTTTCTGTTTTTCTTCTGTTTCCGATGCTGTTTCTGTCTACAAAACCTTGTATTACTCATGTCCTTGGTCCACCAAGGTAAACACCACAACTACCTGAAAGTTGGAAATGAAACTGAAAGCTTTTCTTTTTTTTTTCCTCGCTTTTTCCTTCAGTGGCAGGCAGTCCCCTAAGAGGTGTTAAGAATAGTAGGTTTTTTTGGTGCTGAGGAAAAAGCTTTTTTTCCTGCTTATGTTAATGTCTAATTCTCTTTCCTTGAGGACAAGAAAGATGAAACTCTAAAGGAAGGAGCGGCATGGATAGAAAATAGGAAAGGCATTCTACGGCTTTTAATTGCAGCCTTGCTTTTGGAGAAGGGCTGTAGTGTACATAGTCTTTTGTCTGCTGGGAATGTGACAAGCCACACTAGTGTGTGGTTTAGTTGCCTTTCTGCTCACAGGACTGGTGTGTATCAGTGATAATGTGGAAGAACAATCAGTGTGATAAAAAGATCATTGTTGGCTAATCCAGGCTCTCTTATTAATAGAAGGCAAGGGAAGAAATGGTGAAGAAATGAACAGCAATAAACAATGGAAAAGAGAGACTGGATGCAGGAAGCTAGGCTGAGGCTGATAACGTTGCTGTGCCTGCTCACTTCCCATGTCCTCCATTGGGAACATCTGAGGCAGGACAGTAACAGCCCAATATTATTGCTGTGGGACATGGCTTGTCGGGAAGGGATGAATGGATAGAATGTAGAAAATTGTGATAGAGATGATGCTAAATGAAAGAGAAACATACCTTTCAAATTTATTTGGTGGAAATTGATGTGGTAGTATGTGTGTGAAAGATGATTTCCAATAAACGGAGCAGTGAAATGAAGACCCTTGGATATGGGTAGCTGTGAGAAATGAGCAGAGACAAAGATGCTGTGTGTGTAAATAGGATGCAGGGAGGAAGTGGAAAGCTGTGATAGAGACCAGCAGGAAGCCAAATAGTCTTGGAATTTAATGTCCATGCAGTTACTGGTGATCCAGTCTTCTGAAACTTGGGAGCTGGGGCAGATTGCAGTCAGAAAGGATTATCTGTAAACATTTCTGGATGTTCTGTGTATATTAAATACTGGTGAAGCTGGATGGAAAGGATCAATGGAGTTGGAGCTGTGTCACAAGCACATAGACCACAGTTCCGTTCTATGTTCCAGAAATCCGAGTCAGTGTGAAGTTTAAGTTGAGGAAGGAAGAAGATACCAACAAGCAAGAGTACCTATTAATAAAACAACTAAGCTGCATATGTTTATTTTATCTTTTTCCCTTTCTGTTTCATTTTTATATGAATGTCTGTTCTTGTAAATCACTTAATCACTGTAATCATAAGCTTCTGTGCCCAGGTGGCCAAGAAGGCCAATGGCATCCTGGCCTGCATCAGGAATAGTGTGGCCAGCAGGAGCAGGGAGGTCATTCTCCCCCTGTACTCTGCACTGGTTAGGCCACACCTTGAGTACTGTGTCCAGTTCTGGGCCCCTCAATTTAAGAAGGACATTGAGGTGCTTGAGCGTGTCCAGAGAAGGGCAACGAGGCTGGTGAGAGGCCTCGAGCACAAGCCCTATGAGGAGAGGCTGAGGGAGCTGGGATTGTTTAGCCTGGTGAAGAGGAGGCTCAGGGGAGACCTTATTGCTGTCTACAACTACCTGAAGGGTGGTTGTGGCCAGCAGGAGGTTGCTTTCTTCTCTCAGGCAACCAGCACCAGAACAAGAGGACACAGTCTCAAGCTGTGCCAGGGGAAGTTTAGGCTGGAGGTGAGGAGAAAGTTCTTCACTGAGAGAGTCATTCCCCACTGGAATGGGCTGCCCAGGGAGGTGGTGGAGTCACCGTCCCTGGAGGTGTTCAAGGCACGTTTGGACGTGGCACTTGGTGCCATGGTCTAGTCTTGAGGTCTGTGGTAGTGGGTTGGACTTGATGATCTTTGAGGTCTCTTCCAACCTTGCTGATACTGTGATAATTATTATGTAAAATATTTCATGGTGCAAGACATATGGTGTTTGGTTCCTAAGATTAATCCATGCTGACACCTAGGTTCTACAAGCTTTCCTGTATCTTCTCCCAGTCCATGAGAAAATCAGGTGACTGGAAATCCTTATAACAATTCAGAACTATTCAGTCATGGCATTAATGGATTTGCACTAGTGTTGCAGCGACTGCAGAACAGTTCTCCACCATTTTAAAAATATTTAGGTATACTTCTTCATGGAAAACTTTTTTTAAACTTTTAAAAAAACTTTTAGGAAGGTGTGTATTTTGGGATGTTCCCAGTTGCCAATCCTGTTTTAATTTCGATCAGTGGATTTTGGAGCACTTTAATGGCTGATCTTTAAAGAGAATCACCTCTTAAGGTTAACTGTATTAGAGCAGTAACTACATAAAAGAGCTGTCTGGAATATTTTATTTTTCATCAAAAATCTTGTGTTTTCTTTTGAAAAATAGCTTTTTAGTGTACTTTTTCCTCAGGAAGGGCTGTCCTTTAGAAACCAATGGGCTTTCATTTGAAATACATGGTAAAGCTGATAAGGTTTTTCTCTACTGACAAAAGTATGGCCAAAACAATCTAGTTTTGGAGATGATACTTTTGCCAAAAATTATGGCAATTTTAAAGCTTTTCTGTCTCGTATAGGTGTGGTTTGGTAGAAGGCACAGAATTTCTGATCTTTGTGTGAGAGATCACTCTATAGCAGATCAAATGAAGAATGCAGTTTTTCTTGGTGGCACTGATACATGTGACAAGACTGGTAAGGGCTATAAAAAAAAAACGAATGGGGAAAAATTAATGTCAAAGTGGATTTAAGAAATTCAACACAGAAGAATTCTTACATCATGCATAGCTACTTCTTAGCTCCCTGAGGTGTTGCTGCAGCCCTGGTGTCAAGACTTTTGTGTCCCTTTGGCTGGAAACAAACCAAAGTTTCAGCTGAGTTTCATAAGGCATCTTTAAATCTATGCAGATTTAGAAACAGAAAACATGTAAAGGAAGGTTGAAAGGGCATTATTTAAAAATAAATAAATAAAAAAGAAATTTCAGAAGAGCTGGAAGACCAGGAGATGTGTAGACTTGCATAGCTCTGCAGGCATTGTGGTGTTCCCTAATGTTGTGCTCAATGATCAGTGTGTGCTCAACTCCTTGAAAAGCAGGCTTAAGTGTGAGGTACTTTTGTGAGTCTTCTGACATGACACTGTTTTTTAGCTGATAGGTTTGTGTGTGAACAGGCATGGTAACACCCTCCATTTCATAAGATTTCATCCTCTTATGCATTCTTCCCAGAGTTCTTCTTCACGTATGTTGTTGCACCCTGTGCAGGCTGGGATTTTGCTAGACAGCTGTGGGATATCTCCACAGTTACAGGAACAATTATATTTATGGGAAAGCACAGAATTCCTTGAGAAGGTAACCTATTTTAGAGCAGGTGCAACTTCTGTTTGTTATTTATCATCACACCTGTGGAAAAAAGCAAATACTGAAAATCATCTAAAGTAAGAAAGATAAACTTTGACAAATAACAAAGCTTTGTTTGATTACAAATAGAAAATAGCAAATATTCTTCTGAAAGAAGACCCCAGAATGGTCTCTTCTGTAATATCAGTGGTAGATCTCAGCTTCCAAATGAATGTAGCAGTAGGTGACTTGTACATAAATGTCCCTGACAGTGGAGGTAAGAGTAGCATAATCAGTACTTTGGAAATAAAATGAACTGGTAACATCAAGGGAAAGGGTTGGGGTTTTGTTGGTGGTTTGGGTTTTTTTGTGGTTGTTTTGTTTGTTTGTTTTGTTTGTTTGTTTGTTTTTTCCCTACAAGATTCCTATTGTGAAATACTTGATGACTATATTGGTGTTTGTGTGTAGCTATGTAGGCAGTCATTTTCTTCAGGGAGGATAGTGGACTGGTGGGATGTGCCATCCTCTTTTTCTCACATGCTTTTTAAGTACCTGCATGCACTGCAACATAAGGGAGGCAGTTGGCAAGTCCACAGCTTCTACAGTCTTTTGGGTTCTGGTAGTTAACTGGAACATGTCTTAAAGGAACCATGATGAAGTAGAGCTGGCAGAGCTATGTATACACAAGGTCTTAATAGATTTAAAAGTTCCAATTAATAAACTTCTAGCTTAGCCTAAAGTGGGCCTACCAAGGGCTGCTTATCCTTTGTCAGTCTGTTCTTCTGTACAAAGTGAGCAGGCATTGCATGTCTCTGCCAGCTGGGGTGCAGTGCCAGGGAGTTTGAGGCTTTTCCAGCACATTGGCACAACATTGTGCCAAGGGTGTGCAGGACAGTGCAAGAGGATGTTGCTTCAGTCCTGCTGATACCATGCAATGCAATACATTTTTCCCTGATCTCTGGGCCTCTCCCTTTCTGAAGGAGCTCTGTTCTGACCCTGTTTCAGACTGGTCAGCTTCTTCTAGCAGCTACTCCAGGATTGTTTGGTCTCTCCCAAATACTCTGTCTCTTCTTGATGTATGACCCCTTAATAGAAGCAGCAGCTTTGTTCCTCACACTGTCCCTGATGACCTGTGACTGCTCTGCTGACTCATTACAATACATTATATGAGACAATTGTTTCCACATTTAAGCTAGTAATTAGTTTCTTGCTTTTTTTTTCTCCATAAATCTGAGTTTTATTTCATTTTTGACTTCACCATGTAGCCAAGACATTTTTCATTTGCTCTCCTCTGCTGCGGAAGAACTTGTATTTATTATTTTTTTAAAGAGAGGATGGTGAGAGAAATGAATTGGACAAGGTGTTTATGAGACATGCCAGTCTAAAAAATGCAGTATTTTACATTGTTTGAATAGTTTGATTTACTACTTTATTTACAGCATAGCAGCTGAATAACAACCTGACCCAGCAACCCTGGGATTGTTTTTCATATAGCTGTGAAACGATGGATGCCTCTGACTATATCTGGAAAGACTATCTAGCTGTTCTCTGAGTTGTTTAGTGTGAAGTTTATAACCAGAAGATAGCAGTGCAGAGAAAGCCATCTGCTGTCACTGGGACTTGGAAGAAAGCAGAGATTTGCATGAAGCAGTAAAGAAAGGAGGGAACAAAGGTGATGCTTTCATAGTCTGTATTGAAAAGTTCCTCAAAAGTCTTAGCTAGGTGCTTTTCTCATTATAGCAGCTGCCAGTTTTATCTATTCACCACTTCACCAGGAGTATAACTCTTACTAGTATTTTTTTTTATATCTATATTTATCTATCTATCTATCTATATATATATAAAAAATCAGCCAAATGAAAGGGTTGAAGGTTTGTCATTGTTTTATGTAGCTAATCATATCATTAACAAAAGATCTTATACTAACCAGTGAAGCCAACTCCGATAAACCTCTGAAGTCTTAGATGACATTTCAGATAATATTGTGTAATTTGGCAATGAGCTGTTGGAATGTAATTGGGGGGGAAGCCTTCAAACTATCAATTTAGCTAGGGTTGGTGGTAATTGCAATTACAGATTTTCAAGCCGAGCTGCATGAATCATCACAGAAAGGTACAGGTTAGAGCTGGGAGTCTGCTTCGTGTGCAGTAGAAGTCAGAAATTAAGAGCTGTCTTCTGACTCTCTTTTACTACAGGCGGTCATAAAAACTGGCTTAAAAACTGTGACCATGCCAACTCGCAGACGGTGACAGGACTTGGAAACTGGCTAGTGATCACTTCCAGACAGGCAATGCTATAGATTATTGAGGTGTTTGACTACAGCTCTGAATATAAGAAGAAAGAAAAATGGATAGAGGCATGCTTTTTCTGGTGGGCACAGTGTTGTCTGGAGCATAGATACACCACTTGGGCACATTTAGTGGTGGGCTTGGTAATGTTATGCTTATGGTTTAACTCTGATCTTAAGGTCTTTTCCAACCTAAGTGATTCTATGATTCTATTATTTCATCAGGCTGAGCACTTGGTGGTTCTTCTTCTTGGACAAACAAAACAAAATTAAAAAAAAGTAAAAAAAGGGGGGGTTGGCATGAGAACAGGTTACTTTAGGTCATCATGAAGATCATCACTTAGAGGATTCAACTGGCAGACATTATCTTGAGAACCGATTTATGCTGATGGTAATGAAACCTCTATGGGATCTTTTTTCCTTTGTTGTAGAGGGAGGAAGGAAGGGAGAGAGGGAGAAAGCCATGTTAGCACTTCTGCAAGCAAATGTAGCATATGAGCAGAAAATACTTGGCTGCAAAAACTGTTGCAAAGCACACCATGACACTCCATATCATACGTACAGATTTGCTGTTGATGTATATAGAGAAGGTGATGACACTTGCTCTTTGGATGAAAACCAGATATTTTTCAGGCTGGTGAAAGAATGAGGAAAGCCTGAGAAAAGGCACAAGCACCAGTAGCTGTGAATGCCATGTTTTAGAGATAAATCTTTCTTTCCATTTGCTCTGTTCACAGTGCTTGAGACACATGAGTTAAACCATCACAGACTGCTGTATTTTTAAAATTGCCTTTTTCTAGCATAAGTAGTATTGGTGAGGTACAATGCAAGGCATGTAGAATATCAAACAATGCTTCTAAATTCCAGCTTCCCTTGTTACTCCAAGTTACCCTTCATGTGGGTTTTAACTGCATATGGTTGGTGGCCAGCATAGGTTGCAGCCCATTTGCTCCCTAGCATCCTTTTTTTCCAAGGCAGGAAAGAATACAGCTTGCAGGATTCTTCCCAACTGATCTTATAAATCGGTTGTTTCCAACTCCTGTGGTTGTTTCAACTTTTGGTCTCAATACTCAGTATCTCTTTGTGAACCTTTCTTTGCTGGTTGAATTTCTGTTAGGGTTGATATGTTTTTGTTGAGAATCTTGTCAGTTGTCTGCAACTTCTGATTGAATAATTTTGCCATCTCAAGATTGTTCCACCTTTCTATAACCCGAACCTCACTTGAATGAGTTTTGCCAATGATACAAGTTATATATATATATATATTGGTTGTTTAACAGGCTTCAATAAATTGCTACTTTGTTGCCTCGTTACACAAATTCAGTAAAATTAAATGAATCCTTAAAATTGTTTTCATCTTATGACTTTTGAAATAAATGTGGAAGCTCTTGATTGTGAGGGTAATAACACCAAATTCACCATACAGTAAACAAATTTAGTTTGTACTTTACAGCCTTGCTGCCGGTAATGCAGATACGCTTCTGGCATGTGAACTCATGTGTGTTGGATCTGCTGTTATATCCATGCTGTTTCTGTTTGAAAATGGCAAGTCGTGTCAACCAGCTTGATTCTGTGGAACACATAAGCAGTCATCACAGGCTGGGAACTCACAAGCTATAGCCAGAAATCCAAGTTAATTTTGGCTCCTCAAGGGCAGGCAAAAGAATAGAATGAGACATTTCTAATCATAAAATGCTTCTGCATGACCACAATCTGACTTCTGCATTTGCCAAATGTTTCCTTTGCATCAACATTTCATTTTGGGTAATATTTCAATTCAGTTAACTGTGCTGATCAGTATCTCAGCTCTCTTACTTCATGTAATAAAACTTAGCACAAGTAACAGCTACTTAAAAGGGGGAGAGGAAGGAGAATAACTTCTGCTCACATGAATTGGACAATTATCTCTTTAACAAAAAGAATTTAGTGTTCAGTTTTACAAATATGGTAACAATTATTTATAATCATGAAACTGATTTGAGATGCTTACTGAGTGGTAGACAGCTTCATATTCATTGCCATTATCGTGCTGTCTCGCCCATGAATCAAAGCAGACTTTCAGTGCTGTCTTTTCTGCCTGGTTCATTATCTACAGACTGTGGCATATCAAGAGAATGTGCTTACTTTCATGTAAAGCATAAAGAAATCAAACTTCAAGCTGTTTTCCATTTTGAGGATTTTAAACCAGGACCCTATTCTTAATTTGTCAGTCTCTCTCTCTCTTTTTTTTTTTCTTCAGTGTATTTTATAACATTTAATAAGGATTGATGATAAGCAGTATTGCTACTGATATTGCCAGAAACAGCTGATAAAAAGTATTACTAAATTCTTCATGGGAATTACTTCTAGATTATTTCTTGGTAAGAAATATACTTATGGAAGTTCTAGCTTTCCACTAAAGGTAGTAGTCATTAGGGAATATTTTGGTGTGTCTGGATATATAAGGTTTTTCAATGGAGGCTGTGGTGGTGTGCCATCAAGGAAAAAGTTAATTCTCATCCGAAGTAGAGCATATGCTTTCTTTAATAGAGATAAAGGTTTATATTGGTGATGCCTGCTCCATTCCCTGACTACCGTGGCAGAAATCTCCGCAAAGAATCCCAGCAAGTTAGCCAGCCATGAACCCCAATCTCCCTCCTCTCTCTGCTCTTATACTGTCAATCCTTAATCAAGCTGTGCTTCTTCAAGTGTTTTCTCATTTGATATTCTAGGAGTTTCTCCCCACTTTATATCAAGCTAACTGGTCTATGGTTTCCTGTTATGTCTCCAGGCACTTTTAAAATAACTTTCTTATGTTAGCCACTTTCCAGTCCCCAGGGGTCTCTTCTAAACTAAATGAACTTGTGAATGTGCCTGCTAATTCCTTAGTTTCTCTCCCCACTTCCTTAGCACATTTGGATATTTGTCTGGCCAAGTTTTTTAAGAGTGTCTATCTGTTTTAAAAATAATACTACTAATAGCATAGACTTAGAGCAAAATCCAAAGTGTTCCTCCTTCAAAAAGAAAACTTACGACCTCTTTATAGAAAAGATAATCACAGTACATGATTCATTTTTTTTGTTTACTATACTCATTACTCATACTATTAAAAAGATTTTGTGCTCTCATAGTATCAGCCCTTGCCACCTGCACAGTTGCAGTGTTGTGTGTGAGGAAGGACCTAGCTATAAAACAGGGTTGCTTTCACAGCTTTCAGTGTACCTTGTAGTGGTTAAATTTGGTTTTACTCATTGTGAGTGGGACATACTGTGAGAAGGGAGTGATTAGTGACACTCTCAGTCACCCCAATCACATCTCTGCTGCAGAACCCCTACATCACAAGCTCAACAGTGCCAGTCACACAAAGACTTGACCCTTCCCTTAAGAGGGAAGATGCCTGGAAAGGGCAAGGCAGCCTAGAATCTTCTCAGAGATGAGCTGGGAAAAAGCCAGGCTCCTTATGGGAGATCTGGTTGGTAGGTACACCATGCAGTGGTCTGTCTAATCCATTAATCCAGGCTTTTTTCTTAAATTCTACTTAATTATTTTTTAACTATATAAACTGATGAATATTTTCTGGTTTCTCTTGTCACATGGATCCTATTTAGGTGTTCTGCCTTTTTATTAACTTTTTCTTGTTTGTTTTATTTTGCTTTTCGGTATTCTGTGAAGAATATATCTTGACCAATGTCAAAACCGTAGTGTAAAAATTGAAGTTAGAGTTGTCTGTGAGAAGTGTACTGGCATAAGTCACTGTCACTGGTTCTTGTGATAAACAGCTGGGCTTTTTTTTTGTTGTTGTTGTTTGATTAATGTGGGGGAAGCAACATGTTGGTGAGAAACAACATAACTGGTGAGAAGGAGTAAATACAATCTGTCTGTAATTCTGGAGAAATCTGTTTTCTTTTACTGAATACCATTTAGATCTAAGGGAGTAATATATACTGTCATGTGAATATGGTCAAGATATTCTTAACTGTGGATTGTTTTCTGTAAGCTTTTTCTCATACTCATTAGAAGCTATTAATTTTTAAGTGTCCTTTTTTGCTGATACTTGTGTGATTATACTTTTGTAATATAGTGAGACATTCCTTCAAGAACATTTTCAACATCTTTGTTCATCAAAGAGATGAAGGAATAAGTCTTCATTTTCTTACTCAATTTGAGGAGAATGGTAAAATACAAAGAAGAAACAAATACCATAAAGGCAAGGAAATAATGAAATAGCATCTACAGAGAATCAAACTATACCCTCTAAATACCAGAATGAGTTTCATCTTGGAAGTATGCAAGCAATATGTTTGCAGCAAGTATTTTGAAAAGCAGAAAAAGTTGTGTTCAGTGAGCACCAGGAGCCGAGAGAGTCCTTTGTTTTGGTGACCATATTTAAAAACACTCCATCAGAGAAGAACAAATCAATTCTTCTGCCTGTGGTGCAGCTACATGCAGAAAAGTTGTCATGGAAGATACATGTCCTGGCTTGCCCAGGTATGATCCCATAGTTCCCTTCCCTCTGTTGGGGGCAAAGGAGGAGGGGGGAAGCAGAATGCAGGGACATGACAAAAGGCTTGGAGACACCCACCTCGAGGGTCCAAGACTTGCCCAGGCTCATTCATAGAATCATAAAATCAGTCAGGGTTGGAAGGGGCCACAAGGATCATCTAGTTCCAAACCCCCTGCCATGGGCAGGGATACCCTACCCTAGATCAGGCTGCCCAGAGCCTCATCCAGCCTGGCCTTAAACACCTCCAGGGACGGCGCCTCAACCACCTCCCTGGGCAACCCATTCCAGGGTCTCACCACTCTCATGGTGAAGAACTTCCCCCTCACATCCAGTCTGAATCTACCCACCGCCAGCTTTGTTCCTCCCAGATAAGTGAAAGCAAGCTCCTGACTTCACTTAATATCTGACCAAGACGGCCTTTACCTTGGAGCAAAACCATAAATAGGCTTCTGCCACATGTTTTTGCTTTCAATTTTACTTTTGCTTTCCCTGCTCTGTCCTGCCACATTCTGCTCTGCTTTGTTTGCAACGACTTTCAAGACACTGACAGAATTCCCTTCAAGTTTTGGGTACTGTTTGATATTGTTTTGTGAGTAAATATTCAAAGCCTCTCTCTAAGAAATTCTGTGACTAGATTCTATTGTGCCTTTCTGCCTTAGTAGTGGAAAGGAGCCTCTCAAGTCTCCTGGTGGGCAAGAGGTATAATTTAAACTAACAACCTCTTTCTGGTTTTAAGTTTACTGTTTGCATTTGCTAGCTATTTCTTAAAGTGTTCCAGTTTTGCCTGTTCCCTGTGTGTATAAGTATCCAAACCGTGCATTTCAAACATTGCAAATAAGTTTTCTGGTGAGATTTAATGTTAATAAACAATTTTTGTAGTTATTAACAATCTTCATCTGGATATCAAAATTAATATAGATTATTAATTTTGCATAATTTGTAACAAAAGTGGTCTGGGCTCTGAAAACTGCAATGTAGGAAAAATACTGAAAACGAGAAATTGCACATCCCTCATCTTATACCTTCCTCTTTAAGTGGAAAATTCTGGGAACATTGAAGAACTGAACCTGAATCTGCTTAGCATTGTAGTCTAGGGCCTGAAGACTATATGAATGTGTTTTAATTCAGTTAGGTGGCAAAACAATGTGATTTTTTTTTTACCTGAACAGGATCAAGTGTATTGTAAATTTTCAGTTTTGGTTTTGTTTGTTCACTTGTTTGTTTTTTTTTCTCTAAAGGGGCAAATGGGTCACAAGTTTCTTATTCTGCACATCTTGCTTCTTCTGCCCACCACCCCCACCCCATTTCCAGGGCAGGGATGAAGCACAAAGTAACAGGACACCCAGCTTCAAAGTCAGGCTTCTGTGCAGGCCAGCTCCTCTCCACCTCATGCCACAGGAAGAGCCTGAAGTACCGTTTTGGGGTGCCTGATGTGGGACATTGTACTCCCTGCCACCCTCATCTTGTCCTGAACTGTCCCATGTTGCTGCCATATGAGTGTCACCACAGTCATAGCCAGTGGCTCTCAGGCTTTGTGCAGGGAGGGTGCTTCTGTGGCCCTGGCAGTGAGCCCAGCCTCGGCTCCAGCTGGGTCAATTTTATAATTTCTCTGACTGTCCATGCATTACTCAACTGTCCTTTGCAGCAGTGATGTGGCCTCAGAGCTGCCAAGTGGAAAGCCCTGACAGCTCCATTTAAGCACACTTTACATCATTTCAGGCAAAGGGAGATCGAGTCCTGGTTGCTGTAAATTACAAGATACTTTTTTTCCAGTAACTGCAAATGTATCATCACAATTCATGAAATCACACTTAATCACTTCACTTTACCAAAACAAGTAGGGAATTGGCCTTGAACTTCAAAATGAAAATGATGCTTAAAAAATAAAGCAGTTACATTGTTTCATATCAGTTTAGAGTTGACCTTCTTTATTTTACTACTTACAAATAGATTTTTTTTTTTCTTTATTTCTTACACCTGGATTCTTTAATTTCCCAGTTTAGGATTTCTTTTTGCCTTTCTGAATAAAAAAAAAAAAATAGCACATCAGGTCTGTAGACCTGGAGATCCTGCAGCACTCTCTCTGTAATTGCCAGGTCTCCATTTGAACTAAAAATGAAACTCAGTTCCTCAGCTAATGCCCTTGCATTGGTTTATGAAGTAATTTTTGCCAGTTATGAAGAACCAGTGCATCAGCCAGACAAAAATGTTGTTTAGCTCTTTATTTTTCTTTTTTTTTTTTTCCAATTTCTGATTGACTTTTCCTAGTCCTTGCCAGCTCACCTAGTAAGCAGTGAAACACCACAACAGGATTGTCTCATGATGAAGTCTTAGAAGAAATGCGTAGAATTTATCTAAGCAGGGACATCAATTAGTATCTACTCATTCTGAAATGAAACTTAAAATATGAACTTTCAAAATGCTATTTAAGGCAACAGGATGAAGAGGGGAAGGAATAACAGAGGTTGATAATTAGGGAAGACTTGCCAATCAAGACCACTAGTCATTTTCAGCAGAAATACTGCATGCTTGATTTGTGCCCAGATGTAGTATAATTCCAGAAACTTTGTACAGGACTAATTTACCCAGGGTGGAAATGAGGTGGAGAAAAATCATGTGTGGAGTGCAGGAGAATGAGTGAAGAGTGGACTAAGTGTATGGATGTGTGAAAGCCTGGGGCAAGAATGGAGAAAGAGAATGTAGATTAAATCTCCTGGAACTGTTCAACTGAGGTTTAGTAGTATCTCCAGAAGTATAGATGGAGGAACTTAGTATCCGTGCAATTTAGCACCCCTCAACTTGGATACTGCATTGTATCAATTCTCCTAATTCTTTTAGGGTGAGGTTAGCTATTTCAGTTTATATTGTGGCCTTCAGCTAAGATACTAATGTGTTATTTGTAATATCATGTGGCAAAGGTGCTCTCCGGAGCCTCCTGGAAACGTATAGACTGCATGAAGCTACACACTTAAGTCTCTGAAGTACTGAGACCTTAGAGCAACAGCATTTTCTATTCATTTCTTACTGACATTGAAAGACTGGTAGCACAGCTTTAGTGGTGCTAAAGAGTACACAGTATTCATACGGTTTTGAATGGTAACATGTTGTTTCTCATTTAAGCAAAATACTGTATCCAGGATGAGAACAAATGACAGCAAAGCACAAGTCATAAGCCATCTTGTAACTGAGGTGCACCCATTTTCACCAAGCTTGAGAGTAACTTGACCTGTAATTGCTTTAATTTACTTAATCTGCACAAGTTCTTGCTGTATTTTTATCTGTTAAAATTTTACTACTTGCCGTTCAGTTTGAGGGGATTCTAGTCATATATATTTGAAACTTGATTTTCAACACTAAACTATAAATATTTGCCCATCTTATTTGGTTTAATTCCTTAAACTCCAAAATGGCTTTTGAAACCTGTTGACCCTGTCCTAACTCCAGGAAAAGGAATGCTTTCTTTGTAATCCCACTGTTGTGCTGATTGGAGAAGTAATTGAAACCTCTCATGGGCAATAGACCAGGCATTTTACATACCTCCCTTATCTGTGTAAACATTTCCTGATCTGCCATCTTCTCCATCCCTTGGGGTCAATAGCAGTTTCTTATGATCTCTTTATTTTAAAATAGCCTGCTCCCTTCCTCCCCTCCAAAATTGAGAGTAGAATTAATGAATGTTTTCTTTACTGCACATTTTTCCCTCCCTTCCTTTTCCTTATCATGTGCCTGGCTCTCCCACTCACAGAAACACTTGTTTTTGTGTTCTTTTTCCCATTTTCTGTTGAAGAGCCCCTACCTTTAATTTGTTAACCTGCAAATATTCCTTTTACTTTAATAACGAATTTTCATTGCTGTTTTTGTCATTTCTTCCTCTTTGAACTTTTCAGGGAAGTGTTTAAAAAATAAAAATTGGAGAGATTTCACTGAAGCCATCAATTTCATTTGTTCTTGATAGACATTTGCAGTGGATTGAAAGTTATGTTCTTCCACGAAAAGGATAGGCAGGTGCCACGTGGCTTTGACTTGAATGCTGAATTTGGGTGCACAGTTTCTTATGAGCAAGGTATAGGTGACAACAGATTGGCAGCAGCAACGAATAAAATGGTTACCATAACATATTGTGTGCAAAAATTTCTGAATTGACAAAGAAAAATACGTTGACAGAGAGAAATTTGTGAGTTATTGGCTCCGTCTGTGGTTTATTTAGGATCTGTCATTCTTCTTGAAGGTGTCATCAATTTAAGCTTGGATGGTTTGCATGCCTGTGAGCAGAGGACTTCTCTACTTGCACTCAACTCCACACCTCCAGCTCTCTATGGTGAAACTAAAAGTTTTCAGTGAGCTTTTGTGGTTTGCCACTCCTTCCTCTTCTCCTTGCTACTTGCTTTCATATGTGGATGTAACTTGAAATGCTGAGGAGGATCAGAAGAGTATGGAATCTCATGGCTAAACTCCAACTTCTTCCAGTCCTGGTGAGAGCAGGAGCACACTGGTAGCTCTGTTTTCCAGCCCCAGCCCTGCAGAAGAAGCCACAGGAAGAGCACCAAGGCAGAATAAGTCCTGGGACCCTGCCAGTCTTCCTGGTATTGCTGTTGCTAGTCTCACATATTTGAATATCATTCAGACTCTTGCACTAAATGAAAATAGATCAGAGTTTGTGTGTAAGGATTATTTGTAAATCACGCCTGTGGTTAAAACAATGACTATCCTCTTCCAGTATTTTCTGTTGGAAACTCTAGTTAGGCCATACGTTACTAATAGTTTTATGAATGTCTGATACTTTCTCCAAGAATCAAACACTTCAATGTCCTTCCTGAATAAAACGAAGTCATTTATGGGTATTGATCAGGTCAGACGTTATTTAAAACATCAAAACATCTGTGATTCTCATTTAGTTAATTATATATTTTATTAAAACAGTTAGAAGACTTTAAAGTATATTCTGAGCTTATGGACATTGGGTTTTAAGACAATACAGTTAATGGCTTTTGCAGTTTCCCAGCCTTAAAGCTTCACGTTGAACTGAAAGATGAGCTGGGAGGAGACAGTGCTTTGAGCTGATTTCTGTCGACATTCACAACTGTGATGTGTGGATGTAAACACTGCCAGATCTGAACACCAGCTTTACACCTGCCTTGTGCAAGTGTGAATAACTACAGAGGCTATAAAAGGGGCTGAGAATCAGGCTCTAAGAGCTTCAACCTGCAGATGTCTGTCAGATGTCTATTGCAGATTGCATTAATCACCTCAGGAGTTTTTTATTTTTACATTCTCTAAGTTTAACCAACTGCATAATTACTTCTTTATATACACAAGGACTAGTAGATAATTTTTCTTGGATGCAACATTTAATTGCAGGAATACTGAATCATAGACAGGCATTTTGTTTCAATATTTGTATGCAAGTAGAAAATAATACTGGGGTGTGACTAGCACTAGAAGAGCTTCTCTCACCAGCCGTGAGCTTCAAATTTGTGTTTATTTGTCTGTAGTACTGGTGTGGTGTTTTGGTAGGCTTTTGCCCAATTCTTTAAAAACCTATTAGAGCTATTGCTAGTGGGGGAGAGGCACTGTTTAAATGTTTGCTCCAAATTCAAAATGAGCATTCCTCTTACAGAAAGATTGTGGGAAGCTGTCCGAGTTGCAAAGACTGAAGATAAACCTAATGGTTTGACCATACAGTGCCAAGACTGCCTGCTTCAGGGCAGGAGGGGAAGGAAAAGAGATTAAAACAGAGACTAATGACACCAAGTTAGGAGCANGGCTGTCCAGGGAGGTGGTGGAGTCGCTGTCCCTGGAGGTGTTCAAGAAAAGCCTGGATGAGGCACTTAGGGCCATGGTCTAGTTGATTGGCTAGGGCTCGTTGATAGGTTGGATTGGATGATCTTGGAGGTCTCTTCCAACCTGGTTGATTCTATGATTCTTTTCTAAGATTCTAATTTTATAATTTTTATTTTGTAAAATTTACCCTTATTTCACCATAATAAAACAGAGTTGTTTCATCCTAAACTGCTTAAGTTATAGTGCATCTGACATTTCTCTCATCATTCACTACTTTAACTTTTTTCCCTAAGAATTCTGATATATCAGACAAAGCTTACATTTACAGAAAGATATGCTGGCTTGTGCTTCAAGTTCTTTTTAATGACATCTATAATGACTTTCTCAACAAATTTCCTAGGTGCTTAAATGAGGGTCGTGAGTTTGTAATTCCCTGGATCACCCTTATCATCTTTCCCACCTCAATAAGAAGAACATTTGCAATCTTCCAGCTTCTTATTGTAGCTTTAACAATAAATTGTATCACATTTATTCTGGGCTTGTTTTTTCCTGGGAGGTAATTCATCTAATATAAATAGAATAAAATATTTTAGTTGGAAGGGATTTAAAATGATCATCTAGTCCAACTGCCTGACCAATTCAGATTTGCAGATTCCACATTTCATTGTAAAGTGACTTATTTCTTCAGCTGCTGTTCACTTTTGCATCAAGCATGGAATAACTAGGAGAAAATGTTGTGAATATAAAGCTGAAATTCTGATTTATTCAGTCATTAACAAAGAAAGCCCCATGCCATTTCAGTAATAATAGAATGAAAATCCAACTTGTGTTTTCTTTCTCCAGCTTGTTTTCCACAGAGATTGCTGCTCTTAGGCAAACACCTATTTAAACCTTTGAAATGTATAATCTTAACTTCATACAGCTCTGGTAGTCTAGATTTGTTAATGTTTCATCCCTACTTGCAACAATATTACGATTTAGGTTTCAGTAATATAAAAAGCATTTGTGGAGCAAACACTAGGAAATATCTTTCTGGAAATGATGTTAGAGGTATGAAATAAGGTTCAGAGTTGTTGTGGTGTTGTTTTGTTTTTTTATTATTATTATTATCATAGAAGTTTTTCTTTGCTGCTGCTTCTTAGCCTGTTAATAAAAGTACTGGAAATAGATCTTATGAGATACATCAGTAGGTGGTAAAAAATCATTCTAATGTGTTGCTGCTACATGCAATTAAGAGAAAAAGGAAATCAAACATTCAAGCTGCAGTCATGGACTAGTTAACCTTGAGACAGAGCTCTGATTATTGAAGGCAAAACCAATCAGCACTGTAAGCTTAGTGTAATAATGAATGCTAATATACTTGGGAAATATTACTGGTCCAAGAATGGCATATAGCATGGATACTTGAGGATAGATGAGGTAGGATTGACCTGGCTATGCTGTGGCATTTTAAGGCTCCTTTTTCCTATTTCACATAGGAAAAACATGCAATAATGTATCTATTTTTTGTTTTCCTGTAAGATTTCTCTTAGACCTCGTGGTTTTATGGAAGCATTTATGCACTTAATTTAGGCTAGTATGTCCTAAGAGTGGCTTGTAAAAGTGTCGGAAGAGATAGGGAAAACCTGTCATGGATCAAGAGCAAATGTGCAAGAGCTTTTATAGGGCAATGGTGTAAGCAGTAGCTGCTGGAAAATTCTGTTTTGGTATACTTGAAATCTTTCATGTTTTGCATTGATGCAGTTCTCTTGCTTGGTGAGCTTTACCACAGCTTACAATCACATACCTCACCTCTTAGAAAAGAGCACCCAAAGTTTCTCCCCATGGTTGTAGCTCCATGCATGATGTACAGCTGACCAGCCTGTTAACTACCTACATCTGGCATGAGGTGTTGCTGAACAAGAGAGAGCCACCATGCTACATGCGAGCTGGCAGGGGCTGAAAAAGCTCCCTAGCTGTTAAAGTCTCCCTGTCTGCACTCCCTCTTTTTAGTAAAGACTGAAGCAAAAAATAAAGCAGGCAGACTCATGAACCCACATTTGAAATTTTAGGTGACTGTACATCTTCAAGATGGAATGAATGTAACTATCTACTGAAACAAACAAACAAACCCAAACCTCTGACCCTTTGTAGCCAGAGTTAGCTATGGATGGATTTCTTGAATTTATTTTTTTTTCATGGCTGCTTTTCTTCCCTGATGTTTTTACACTAGCAGTATATTAGTACAAAAGTTGCATATTCTGAACAAACCTTGACCTAAAATAACACTAGAATTTTCATTTATTTCTGTATGATTCTTTTCAAAGTGCTGTAAATCATATTTTGGCATTCATTTACCTTTGCATTCTTTTTTGAGCCACTGTCTCTGAACCTGATGGATGGGAATCAAATGAAGTGTGCTAAGCGTTGCTGCTGTAAGTTTTCATCTCCCTGCATTTTGTGGTTTGATTTATCCTGGTCATACATCATGTGCCTTATTTTCTTTTGCTTATTTTATTTAGTGTTGTCACAAATAATATCATTTGATCATCTACTGTGAGCACTAAGCAGTTGTAAATTAATGAAATAAACCGAGTCTATGGAACTCATCTGTTCCCAAATTTGATTAGAGATGTCAGTGTTGAACCATGCCATTTACTACAGATGAACCTCATTTATTAAGGCCACAGCTTTGCAGGATCTTAGCTAACTATGGTAAATTGCATAGTGTTTGCAATGATTTTAATGAAACAGTTAAAAGTGACTTTTTTATGTCTCAGTCATGTTTTATATATCTAGAGCTGGCATTTTTAGTTACTCTCTTGCTTTGTTCTGAGTCACTGGCATACATCCACATAAGTGCCTCTGCTTTTCTCTTCAAAACAGGACACATTGTCAGTGGGAGGCATGGAAAGCCAATCTACAATTGGCTTAAAACCTGCTGTAGAAATTAATAATTTGTTATGATTTATGACTATTAATTTATATATGAATAATGACTTTTTAATTAATATTTTAAAAATCAGGAAAATTCCCTGAGATTCTTTGGATTTTGTGTTGACAGGAAGTAGTTGGACAAAGGGTATTTATAAACATGGAATTAAACAGTTTAAACGATCATAACTCGGAAAATAGGAATGAAAAAACAAGAATTCTAACTATGCTTATGGAGCCTTAGCATTAACTCCAGCATATGTACTCAGGATGCTTTGGTCCCTTAGTAAGTTTCCTGTACAAAGACGCTTCCAAACCCACAATTATGATCCTGGGATAAAATACAATATATTCCAGGCAGAGGGAAAGAGAGAAGAACTGGGTTTCTGCTGCTGAGCTGCTGGTGCAAGCTGCAAACACGTGGCTGCTGTGATTCCCAGTTAAAGAGCCACGAATGGGGTGGTGCTCCCCGTGGAGGGTCCGTACAGAAAAAGGCAGCGGTTTCTAACTCACCCCCTATTAAATACATCATTTTGAAAATGAAACTGGCCAATAGGCACTAGCATCATTGCTCTGCCCAATGAATTCAAAGCTTTGTCTCTCGTGTGACCACGCGGGCACGTTGAGGGGAAGCACAAGGCATCTGATACGTGGTGCTAAGCTTCTAGCCCTCAAGGCTTTGCTGGGGCCAAACCCTCCATTGTTTGCTCATCTACTGAACTCCAACAGGAGGAGGAGAGCAAGGGTTAAACCGGTCTGGCAGGATTTATGCCCTACCGGGACATAAACTAGTATTTGGTGTCCTCTGTCATGATTTTGGAGATTCCTTTAGGTTTTATTTACTGCTAACTGCAGTCTGTAGCATTTTTAATTTTTTTTTTTTTTCCTTCTTGGTATGGCACCTGCTTCGCAGTGTAACATGATAATATAATAACAAAGTGCATGCTTGAGCCAAGCCTCAAGATGTGATTATTCTGGGATAGTAGGGAAAATTCTTGTTTGTAGAGTTAGTGAGAATAGAGCAAAAATTGCCATTCATGTGGAATGTAGTTTGAAAAACTGATGTGCTGGGATAAAGAAAGATAATAGGGTAGGTCGCTATTATAATAGTATGTAAAATATCTGATACATATTGAGACTTATGTCCTGGCAGTAAAAGCTAAGCAAAGGTTTAAAATGACTCACAGAAATCCTGAAATGTGTGTGCTAGGAAGTGGACGAGTTAGCTATAAAACAACCAAATGTTCTGGACTAGCAATCGAGTTTGAAAAGAGCAGTTGAAAAAATATGTTGCTGGAACACACAGACCAAAACAGGGAAAAGTTAGGGAAACAATGATAAGTGAGAGAAGGAAATTAATATAGAAGAGAGATTAGGCAGATAGAAATAGTCTTCCCTGGAAATATTAATTGTATGAACACAAGAAGATTTAACAACATCTAAATGATCCTCTTTTTCCAATACGGATTGGAAAAGTGTGGTGATGACTATCCAGTAGTCTGTATCAGTGGTTCATAAGTCCATTTAATTATTCCATTATGATTGGACTGCTAGAGTAACAGTAATGCATGGTTGGAGTCATAGTATCAAAGGTAGAGTGAAAATACAGCACTTCAGGTGAATAAATATATCACCAATGTCTAAAATATTGCTTTGTCTTTGTTTCGGTCCCTCCCTCTGTCCTCTCCAAGTCTTTTTCTCAGCTTAAACCATTTTGGGATAGAGTTGCTGTGGGTAGGTTGGATATGTTCTCCAAACACACTGCCTTGTTGCAGTTGTAATGTTTTTTTTTTCTCCTATCTAAATGTGTGTTAAATGAACTGGAGAGAACATTGGTACATGTAGGTTGTAAATAGCACATGCAAATAAAAGTGCATTCATCACAGTTGCCTAATGGAATATTAAGAGGAATTATATGCACAACTCATTTTAATAATGTTTTACAAAAAAAAAAAAAAAAAAAAAAAAGACATATGAACATTTATGAATGGCAGAAAGATCTAAAGGGTATTTATTTTCTTGAACTACTTTAGTATTACATTCTTCAAGAGGAAAAACGAATTGCTTTTCTCATAGCTCGGTGATATCAAGATTATCCTAAACAAACTGAGATGCTTGCTCTGCTGTATGTGTGGAGTACATCAAGTTTTAGATTTCATCAGTTTATTAACACCCAAGGACTAAAAGAAAAAAGAATACACTATAATTCAGGAAAGGTCTCTTGACGGATTTGAGATCCTGCTGATAGTTCACAATGAATCATGATTTTAGAATTCAGTGGAATTGCTGCTCACAGGTCGACTTGGCCCAATACATATATGTGCATATATAGCTGTGCTTATGTGTGTGTATGTATATGGGTGTGTTTATACACACACACACACACACACAGAAAGACCACATGACTGGAGATTGTATATGGAGATAGATAGATAGATATATCTAGAAAGTGTCCATATTATGTAAATCAAAATGTTGTAAAATATCTCAGCCTGAACCATTGGTTCCACAGTCCTGAGCTTAATACTGGTAGACCTCCAGACACCATCTTTGCCCCAGAGACCTCACACTTTGGTTTGTTGAGATGTAATGACAGATTGAAGTCAAATAACTAAGGAATAGGGTGGCTTTTTTCACCTCTGTAAGACTGAAAGTACGAGTTACAATAGGGTAACATTGAGCATGATGCATTCTGTCTAACAAGGCAGGTTTCAGCTATCAAAAAGGGATTTCCCTTTTATGAAGAGTAACTCCAGCCCTGCAATCCATTATGTTAAAGTTAGATCTTTCATTGATGTATAAGAATCTGGAGAAAATATCACCAGACTGATCTTGAGTGAAACAGAAATGGTTTTAGCAGGTTTTACTGAGTTTATGCAGTCTGTATGTTTATAAGAGGTAATATTTTCCTCTGTGATATATTTTTCCTAGCACATCTATATTGAATTGTACTGTTTAGACTATTTCTTTAAAAAAAAATAACCACCAAAAAAGTAGTTTTAGTGTCTGAGATTTAGATTTTCTGTCGACCACTTGGCATACTTTCGTACAAAATGCAAGGAAAAAAATTAACGTATAAACCTAGCTAATGAACCTTCTATAAAAAATGTAATGTTACCTCCTAGCAAATATATGGCATCTGAAAGCACTGAATCCCATAAAACACCTTGCTGAAAGTGGTTAGAGAATTATAATGCATACTCAGCAGGCTAGCACTAAAGCACAATTTTCTTTACTATATAAGCACTGAAGTCTTTTGCATAATACCCCCAGAGACATCTCTAATACAGTCTCTGCCACCTATGGTTCACATCAAGATGGAGGTCAAGGTGTAGAGCCATTTAACTTAAATCTCTACTCCAAATTATTAGCTACAAAAAGGAAAAGAGAAAACATGCAATAGAGATGTGTTCTACATGAACAGCATAAAATAACTTATTTATAAGTGATTATAGGTAAACCAGAAAATGACAGCATCTTACGAGCCATTAGAATGTTTTAGCAGAGCTTCAACTATCTTCCTTATAGCTTGGATGAAATCACATAATTTTAAGAGGAAAAAAAACAAGTTACAGGTACTATAAAAGAGGATATGAATGTAAAGACAGTTTAAAAGTAACTATAGATAAGGGTCTGCTAAGATGTTTTAATTATACTTTTAATTTCGTAGGTTTATTTGTGTGAATATTAAATTCATGCCTGTGAGTTTAGTACAGTGTATTGGTGCAACACCTGGTCCCTAAATTGCTTCAATTTTGTAACTATCTTACTTGCTATTTTGTTATTGTGCTGTGTAGTTTTCTTTACTTCTCTCTATAACTAATAGGTAGTGTAGATAATGGAGGATGATGGTGTAGTGAAAAGAAACAGGTTACCCTTTTCTTGTGCACTAACAAATCAAGCAGTTGTAAGATAGGTATTGCAAATTAACAAAGTAAGTAATTTACTTAAGAGGTGAAGCACCAAAACTTTTATCACCCTCCTTGCCTTTGTTCCTCCTAATCCCCCATATAATCTTCCCTGTGCAAATTATGAGTGAAAACAGAACTTCTAAATGGAACTATATATGCAACCATAATGATAACACTGCCAGCCATGAAAGCTAGAATAATGGTTCCAATTTAGCTACATTGCTGTATACCAGTAAGGCGTTGGGCATGATAAGCAGCCCAGCTGCAGCTTAAGTACCACTGCTGAGCAATTTCCATTCCAAAACTAGCATGTTTTTAAAAAGTTCAGTGCCTCTAAAGAATCAGTTTAGAAAGATCTTGTATATATCAGGCTGCTTGTAGACCTTCAACAAATGTTTGATAGCAGATTCTCTTATGTGGCTCTGATGTTGTAGTGGAGCTCTTTCAGTGGCAAGCTGTCCTGAGTTGACACAGTCACTTTCACAAGCTCTCCTTTGCTCACACAGACGGAATGGAAAGCAGCATAAATAACCTGGGTTGAGATCGAGTTTTACTGGCAATGAGATAATAGAAAACACAATTGCCTTAGCCTGTTTGCAGAAAAGTGCAGCATCAGAACTCAGCAAGCTCCCCTACCAGCAACCCACAGCCCACCTGGTAGAAAATTCCAACACCCTAAAAACCAGAAACACCAACTGGAACAGGAAGCCTCTTACGTTACAATCTGAACTTCAAGCCCCATGATACTTTGCTCCAGACAGCATTTTCACTTTGAAGCTGGCATGATGGCAGCATGGTATTGAATATTAGCAGCAGATTCAATTCAGCCCATGACACAGGCCTACTTACAAATCAGAGTTTCCAGTGTAACACGGGGACAATACATGCCAAGAGACATCTATGTCTGAAGACATAAGTCAGCTACCGATTTAGGGAAACTCTCAAATTCCCTTCTGAGAAAGTTTTCCCAGAATACATAGTAAAGGCATAGAGGAATCCAGGCCACTGGAGACTCTTCTTTAAATATAACAAGAAAGCTCCTAAACCCTGTGGACAAACTGCATTTCCTTGTGGAAGGATGGAGTGACTTGCGCTTATGTTAAGACCAGAGGCTGTTTGTGGTGTTTGTGCAGACGTGCAGTGTGTATACAGAGAAAAGACTAGGTAGAAACTCATCAGTGAGAATCACCATAATTGGCAGGATGATCTAATTTTATTTGGAATATGAACATTATGCTGAGTCTGTGCAAGTGTTATAAACTACAGGGCTATAAGCAACTTACTGTATGTGCCTTCTTAATAAATATTTTGGTGCCCAAGATAGTTCCCTTGGCCTCCCAGGTACTTTCCACTGCATCATTTTTTTTAAAGAAAAGGAAGAATAGGTGATTTAGGCCCATTTGGGGTAAAGGAGGAAACCTGAAGAGACAGGTTTGCAAAAGCCTCTTAAGGGTACAGGGTGTTGCAGATGTTGCCATTACTTCAGGCTCATGAGTGTTACCCCTTCTAATGTCACAGCAACAATAGGGCTGTGGCACAGACAAATATTGCCAGTTTGCTTTCCTGATAACCTGGAATTCTGAATATCTACAGTTGTGCTTGAAAGATGGACCGTTTCCTAAGCTCCTTAGCAGAACACTCTCATCTATCAAATTGGGCTAGGAATAATGAGTCTTACGTGACTTAAAATTGTGACATGACTTAAAATTGTGTGTCCCTTTATGCAGCCTACTTCTCTGTTCCTTCTGTCATTTCGTGCAGGTCTAACAGATTGGTTATTCTGTGTCTGTCCTCGCATACTCTTCCATGGCAAGTTCCAGTGTGAGCTCATGGTAATAGCTGATCATATCAAACCTCAATGCCAATAAATACATTGTGCTAGGCCTTTCTCTGGCCATCTGTGTCATTGCGAATATTAATCTATCGATCTGTCTTTTGAGTGGTATGAAAGCTGTCATTCTGGACTAGAATTATCTGTGGGCCAGGAACAGTCAGGGGTTCATAGCATTAGTCTCAGCTAGAGGTGACGACAATTTTTCGTTTTTACTGAACTGATAAAGTTTTATCAAAATTGGCAAGTTCACACAGCTAATTGCCTGCAAAAAAATTCCAACCTACACCACAGTCCAGCAATGACTTACGCATATGTTTGCATACACAGAGAGCAGTGTGTTTATGGAGATGGATGGGTTTTCTTACAGTGCAGAAAGCCAAGCACGTGTCTAAGTCTGCAGAATCTGGGCTTCAGTGTCTTTCCACTCCTGAGACGTAATTACTACCTTGCTCTGCACTCACTGTTGAAAACCCACTTACTGAAATCAAACTAAATGAAGACATGCTGCTACTGCCTAAAGGAACCCAGTTGTCTAGTTAGAGATGCTTTTGTCTGTCCTTAGGCAGCAACAACCATAGGTGTGAACTGTGTACACCACTGACTTCCCTGCTTTATAATATTTTTAAGCAGATGTGCAGATACAGGTTGTTTGCAGCCATATGCTGGACGCTACAAAGGTCGCTGCAGTGCTACATATATACATCTATGTACATATAAGGCATATTGTGTAAATTGCATGCAAATACTGACCAAAGTGTCATATTCAGTGTCTGAAAATTTTAATTTGCTGGGAGATTGGTATTTTTTTTGTGGTGTTTTTTGTTTGTGTTTTTTCATGGGGGTTTTTTTGGTTTTTTGTTTGTTTGTTTGTTTTTAAGTGGCTGTGGATTACTGAGCCTTGAAAAGAATTTCCTTCTAAAGATTTTGAGTGATATATCAAGTCAGTTGCTTTGATTATATCATGATCAGTCATGAGTGATACTCTGATATGAGTTATGTCAGTATTATAAATTTGCTGATTATATCACTGTTCACTTATGTTTTAAGCTTGTTCTGTTTGTTTGGTTTTGTCTCATTTAAGTGTCAAGAAACAGCATGACAATTTTTTTTTTCATGGTTCAAATTTTCTTTTTGATTCTGTCTTCAGTCTCTGGCAGACACTGCCCACATCAGTAGTGTGCCAGGCAAATACTGTCTCAGAGATCCTAATGAATGCAGTTTGTTTAAATTTGAGGAAAGTGGTTTTCCAAAAGACATAATACTTTCTGTTACACAGAAAAGTGTCTTTTCAGTTGAGCGAACCACTTCCACTGTACCATCAATAGATGACTGCAAACTTAGAAAGCAACAAAAGTGTGCAGGAGAGGTGAAAATGAATGTGTTGCATCCCATCTGTTTGTCCTTTTGCTACATGTGGTAATGGTCACTTATCTGACTACCTGTGGATATGAAAATGCATTTGAAATGATGAAGAACTCTCTGTTCCATGGTAATGACAACAACCCGTGACATTTCTAACCTTACCAGCAGGTTAGAAACTATTTGTGTTCTCTTCCATTAAGAATTTTACCCCTTCTGACACATCTATTTAGTTCTGTTTGAAAGAGAAAATCACATTAGTATGACCTAAAACCACAAATAAAGACTATCTTCTCCCAACTAATCTGCATATGTTTAAGTATTTATGAGCCACCTGCTGGGGATATGAGTTGGTTATCAATCTAGTAACACCCACTGTTCCTTGGAACTCTCTTTGTAAGCACCAAAGCATGTATGCATTAACACTAAATGAAACCAAGTGGTTGATAATAAAATATTGAATACTTGATGTTTGTGCCTTTCTCAATTTTGTTTTATCTATTTGTTTGTTTATTTCTTTGAGCTCTTGAAAGCATCTGAGCGAGGTAAAGAATAAACAGTCCTTATGGATGTCCAGCCTGGAACAAGTGCGTGCTGTATTTCACTCAGAATGGTCTAATATCTTGTATCAGAAATGTCATTCTTTCTTTTTAAGTAGAGCTACAATCTAGCTGTATTTCTAAGGCTTATAGTGGATTTCATTTAAGCATTTCAGTAGACTCACAAACACTTATCCATATCCTCTGGATTTGCAGAGTGAAGTTTGGCCATGTTTTTTCTTTACTTTTATTTTTGTGCTATTGTTTTCAATTTCAGAGAGTAAGAGGTATTGCTTGATAACAAAGGCAGAAGTTAATATTGTTGTATTTAATATCCCTTCAGTGCCTACAATGTAAAGACTGCAATCTAGGTGAAATTACTGTTGATGCTAGGGAATAAGTTATTCATAGTTTTGCAGAAGGAGTTGTGCTTCCAACTTGAATGCCTCATGAGTTGTTTATTTTACATCTCTGGATGTAAATTACCAGCTATTTTAATCTAAGAATGTATCAGAAACAGAGCTGTAGAGCAGTCTGTTTTACTGCAGCTTTGTCAAACTTACCGGTGTTCAGCCTGTTCTCTGAAATTACATGGGTCAGATAGCAAGAAGATTGTTTAGAATATATACAGAGAAATATACTGGGAGATCTAATTTAGTTTCTGACCACTAATGACAAGTGGGGTCTGTACTTCACCAAAATACTGTTCTAGTTGTCGTTAGCAATCAGCCTTTACTTTTCTGTAGGAAAAGTATAATGGATTTAAGGCTTTATTTCAGAATCCTATAAATTCTTTTATATCCAGAAAGACGCTGATTGTGGTAACAATAAGACAGTTTTCAGTGCCTCGTTAAAGCTAGACTTTACATTGCTCTGCATCAGATTTCTTGTGCTCTGTATTTAGTAATAAACAGCTTAAAGCTGGAATAGGAAAAGAAAGGGAAAATTAGACATTTCAAAATATTTTGTTGGAGTTCTTGTTTTTGGAATATATTTTTTCCCCATATTTTTCATTATGGAGCCCAGACACGAGATTGTCCAAGTAAGTTATCTCATAAGCTAGGCATGGACTAGATTCCAGTCTTCCATGCTCCTAGCTTTGAATGAAAATAACTGCAGATGGGAAATAAGTTTATCTTTGAGTAACTGCTTCATTTTTGCTGCATGACCCATTGTCCTCTAACAGATAAAAATGGCCTGGAACTAAGCAAAGATGATCACAGATCCCTAACCCTTATGAAACAGTTTTACATGTGTAGCGCTATATCATATCACAGCTTTGCAAGTCTTGCTATCAGAACGCTCTTATCTAATTTCTGAAAGATAAATGTATATCTTAAAAATTGCAGAAACTTAACTTTAAAAAAAAATTTAAAATTAATTCTTCTATATTAGCAGAAATATAAAAAAATAAACCAGAAATAAAAACAGAATTATAGATAGGTGGTAGAAATTCTTTATAATTTAACACTGGATGGTAACTTGGTAGAACTTGCCATCTGACATAGAAGCATACAGAAAGTCTTTGAGTGGTTTGATATACCACAGTGTTCTAAAGCCTTAATTGTATTTACAGTTCTTAAAATATCCTACTTAAGAGGTAGAAGTATCAATAAATAAAATGTTTTGGTTTTTTTTTTTATAGTGCTTATGTTTATTAATGTATAGATTTTTTTTTTTTTTAATATCCTTGAAGAATTATACTAAAATACAAATAGTTGAGCAAGTGAGAGAACAAACACTAGATGTATTGGCTTGTGTCAGTGTTAATTCTTAAATATCTGTATTTTTCTGTATATGTTTATATATTTATATGCTTTTATTTACACACATATATAAATATTTATCATTCACTGGAGTAGGATGTATGTAAGATTTATTCTGGCCTTTTAAGGAACTTTTGTGCTTCTGGAGACAAGATGGAAATTTAGGTTTTTAGAATTCATGATATTTAGTTATGCCTTAGTTCAGCAAAGCATTTACACAAATACTTCACTGATTGCAGCAGAATCAAATTTAAGTAGTTAAGTGCTTTGCAGAGTAGAACCACGGTTTCTTTAAATACCAACACACCAGAAAATGTCATGAAAAGGGGAAGGAAGCTACTAGTAACAACAAACAACGAACAGTAGGTAAATCAATATTTTTCTTTATGAAAAATAGTGTGTAGTATTACATGGGAAAAGACATTAATAATGGTTGGTGCATTACTTAAGTAGGGAAAGATATAAAGACACTTAAGATGCTATTAAAGTATCAGAAGAGGTATGTTCAAAATTGTGGGTCCTATAAAATGAATTTTTCTTCGGGTCTTGTGCTAGTTCCCTGTATAAAGAACTAGCCCTAATTATAAATAACCACCCTGCATTACGAGCCATTGCCTGTTATTAAGTGGAGAAGCTTTGCAGTGCCTCTTGCTGCTTATGCTTTAGAGTCCAGAATGCAAATGCATTGCTAAGTTACTGTGGGGTAACTTTTTTAGTAATTAGCAGCATGCCAGCTGCTCTGACCTCATTGCATAACATGGACATGATTCTCCCATCTGTGTTTGTAGGGTAACTCACTTCCCTTTCATTAATGGATAAGCAAGATCACATCAAGTTTACTGGGGGGTAATACCATGTATGTGAGCATACCAGTTGCTCATTCAGACTGCAGTTTACCTTATTATGACATTTTTACGTGTTCATCATCTGTAATCACTCACTGGTTTGTTTTCATTTACGACAAATTATTAGTTGGTTGATATTTTCTTTAGTTTTAAAAATAAAAATAATTCTATGTATTTCGTTTTTGGAGATGTTTTTATTCAGTGGAAAGTGCATATAGCTGGTGAAAACTTCTACTTCCAACTTATCAATGCTCGTTTGTAAGGCGTGTGGTTGGCTATGAAAACATAAATAAAATGAATATTCACAAGCAATAAATATTAATTATGCAAGGCTTATGTTGCGATGAGCTGTTGCTCCTACAGGTCCCATCTGCATGGCAGAGTGCACTTGTTAAATGAGCAAATAGAAAAACACCTAGTTGGATTTCACTGGAGAAAATGCTTTCATCTGCAGTAGGTGTGTACATCTTTTTGGCTCCAAGTTGAACCAAACAGAATTTTAAAGTCTGAGTTTCTTCCTTAAAGCCTTGTATGACTTACCTGATTTCTTTGACTCAAGGTATTCAACATGCAAGTGCGTGAACAAATTATGTGCTGGTTAGTATTTAGACTATGCTCATACAGGAAAATTAGTACAGGAAAAGTCACCCACAGGTATTTCCTATGTGCTCAGGTCCTCCCATGTTTCTATAGCCAGATCTTTCATTTTGCTTCTGTGGCTTTAATAGCAGATGTGCTACAAGATGGCTGGGGCTGGATGTAGTGTTTGGCTTTATAGAGAGTAGAGAGGATGGGGCTAAAAGAGCTGTAGTGCCACTATAGCATGTTTTTGGTTGTCATGGCTACCTAGGTTGTATGTAGGTGTACTCCATCATACATCTCTTTGTCTCAGAGCTTCTGTTACATTTCAGGAAACAGTCCAACAGTCTTTTGGCAACTAAAAAAAAAAAAAAAAAAAGAAAAGAAAATTAAAAATAATTGCTTCAAATTTCAACAGCTGTGCTGTACTAAGGGATTCAAACTCTAATATACCCTTTTGGTTTACCAGATTGTTTGCTTATTGACATTTCTCCTGGGCCGGGGACAAACTGCAGACTGTTTGTGGATCTACACTGAACACGAGTGTAGGTTTACTGCAGTGTCCCATCTCTAACCTGCAGTGCAAAGCATTAGATTGCTCTGAGAGACAGTAGTGTTGATCTTGTGCTGTGGCCAAAACAAATTGCAGAAGCATGAAGTTATGATAACAAAAAGCCAGCAAGACCACAATAGGAAACACAAAGGTTTAAAAAAACAAGAGCCCTAAAACCAAGACAAGACACAAAAAGCCCTTCACCAAACTAGTAAGGGTCCCAAGGGCAACCATATGCAATTGAAAAGATTTGGTGAACCAACTAAAAGAAATTAAAATTTCTTTTAGCATAAGAATTTATGCTTTCATCAAGAAAAACAGCCATGATAGGCACATAGAGATGGCATGAAACAAAAGATTGAATACTCTGAAATTTTATAGGGAATCTGAAAGATGCCTGATCCAGCCTTGCTTGGTATCTGTCAAGTTTACCTTCTGTCATTTTAAAATTTTTATTTTACTTTTTCTCTAAAATGAGAGCATGCCTGCCAACCTCTTCTCTTCCCAAAGCTCTCACAACTCTAACTTTTTCAAACCTTTGTACTTTGATTAATACTTGCTTGTTTCTGGTAAAGTGCTACGGATCATAATTCAATAAAGATGGCATTTACTGCCATCGGTCTTGACAGCCTTTGAATACAGAATGTGAAAGGTGAAAGGTTTACTGGTAAGGCTTATTGCCACAAGCATACAGATAGAATAAGAGGCATTAGATATGGTACACAGTAATCCTAAGAAAAAATCATCTTAGTCCCCATCTTCACAACTATACCTTCCCTGGGCAGTTTTCTCACCAAAACAGCTTTCTCTAAAGAGGAAAACAGCAACAGGGCAGGGTTAGGCTGGACGTTAGGAAGAAGTTCTTCATGAAAGAGTGATTGGCATTGGAATGGGCTGCCTGGGGAGGTGGTGTAGTCACCATCCCTGGAGGTGTTTAAGAGGAGGCTGGATGAGGCACTTAATGCAATGGTTTAGTTAATTACAAGGGTTAGGCGATAGGTTGGACTTGATTATCTTAGAGGTCTTTTCAACCTGATAAATTCTGTGATTTGGATTCTCTGTGATTCTGATTCCGTGATTCCATGAATATCAGGCTGAAGTCACTGCTCGTCACAAGCACTGTAATCAGGACTTGCAAAGCACTTGAAGGCTCCACCATGGTTCTAGACTGTTTGACCACTGTTAATCATTAGAAGGATAACAAGGAAATAATATACAGTATTTTAATGCTTATTCTTAAAGGTGACCTGTTTTAAGTGAACACTTCAATATAATGCAGAAATATCTTTTTCTGGCAATTCACTGCAAGGTTTTTTTTCTTAAAGCAATAACATGTTTATGTTTGTGGGTTGGGTTTTTTTTTCCTTTTTTTTTTTTTTTTTATAATGTACTTAACACAGCTCTTTCAATTATTGATAAAATTCATCTTAGGATTCCTACTGTAACTGAGTAAGATAGGAAATGCATGACTGATTACACTAATAATTCTTGTCCTATACTGTGTATGGAAGTAGCATGAGAGCTTAAAAGAGACAAGGGATATTTGTAGTGATTTTAAAACAAGCAACCAAAAAACTCCACCCCAAAAAAGTCCCAAACCCACAACCAAGACTTCAGTTTTGGCCATTTGATTTTTCTTTTTTCTTTTTAAAACATCATCCGTTTTAATTATTAGTCTTGTATGAGACAAGTTGGGTTCTAAACTGGAGTTTTTTTTTAAAAAAAGCATGGCACACTGTTCTTGAAACATGCTGTATAAAAGCTTAGGACATTACTTGGCTAAAAATACAGAAATTAGAAAAAACCAAATTGTTGTCACTTTTAAAAGCCAAAATACAACCATACTGCAGTATTTCCACCACACTTCAAAAGAAATGATAGCGAGTATCTCCTTTTGAATTGTTATTGGACATGGTTAATAGAAGCTTGAAAATAACACCATTCCCTTTTTAGTGGCCTTCTGTTTCTCACAATGGGAAAAATATTGATTCCCTGCCATCCCACCCATGTTTTTCATACAGTTCAAGACAGCATTAGCACGCTGCAAGGCTATGTTGTAGCATGTTGTTTTATGCTTCGAACTCTTTATCAGGTCTCCTTGATACTCAACTGCTTTATTACAGTTTAGGTTAAATTTTTAAGGCCCCAAACCAATCTGCTTTAGGGCAGAGTGAAGTTTATGGTGAAGCAAAGATGGATATTTGATTTGCATTAATTGTCTCTTCTGAGCAGCTTGTGTATCTTGAGTTCTAGATCAGATCTAGACAATTATATTTAAATTACAAAGGCTTCTATGGTAAGAATAGATAATGTAAACCATAAACAGCAGTGTTTAGACCATGTTGAGGCCTGATGTAAGTGTCACTCTGCTGATGTCAGTGAAGTTACATCTGCTTGTACTAAGTCTTAATATAGTCTTCAGACTGCAGGAAGCCTTGGATGGATGTACTAAATGCTGTGTCGTAGCAATAAATAATGGGATTCACTCATACAAAGTGTCTTCCATCTGAGGATCCTTTGGTGGGAGAGGAAAGAATCTAAATGCATACCCAGATAAGTGTCCTTTATCTATTTGAGAACAGGAAGGATTATGCATTGCAGAGGGGTTATTTTCTTTTAAAAAGCGATGATATATTTAGACATTAATGGTATAATTTTATACCACCAAGATCTGAGAAATTTCTGTCCTGCCCAAATGTATATTGGAAAGATGATCTGTGGTATCCATCAGTTTGCAAACAGCATGAATATGTTAGCCTTTGCTGCTTTATCCTCTGCCAAAAATGTAGAGGCGATAGCATCTGTTTCCACTACCCACGCTATCCAAATCATTAAAAACTCAAAAGAGTTGGAAAAGAAGTTCTGAAAGCTTTCACATGACTGTCTCTTTTAGGAAATTCACTCTCTTATAACCATGTGCTCAGTCTTTCTCTCTTGTGGTCCTGAATTTCAGATGATAATGAGCGATGTCTGGAAAGGTAGGATTAAAAATTAGGAAACGGCAGATTGCAAACAAACACACATGAGTCATGAGTGCATAAATTTGCTGCTTCAGCAAATTTTGAAGTAATAACTGTATGTTTGTTCCTTTGATGTAATCAGATATGGATAACATTTCAAGAACATAGATAGCTGAGGATGGGTAACAAAATTCACACTTATGTCTTGGTCACATGTATCCTGGATGCCTAGATGAGGGACTAGGTCTCTCCAGAACTGAAAATCTACTATTAGAAGTTGGCTTTAGTACATGGGAAGGTTTGGAACTAGTTAACTTCTTTTTCCTAGGTAGTTTGCTGGCAGCTATTAAGAACCTTCTAATGTAACCAAGGTATATTTCTCTTTCCTGTCTCTTTCTCACATCCCTGGTATTTCTCCCAGATGGCACTTGTGGGTTACAGGTAGAAGGAACTCTATGTACTGAATTGACCAAATTGAAGAAAATAGTAGTCTCTTATGTGTCTTTTCTTATTACTTTTTAAACTATACTGCTTCTGCACAATGCAGAAGAATTTGAAAATGTAAAGAAACCAAGTCCAAAGTGACATCCAGTTTTTGCACTTTCTCTACCATAAATACTGTGTTCTACTGTTTCAAAGTCTTATTCCTTATCACTCATATTGATAACAGTGTAGATAATGATTTCTGAGCAAGCAAACTAGCCTAAAGTTCTGTCGTGGTCTAATGCAGAGAATTTGAAGGTACTAGTGGCAAAGAAGCACATCACTGGTACTTGTGCAATTAGATCTGCAGTAACCTTTTTAAAGCTGTCTTAGTAGTTCAGTAGAATGGGAAGTAGGAAATTAGCAAAGAAAACTAGAAGTAAGATCAAAGAAAAAGGATATTTAAGAATTTGAACAGCACAGAACCAAATCAGATATAATGACATTAAAAAAAACCCCTTGAAAATAGCCAAACCTGGGAACATCAGAGGACTATAAAATTTAAAATTCTGCTAATGTTAAATATTTGGGTTTTATTCTTCTTGACTTCTGTGCCCACAGGAAGATTTGAACCCCTTTATTATTCTTAACACAATTTCATCCTGTTCTTTTAAAAACTGTCAGAATTTGCAGTTACATCTAGAATTTTATATGGCTTTCTTCTGTGTCTGAAACTTGGTAATAGAAATAGATTATATGAACATGCTAACTTTGTTACATGAAGCTCTTCTTTTGTGGCCTGTATCTTTTGTTTGAATACCATACCATCAGGTGACTTTCTGATACAATTAACAAGAGTTTCCTTTCAATCTGGACACAAAAGTAATCAACACAAAACCTCCCAATTTTTGCACAGCAGCATGGCCTAGAATGTGCAGATGTGCAGACTCCTGATATTAGGCTATGCTTAATATTATAAACAAGTGTGTTTTGCTAGATCTGAAGTAACTTCTGATGTGAGGACTTAAAGCTCCCAGTATCTGTCTTGGGGGTGAGCTCATTTCTGTAGTGTGAGAAATACATTTTTTTTTTTCCAGTTCCAATTTCCAAATAAGAGGAAAATACCACAAGGCTGCAGAAACAGACTGTTGTGCAATGTGCCTATGTGGCCTCAGGGCTTTCAGACTTTCTAGACAATTAAAAAAGTTTTAAGTTGAGCAAGTTCTATCCATATCAGTGACAATGAATATTCTCAAATATTCAAAGAAAAATATATTAGTTACATAATGCTTTTTATAACATGGGGAAAAATGCTGGTTACTGGTGTGATTATATGTCACATGACCAAAAAAATACATTTTTCTTTCTAAACCTATGTTATAATGCAGAACCATAGGAGCAGTGTGATGCTGACCTAGCAACAGTCCTCCATTGCTGTAACTACTCCCAATGCTCTGTATAACTGAGTCAATCTTCTAAGTAATTTCCTAGACTGTGTAGTAAACTTGCCTGGCTTTAATCTACCCTCAAATTAGGAGGCTTTCAGGGCTCTTAACACTGAGGCATGGGAAGAAGCTGTATTGAATTTTGGCATCCTTGCCTTGTGAGGGAGGCTTTTTGCAGTGAAAAATTTTCTCTCTTTATCATCTGTATGTTGCAGAGCAGGACCCGTAAGTCTGGAAATGATGGCTTCCATCCTTCCTTCCTGTTTCAAGGAATCTTTAAGCAGTGTCCCACTGTGGTATCTGCTACTATGTTTAACAACATTGTAATGATAGCAATTTAACAGCTTGGTGTTTCTGCTAATTGTATCGTAAATGCAGCCAGCAGCACTGATATTTTATTTGCCACAGGTAGGCTCCAGGGTTAATTCTAATTTGATAAAAACCAAACCAAGACCCAACAAAACCCCAAAAACACAAATAACGCTCCTCCAAAACACAGAACAACAAAACCAACAAAAAATACCAAACCAACCAAGCAAAAAAAAAAAAAACAACAAAACCAAAACCAAACCAACTCCTCACCAAAAAAACCCCAAACCACAAAATGAAACAAAAATTACTATATAATAAATCATTCAAAATTAATAACCTTTCCCTTTTAAAGTGAATGAAGTGTCTGAAGATGTTATACTGATCAAATTGGAAACAGCAGACTGTTTACCTGTGTTTTCCTCAGCTATGCCCCTGAATGGCTGTTAGTTCACAGATTTCAGAGCTGTTATCGTATGCAGCATGCAGACACTTGCATACTTTATTCTGAATTTCTACCTGTGGAGACTATGTACAGACACTCAACATTTCCTCAGGCTCACAGCAAAGCATTTTTATTGTGCCTATTCCCAAAGGGAAAATTCAGTCCACTTTTTGTGTAGTTTTAAATCTTGGAGATAGTTATGACTGACAAAGAATATAACGTTGAATAGAAATATGGAAGCAATTAGGGCAACAGGCGTTACTTGTTCAATGGCTTACAATATATAATTGATGGAGTGAAGGATGGAGACAGACCTCTGCCTGCACCTCACAGTGAGAGTCTTTGCAGGGAATTTCTGTTGCCAACAAGCGTAACTCCCTGCAAAGCATCCTGAAAAATCAGTATTACAGAAACGCCAAAATACATTAAATAGGCACTTTTAAAATGAGATGAAACAATTCAACAAAACCTTCAACTTGTAAATAGCTCGTGGGTGCTTGGAGAGGCAAAAGAATAATTGGAAATAAAGTGATTCCCGCCATTGTGAGTTGCCATTATAAGCATATGTTGCCATTTGCCAAAACAATAAGACAAATAACAAGAGCACAATTTTCCTTTTACATACTGAGAAATGCACACCGATAGTGTGCATGCAGAACAGTGGCTTAAGGCAGAGAAAATGCGTATATGTTGGGTTTTTTTAGTGTACCAGACATGCCCATGACTTAGTGCAAAACACTGCGTGTGTCTGGTATGATGGTGTCGTGGTCTCAGAGGTAGCATGCAATGTGGCAGTTACTATGGTAACAAGATGTTTTTCATTGAAGAGCCATTAAAATGGTGGCATATAAATAACTTATGTACAGTGCATAGTCTTTGAGAGAGCAGTTCTTGTCCAGGGATTTAAGCACATGGTTTCATTCCCATTTCTTCCCCCTGCCCCAACTCCTCACCTAAATTCTTGTGTATTTTTGATGTCATATGATCAGCCTATCTCAGTTTTAGCACTTTGCCTCTTCAAAGCTGTAATGCTTGCAGACCTCATATGGTGCAATAAGAGATGACTGAAAAATGTACTTCTTGTTGAGGACTTAAGACAAGAAGAAGTACAACAGGTAAAACTCTCATTCCACAACTCAGTTAAGACTTAATTAGTTAAGAGTACAAGCTTTAGAAGTGCAAAACATTTTGTCCCACTGCATGCTTCAATGTATTGTGTTTAGGCACCAGAGTAATTCAATGGACCTCAGTTAGATAATTTACTGAATTAAAGCTAAATAAAGGTTGAAACGTTTTCCCGAGCTGGGGATTGGTGGTTCATATCTTTGTAAGATCAAGTCACTATATATCTGTAGAGACCAAACCTTGCAGAGATTCTCTTCCTACTTTTCCATGTCTTTGGAGGAGTAGGGCTAAAGCAGCAAAGAAGATAGGTGATTCTACTGCAGTGTAATCAGCAGGGAAGACAAATGTCTCTCTAACTATCCTGCACTATGTGATTATCCAGAGTCACATAGTGCAGGAGATGGATGCAATTTGTGTACTGGAAAGTAAAGAACTGTAATTTCTATGAAAATTTCATGGAGCTGTACATTGCCCTTCAGCCCTCCAGTATCTGAAGGGGGCCTACAGGAAGGCTGGGGAGGGACTATTTACAATGTCTTGCAATGACAGGACTAGGGGCAACGGGTTTAAACTGGCAGAGGGGAGATTTAGACTGGATGTTAGGAGGAAGTTCTTTCCAGTGAGGGTGGTGAGGCACTGGAACAGGTCGCCCAGGGAGGTTGTGGCTGCTCCCTCCCTGGAGGTGTTCAAGGCCAGGTTGGACAAGTCCTTGAGTGCCCTGTACTAGTGGGAGGTGTCCCTGCCTATGGCAGGGGGTTGGAACTAGATGATCCTTGAGGTCCCTTCCAACCTTACCATTCTATGATTCTATGGTTTGTCTGTGGTTTGTCTGGTTGAAAAAAAATTATCAAGAAAATTATTCTTAAGACTATACTAATTTAAGACACTTGAAGTTTCATCTCCCTTCCACCCCCCCCTCCGCCCTTTCCGCCCATCACTGTCACACTGAAATACAAGATTAGCTTTTTTAGCTTAAAATGATTTCCTTGTTCTGAAAGCACATGAAAGTTTCTTAATAGCTAATAGTTTTAAAGTAGGTCCCTTCCAACCTTATCATTCTATGATTCTATGATCCCATGGATTAGAAGGCCAGTAGCGGGACACAATGACACGCATTCAGGCAAGAACCTTACACCATGAAAATGTATTCACAGAGATAGATATAATAATCTTGGTAAAGCCATGCACTGTGCCAACTCCTCTACCATTAGGTGGCTAATCTACCCTTCTGTTCTAAAAGGAAAGCTGGTGGAAATACCCTATGAAAGGCCAGCAGAAATTAAATTTTAATACAGAGTAGCAACACAATCTGTGAACTGAGTAGCATGTGCAGCCAATTACTAACCTTCTGACTCTCTTATTACCACAAGAATTCTTGAGTTTACTGTTATTTTTGCCTTTGTTTTGTCTTCTTTCCAGACACTCATTTTCAAAGAAAAAGCATCGCTAGCATATCCAAAGAATAAATACTTGCATGGATACCAATGTACAGTGGGAACATTCACTGATCTTAAACAATTCAATCCCAAAATTCGTGTTAGCAGAATTCCACTGTCAATCATCTCAAATTGCTTTGATGCAGTAGAGAACATAAATGAAAGAGCTGTGGTAGAATCATGTATGGGTGAGCTGCAGCACCCAGGAAGACAGCATCTGCTTATCACTCTTTTATATAAGGTTCTGAGGAATAAATAGTTGTCTTGCTGCTGCAAAGAGGATTTAGCCACTGCTAGTGAGAAGTACATAATTCCCAGAGGACAGACCTCACTGGAGATGGGAACCTGCTGTTGTGTTTTCCTGTCTTGCATTAGAAATTAAAGCCAAATTGAATAATAATCAGACATGGATCTCACTTGAAATTACTGCTTGGCTTCACTGATTCAGGGGGAGAAATGGCAGTGTTTACTCCAAGGAATGCTCAGTCTTAGTATTCCTGCAGGAAGAAGTTTTTATTGAAAATTATATTCTTAGCAATAGTTTTATTTCCAATTCTAAGAACAGAAGGCTGAGAAACTTCTGTGACAGTGTGTGATAAATATGGGCAAACACTGAATTTCTGTGACAATTCTATGTATATGCAGTCAAAACAAAGCTATACATTGAAAATCTCAGGCATTATTAAGGTTGTAAATTCAATAATTTAAGTGCTGGAATTCAAGGTTTGGAAGATAACTTTAACTTGATATTGGTATTTATCAGAATCCATGTGATCTGGTCTTTTGTTTGTTTTTTTTTTTCCCCGCCAAACTTGACTGTTTTTCCTAAAAATTTTCCTTTGGGTGTAACCCTACTAATAATGTATTCCTGGACTAATGGAGAACCTAAAACTGAGCAACCCTTTATACATCCTTTTACAGGAAAGTAGGTAATTTTCATCAACCTCCATCTTGGAAAACTGACTGATAAGTGTAGAAGGCATTTCTTTATTCCTTCTAAATGAACAAGTGTATGTCAGCTTCTGTGACAGAGGAGTGAGTCAGTAGGATTCAAGTGAACTGGGTTAAGTCTCAAATCTGCCACAGAATCACTCTGTGACAGTGGGTAATTCAGTCAGCTCCTCTCTTTCTGTCAGATGGATTGTAGGGGGTAAATATGGGGAAAGCAGTCACCTATGCAAAAGGTGCTTCAGAATGATGATACCAGAAATCATTAAATGGTGAAGGTAGATTGTGCCAATGTTGGTTCTTTTCTGTAATGACATGCAATAGAAAACATAATAAAAGCAAAATATTTATTAGATTCATTAGGGACACATCTTCGTAATCTCCTGTAAAGTCTAGTAACAATTAAAAAAACAATGCAAACTTTTTTATTGTTAAAAAATGAGTATTTTTCTAGTTGCAATGATTCCCAAATGTGTCTTTGTGTAAGGGGTACAAAATCCTGAACGAGTTCTCTTCTAACCTGGTTAAAAAAACAACACTAAAAATACAAACAAAAAAGCCCCAGTTAACCTAACCTGTAGCTGAGGTCACCAATCTACTCATTCCCCCATAGCACATTTTAAAGTCTAAGTAAAAAAACAATAGTAAATAGAAGTAGAAGATAGATACTAACCAAACAACCAAACCGAGTAACTTTCTATGAGGTGGTGACGTGTTAGTTTTCAAAGGTAACACACAATATGGTACAGCTGCCATCAATTCTCTCTTTGTACTAAAGTAGTCCTCTCCTGGCCTGCACCATGTCCTACACTGATGAGTTACATTGACAGGACTGAGTTTATGTGTCTGAGGTACGCAGAAACAGGCTCTGCTGTGGGATCAGTACTGGATTTGAAGTTCCACAAGAGCAGTAGCTGAAGGCAATGTAGAGGAGATGGAAAAGTGGTGGTGTTTTGCCAGGGAGGATCCTTCCCTTGCATTGCCACTTGACTATTGCACCTGTGTTCATTGTTCCTGTGCATGTCTTATTTATTTTTTTGCTTCAGCTGTGCTTCTGTGTTGATGCTTCTTGATTCAGGCATAGTTTTCAAACTGGTAGAGGCTACTGGTGCACCAGTTGTCCATAGCAGTTGGTTGATGAGCGTTGCTGCCCTGTTTTGTATGGTGTGATGTGGTCCAGCTGCTTGCTTTTTTTGAGAGCTTCCTCTACATGAAATTCTCCTTTTGCTGTTTGTGGATGTCCTTCATTGATGTCAACAGCAGTAACATATGTGTACAGGACATTATAACCTGAAGCTTTGATATCAGTCCTTTCTCGGTTGTTGCTATGCCCTCCTGCTGTTATTATAATGGCAAAACTGTTCTGCTGCTCCTTTCATATTTCTGCTCTCAGGATTTCTCTTTCTAAAGTCACATTCATATTGATCCTTCAAATTTATTTAGAAGACTACTGTATAAATAACATCTTTCACAGATTTTTTTTTCTCATATCAACTTTAAGGGAGAAGCGAAAAGAGATCTATTGTGTTTTCTGTATAAGGGAAACCTCAAGTGTTCATATCATACTTTCCCAACAACCAGCATTAAAAATTTCATCTGGGAGACTCTTTAGGCTCCTCATAAATTGCATAGATTTTGTAGAAGGTGTCTTTCTTAAGAACCAACACTCTTTGTGTGCAGAGAGCTTTCATTTGCCTATCATCTCACTATATTATGGTCATTTATAGTTGCGTAAGACAACGAAGAATGAAACCAACGCTTTTCATTTTTAACAGACTAGGTTCTATTTTAGCACACAACTTGTTTTGTTTAAGAAAGTCAAGGCAAGCGAGTTAAGTTGTGTATGCTAACAGATCTACATTTTAAATGTTCATGGTGGCTGAATAATGGAATCCGCTATACACAGAAAAACGAGCTTCAGAAGTTATTTCTTTAAAGCAAGGCAAAAATTTCTCTGTTGCATTTCTCTGTTGGATGACTCTGCTTAATTGAGTGATTTAAATTTTACTTTAGCCTCATATATTCCAGTGGTTTCAGAGATGGATGAGAAAAATGTATCTTTTTATATGCTTGCTGCTGGTGATTATGGAAAAAACGATAGGCTGTTTATACAAATAGATAGTATTTAACTTTATTTTCTTCAGTCTTTTTACTTCTTTGTTGTCAACAGAAATATATGGCGTACTAGGCTTTTTCTGGTCTAAATTGGACTTTTTTCTTTAGCTGCATGTTCCTTGTAATGCAAAACAGTAGGCAGTGATCCATGTAGGCTTCCATTTATAATATTAATACAAACCATGTTCCATGCTAATACATCTCATTAATATTAAAGCAAGAAGAGTAAGACTAGTGAGTGCTTAATCACTTGCAATTAGCATCTAATAGCTAATTCAGTAGAGGGCTTTTAGAAGGAAAAAAGTGTATATATGGAAGGGGGAGGAGCAGCAGTTTTATAAAGGCTGGTAGACTTAACTTCAAGTATTTAATACTGTGAAAACTTAATAATTAGAAGAATTCTTGTAACCAGCTGACTTTCCCTCAATTGCACATTTAAAAATAAAATAAAATAAAACCTTATTCTCCTTAGAAAAGAATGCAATGACTATATAAAGTCCCTTTGCTAAGCTAGTGAAGATCATTCTTATAATTCAATCATTTAGAATCAGCTGAAGTTTGATCTTCTCAGTACAGGAATCTTGTCTTTACTGAAATGAGGAGCACCATGCTTAACTTGTTGGGTTGTTTATGGATGTAGAAAATGAATCTAATCAGCCTCCAGCTGAATTTTCCACATCAGATTCTTAAAATACCAATCTACAAAGTCTAGTGAAGGAAAAGGGTTTATTGAGTGTTAGATGAAGCAACTTCCCAGTATTCTTCACATGGGTCTGTGTCCTGCTTTGTTTGACTGCTATTCTGGTATTGCATCAGCCCGAGATTGCTTGTCAATTAAAGCTTGTCTGTTTGAGAAGCTTAACTTTCTCAGGTGGAGATTCTGGAGTGCTTCTGCCTTTAGTCTTAAGAAAAAAATACATCGAATAATTATCAAGTAAACGTCAATGAATTGTCTCTTTATCTTGTCTCCAATTCCAGCTGCATTTCAGGATCTCCCTGATGCAATTTCTCCAGTTGTATTAGTGTCTGCTGCAACTTAAGTATTTTCCTTAAAATGTCTGACTTTGAAAGCAGAACACTTATTTCTCTTCTTGGTTTTGCTTTGATTTTCTTTGCTGCTTTTTTAAAGACAATTCTTTTGGTTGAAAGAACCTACATATGTAATTGGGGAAAGAGATGTGTTGCCTCTGATGGAGGATTTGAGTGTTCTTAGGAAGTGCTTATGATTTTCTTTGCATGTATGTGTTGCACTATGCTTTTGCAAAACATAGACAAAAACTATTGGTACATTCTGATGTCTATAAAGAGCAAATCATGTCACTGAGGTAGGAGTAGCTTTGCTGTCAACAGCTTTTGGGAGAATTATGTCTAGATTCATGTACTTTGAATTATCTGAGGAGATTTACTCTGTGGATAGGAGCTAAGATGTCTTATCTCCCACTTCTCTCCATCTGCTCTGATTGTCTGGCCTGGGACTCTTAATTGTTTTTCTTATTTTATATATTTATATTCTTTTGTCATGGCAATTTGGATGTCATTCTTTTTTCTCTAATAGCTGATGCCTTATCTTCAGGAACTCCTACAATTATTTTTTTTATGCACTGCTCTCCATATGTGCAGTGTGACCTGAGAAGAAACAACCTGTTGCAGCTCACTGATACTGGCAGATTTGAAGTAGAGGCTATATGGGAAAACACCTTACTGTATAGAATGGAACCTGTTATCTCTCCGACCCCACTTATGCTGAGTATTTCCAAACAGTTCTTATGCATTGGCTGACTTTCACCCATATTGTAATGGCTGATGAAACCTAATGACCCTCAGACTTCTATATGCTGCTCTTCAAGGAACAGGAACACTTTCAGGAGGTTCTGTGCTTTCCTTTCTCTCGCAGGCCTTCTGGTGCAGAGATGCTGAGTAGTATTTTTCAAATGCAGCATCCCAGGCTTTGACAGTTAAAAAGTTAATTAACACTTAAAATACTTAAAGGGATGGGGAGACAAGAACTTACAAATAATACTGTGCAGAATATATTTCCACATTATTGCTATAAAAAGACTGGAGAGCTGTAAAATCATAAAGAACGGTGAAAGACTGTGATGTGACTTTGTTGGCTTTTGTAGTGGCAGCAACAATTGTGTACACAATAAATACAAAATTAGCAAATGGCTCCAGTAAGCATCATGAGAGCTTCATCCGAGCACAAACATGATCTTCTCCCCTCTCTCTGACCTTGACTAGAAGAAGTTGTCTGTCCTTGCAAGAAGGAGCAGGATAGTCCTGAAAAGAAGAGCACTGAGAAAATGCTAGATTGAATCAACAAAATGCTGAAATTTTCTTATGTTATTGTACTTTAGAGAAAGCTAAGCTGTTTAAGGAAGGGGGCAAAAATAGAATAAGAAAGTGTTTTCCAAAAAAGGTTTCCAGAGTCGAGAAAAGAAATTATCTTAAGTCAGCAGCACACAAAAAAGAGCAACTCTATAAAGGGGAAAAAAAACAATAAAAGATGAAACAAGTAATTGGAGACCTGAGTAGAGGAAAGATGAAACAAAAGAAAATGAAGGACAATCAAAGCAAGAGAAAGTATGAAAGAAGGACACACATGGGGAAAAGATTCAAAGCTGCTGTTAGGAATATTTCAGTAACATGAAGGGAGGTGATCATGAGCTTTTACTGGAGGGGAAAGGGAGGAAGGAAGAACAGAGAATGGATGACTACTAAAATTCATCTATGTATGTAATCTTTTTGTACCTCTGCAAACATTAGCCCGGGCAGTCTCCTGTTCCAGCCTCTTTCTGTCAGCAGAGAAGGCAGTAATGACACCCAATGCCTGGACCACACTGATAGATGAGGTTAAAAAAAAAATCTCTTTGGAAAAGAAAGGACAAACCTCTCAAAAAGAAGTCATTCGCTTGTCAAATTAGTGGCTTTAATGAAAGTGGATAGAGACTAATGAAAGGTTAAAGCTGTAAATTGCAACCTAACAAATGGGTTCACAGAAGACAGTTCACTTTTTATAGTAAGGAAAGAAATAATACTGACAAAATATTATTGCCTTGAAGAGACCATGACTAAACTGTGGTTTCCTCAGACAGCAGCATGCTCTCCTGTTCTGCTGAGCTGGGCACTCCTGCTTCTCTTGAAGGATTGACAGACAAACAGTCCTTCATTGATTGCTGTACTTTGAGAGTGCTTTGATCATTACACTGTGTCTTCAGGAATATATACCGTAATGGTATCTCTTTCAGAACCTAGGCAGCTTAAAATACAATCATTAAGTTCAGTCAGATGTCTGATGTTTGCGTGTCATGAAAGGTTTGGTAATATTATGAGAAGTCTTATGCAGTGTTGTGGTTATGATGAAAGTACCACAAAATCATTAATGAAAATAAAATTGGGAGTTAGGTTCTTTCAGCTTTCCTATCCTTTTTTTAAATCTTTCTGGCATTTTTTGTGGCTTTGGCTGTTGTTGGGAAGGGACAAGAGAGGAGCTGTTCAGTCAGAGCCCAAGAGGTGTGAAGGTAAATGCAAGACAGCATTGGGGAGTTAACAGGATATGTGTGGTATTCCAGTTTAGCTGAACTTTTCCTTTGCAACTGTGATGAGATATTAATAT
>WBNM01038959.1:0-12255 GCA_013399055.1 Ramphastos sulfuratus | reverse complement strand
TCACTGCAACCTTCAGGTAGTTGTAGAGAGTGAGGAAGTCTTACTTGAGCCACCTCACTGCAACCTTCAGGTAGTTGTAGAGAGTGAGAAAGTCTCACCTGAGCCTCCTTTTCTCCAGACTCAACAATCTCAGCTCCTTCAGCTGCTCCTCATAAGATCTGTTCTCCACAGGTTTCAAATATGGGTGAAATGAATCCCACCCAATGTAGCTCCTCAGACTTGGGTTGCTTTTGCACCAAATTTGGAGAATAAATCTGATGAAGAGCAACTAAGGGAGCTGAGGATGGTTAGTTTTCAAAAGCAGAAGCTGAGGGGAGACCCCATCACTGTCTACAGCTACCTGCAAGGAGGTTGTGGAGAGGTTGGTGCTGATCTCTTCTCACAGGGAATTAGTGACAGAACAAGAGGGAATGGCCTCAAGCTGCCACAGGGTAGGTTCAGACTGGAGATGAGGGGAAATGCTTTGTCAACAAGAGTGGTCAGGGACTGGAATGGGCTGGGCAGGGAGGTGGTGGAGTCCCCAACCCTTGGTGTGTTTCAAAGTGGTTTGGCTGTGCTGCTTGGGGCTATGGTTTAGGGTGCACCATGCAGAGTAGGGTTCTGGGCTGGACTTGGTGACCCTGAGGGGCTTTTCCAACTGGAATGTCTCTGTGATTCTGTGAAATTTCACTCTGTACTTAACATTCCTTCCTGAAAACTGCTGTGTTACCAACAGGGCTTGGCTACCACTCTCTTTCCCACCCAAGCTGTGAAAGCCAACCAGCAAACCACAGTCTGAGTCTTAAAACACTTCAAGCTCCAAACTGCAGTACAAAGTTATTAGATGACATCTCCAGGAGCCACCTTATGTTGACAGACCTTTCTGTCTTTCAACTTCAACGTTTCTTGGATTGTGTCTCCTCAACTTCATGGTCCAAAAGAATTTTCCAGCTTCCTTTACTCATTCTTTGGCACTGGGCGGGGGGAAGGCTCATAAAACAGTGCTAAAAAAAGACATTCTAGGTGTGAGTGTTTGCATCTGAAATACTTAATGGAGCCATTGACAGACACAGGGAATGAAGATGTTTCTCCTGCCAGATTGAATTTCTTTGGGCCTAGGCAGCAATAATTAGAGAAGTCTTTGTTTGCAGCTCAGGGAAGGGGTGTAAGCAGGAAGGAAGGGAACAGAGCTGTTGTAATTACCCTAATAAGAAAATGAGCTCTTTTTGGATGACATGATGTGGAGAGCTACTGCCAGATTGTGTCAACAATGATCTGTAGTCATACCTATTTTGTGGCTCTAGTTCTAGGCACCAAGCTTGAGCTTCTCAAACAGTGTGGAGGTTAAAATCATGAAGCAAAGTGGACAGGAGAGTTGAGCTTTCTGTCCTGGTCATGAACAAAAACTGGAAGTGGGGAGATTCAAGTTGGATGTTAGGAAGAAGTTCTTCATCATGAGGATACTGACACACTGGAACAGGTTGCCCAGGGAGGTGGCAGAAGCTCCATCCCTGGAGGTTTTTTAAGCCAGACTGGATGTGGCTCTGAGCACTCTGATCAGGTCTGCCCTGGTGAGACCCCATCTTGAGTACTGCATTCAGTTTTGGGCTCCCCAGTTTAAGAAGGATAGGGATCTGCTGAAGAGGGTCCAGTGAAGGGTTATGAGGATGATGAAGGGACTGGAGCACTGCATAATGAGGAGAGGCTGAGGGACTTGAGGCTGCTTAGTCTGAAGGAGAAAAGACTGAGAGGGGATTTAATAAATGTTTCTAAATATCTGTGGGCTGGGGGTCAGGACGGGGGGGGGCACAGGCTCTGCTCACTTGCTCCCTGGGATAGGACAAGGAGCAATGGATGGAAGCTGCAGCACAGGAGGCTCCACCTCAACACAAGGGGGAACTTCTTTACTGTAAGGGTTATGGAGCACTGGCACAGGCTCCCCAGAGAGTTCGTGGAGTCTCCTTCTCTGGAGACTTTCAAGGCCTGTCTGATGTGTTCCTGTGTGACCTGAGCTAGACTCTCTGGTCCTGCTCTGGCAGGGGGGTTGGACTCAATGATCTCTTTGGGTCCCTTCCAGCCCCTGACATCCTGTGAGCCTGTGTCCCTGCCCATGGCAGGAGGGTTGGAGCTGGATGATCCTTGAGGTTCCTTCCAGTCCTGGCAATTCTATGATGAAGGTGTAGGAGGGAGAGGAGGTATTTCAGTTTCAGGTATCTACTGGCAGAAATGTAAATGGATGTAAATTGGACCATGGCTACTTTTGTAGTGGAAAAAATGAGCAGATGGCTTTGAAGCATCAGAGGAATGAAGTTCTGGGAAAGCCTTGTAGGTGTGAATGGGAACATATTGCAGAGTACCTCTGACAGAAATGTTTTGAGCAGATGAATCAAGAGGTCCCTTAGACTCTGTAGTCTTCTTTCATGCAATGAATTAGAGCATAATGATTTTCCTTTCCTCCTGGCTTCTCCAGTAGCAACTCCAAAAGGACTCTATGAGACATATCTCAGGACCTCGATTCTTCCCCTGTGCTGGGGTCTGAAGCTGTAGAGCATTTCTTCAGCACTGTAAGGCAGAAAATACTTCTTGTGGTTATGCAGTGCAACTAGGGGCAGAGTAAGCTCTTGAGTGTCATGATTCTTGAGCTCATCACTGAGGCTTCTGCATGCACAAGGGTTGCTCTTGCCCCATGACCATCTGTACAGAGGCTACATCTGGTCTTGAAGGTGGCCTAGAGGTGCTCTTCAGAATACAAGATGTGTGGTTCCCATCCTTTCCAGTTCTGACAGACTTCCCAAAAGAGCAGCACAAGTTCATGCACTCTCTCAGCAACCCACTGACCAGCCTCTGCTCTGCAACAACTCCCAGGGTCTAGTGTAACTATGAACAGAGAAGATGTAAAGCCTGAATCCTAGCCCTTGACCACAGTGAGTAAGGCACAAGGGCAGGAATGTTCTGAAGCTTCATACCCAACTCTTTAGCCAGCCTCCAGCTTCTCTTTCCTACCTATCCAGAGCTCCTTCCCCTACAGAATTAGTGTCCTTTTCACAGTCCCTTTCTTCCTGCCCCTATTTCTTCCACTAGGTTTGGGAGTGTCCACTTGGGAGAGTGTCTCTTCTTGCTCTGATGACATGGTGTGCCCTTAATCAAGCCCAAACCTGTCTGCTCAGATGAAAGCACAGCACAATGAGAATGACAAATCGTGCTCCTTTTTTTCACTGTGAGGCTGATAGAGCACTGGAGCAGGCTGCCCAGGGGAGTTGTGGAGTCTCCCTCTCTGGAGATACTCCAGATCTGCCTGGATGCCTTTCAGTGTGATCTGGTCTAGGTGATCCTGCTCTGCAGGGGGGGTTGGATTGGATGATCTTTTGAATCATGGAACTGTCAGGGCTGGAAGAGAACCTGAGGACCATCCAGCTCCAACACCCCTGCCATGGGCAGGGACACCTCACACTAGAACAGGTTGCTCACAGCCACATCCAGCCTGACCTTAAACACCTCCAGGGATGAAGCTTTCACCACCTCCCTGGGCAGCCTGTGCCAGTGTCTCACCACTCTCATGCTGAAGAACTTCTTCCTAACATCCAATCTGAATCTCCCCACTTCTAATTTTGCTCCGTTGCCCCCACTCCTATCACTACCTGACCCCCTAACAAGTCCCTCAGCAGCTTTCCTGTAGGCCCCTTCCTTAAACTACAACTGGCAGGTGTCCATACCAAGCACTGCTGACATGTTTTATCATTAAACAGCTTGTTTGAAAGATGAATCCATTTCCTCAAGGTGATCTACTGAAATGCCTAGCTCCAATTGAATGTAAATATGGCATTAACAGAAGCTTTACCCCTTCACATGTACTAAACAGTGTTAAGAAAAGTGCTGTTAGTTCACAGAAGTATATCTGATGCAGTCTTAAGAACCACAGGTTAAAATGGGCTGACTTTTGAGGTCACTTCCAACCCCTACCCATCTGAGACTCTGTGGCTCTGTGATTCTTCTCACTACAGCGCAAGTCCACACTTCTCCTGGCCTCCAGGGAATCACCTAGAGGAGGCTGTGTGTGGAAGATAAGCTAAAAGTTGACACTGGAAGCTTGTAGAGGCATTTTTGGATGCAGTGCAAACAATCTGGTTCACATCACCCCTGTAGTTTATTCATTCCCCTATCAACAGCAGATGTTTGATGCAGAGCGCATAGGCTGGCGAGTGACTCCTTCTTCCTGGCTTACAGGAGCTGCTGTCTGTTTGTCCTGTCACAGGGAGAGAAGTGGTGTAGGTCAGCAGCGAGGTGAGCAGAGCAATGGTGTTCTCAGGGACCCTTTTGCAACAGCTATCTTGGTGCTGCAACCCTGGGGAGTTCAGCTGCAGTCCAGAAGGGCCATGTCTGTGTGGGAGAAAGGGGCTTCGAGTTCCAGGGCATTAATGAGGGCATTAATGAGTGGATTTGCAAGGGGGTTGAAGAGAACCTGGCCATGGCTCTCAAGCCTACAAGATATTCATTCAGAAGACTGACCCAACAAGTTGGGAACCCATCCCCTAGCTACCTGAGAAAAAAGTTGGGAACCCATCCCCAGGCTACCTGAGAAACAAGTTGGGAACCCATCCCCAAGCTGCCTGAGAAACAAGTTGGTAACCCATCCCCAAGCTACCTGAGAAATGAGTTGGGAACCCATCCCCAAGCTACCTGAGAAACAAGTTGGGAACCCATCCCCAAGCTACCTGAGAAATGAATTGGGAACCCATCCCCAAGCTACCTGAGAAACAAGTTGGGAACCCATCCCCAAGCAACCTGAGAAATGAATTGGGAACCTGTCCCCAGGCTATCTGAGAAACAAGTTGGGAACCCATCCCCAGGCTACCTGAGAAATTAATTGGGACCCCATCCCCAAGCTACCTGAGAAATGAGTTGGGAACCCATCCCCAAGCTACCTGAGAAACAAGTTGTAAACCCATCCCCAAGCTACCTGAGAAAGGAGTTGTGAACCATCCCCAAGCTACCTGAGAAACGAATTGGTAACCCATCCCCAAACTACCTGAGAAAGAAGGTGAGAAAGTTCAGCTGTATGGACATGAAATGTTGTGCCAATCCTGCTTGAAGATGGAAAATTGTCCCTAGCTTATTTCATGGAGCCAAACAGCTGTAGCTATTCAATTGCTCATCGTGGAGCCATAAATTCTGCAGCATGTGGGCTGTGGAAATGAGATGTTGCTAGGAAGCATCTATCCCACGACCAGCCCTTTGGGTTGAGACACTCCCCAGTCAATATTTAGAAGGAGGCTTTAAACTTTTCCCCCTAAAATATCTTTTCTGTGACCTATCTGACCCCTTTTCTCCAATTCTCTTCTGTCTCATCCTTATCCCTATTACTGCAGTTCCAAATTTAGAACCTGCACTTCATGTTTCCCTGCCTCTTTCCCTTCAGCACTGCACGCTACCAGTTCCCAAATCCTTGTGTGTGCCAGTGACTCCAACATGGATACTTGTGAATGCTTTTAACTCAAAGTTCAAGGGGTAGTCACTGCAGAATGGCTGGTATGAAGTAGTTTGAGCAAGAGGATTCCCTGGACTGTAGAGAACTTCCAAGCTATTGGTTGGATTTGTTATGCTGCTGTGCTGTTAGGCTGTGATGGGTTGGGCAAGCAGCCCACCAAGAAGCTCTATCACTCTTCTTTCTAGCAGGACAAGGGAGGAGAAAATGAAGTGGAAGATGCTTCTCCTCTTCTGCATAAGAGAAGACTACAGGGAGACCCTGTGACTTTCCAGTACTTAAAGGGTTTTAAATTAAATAAAGAAAATTCAGACTAGACATAAGGAAAAGTGGGGGTTTTTTTACATTGAGAGTGATAAAACTATTCCACAGATGCCAAATCCCTGGATGTATTCCAGGTCAGGTTGCTTGGGGCTCTGAACAACAGGATCTAGTTGAAGATGTCCCTGCTGACTGCAGTGGGGGTGGACAGCATGACCTCTAAATGTCCCTTCCAACCCAAACCATTCTAGGGTCCTAAAAACCTTGTGGGCCAAGATAAAGGCAGCTTAATAAAGCAAAAGCAAAGGAAAAGAAAATATTTATTGTCTTCTTCCCATTTGCAGCTGGTTTCCAGCCACTTCTTGAGAAGCAGGACTCCACTACACATACTAGCTGCTCCAGAAGACAAACAATAATGAATTCTCACACACACACACACACACACAGAGAGAGAGAGAGAGAGAGAGACACCCTCCTGCATCCTCTTAGATTTTAGAGCAGACATCATATGCTAAGTAATAGCCCCCTGGTCAGCCAGAGTCTGCTGTCCTGTCTGTGTCCCCTCCTAAGATCTTGCCCATCACCACCTTATTGATGAGGGGATAATGTTGGAGAGACAGCTTTGATGCTGTGTGAGCTAGAACAACCCCAGAGCTATCAGTTTTGGTTTTGGGTTTTGTTTTTTTTTTCCTGAGGATCAATTGCTGAAGAGATCTTAAGGCAGAAGAGCCCCAGAGGTATCAGGGATTTTTTTCCTGGAGGTCAGTTGCTGAAGAGGTCCTAAGCAGAGGGACACCAAGGTGGCTTTCCCCACAGTTGTTTCTGGGGTGGGCCACCAGTCAAGAAAATGAGGCTATGGTCTCCAGACAATCCTGATGAGCAGGAGACATACTACCTGGACTGAAGGCTGTAGTAGTGGCCTTCTTCTCTCACACTAATTGCTGGGGAACAATCTATTTAATTTCTGAAGTGGCTTTGTCCCTTCTTGGATTGACAAACACATTGCCTTGCAGAAAGAAGAATGTCCCTGGGGTTTTTGGAAAGCTGCCCCACTGAAGATGTGGGAACACCACAGCCCTCCAGCACCCATCTGCCTGCTTCTTATGTTCAGTGTGCTGAGGTTTAGGTTGGGTATTAGGAAGCACTTCCTCACAGAAAGGGTGATTGGGCACTGGAATGGGCTGCCCAGGGAGCTGGTGGAGTCACCATCGCTGGAGATGTTTAAGAAAAGTTGGATGTGACACTTGGTGACATGGCTTAGCTGATGTGGTGGTGTTAGGTCATAGGCTTGACTCTATGATCTCGGAGGTCTTTTCCAGCCTCAGTGATTGTGTGATTCCCTAAGTGTAAATAAGCTTTCTGCACACTATCCAGGCAATTAGTCTTGCCCCAGCATGGTCATTCCTGTTACCCTGGCTACCCTGGCTACTGGGACTGCAGGCACACATGACAGCCCACCTGCTTCTAACAGCCTCCTGAAATAAGGACTCATCATCCAAAATACAGTGAAGAAACAATGTTCTGAGGAATGGAGGAGGTGAATCTGGATGAGGTGGGCCCAAGCCAACCTCATGACATTCAACAAGACCAAGTGTAAGGNGGGAGGTGTCCCTGCCTATGGCAGGGGGTTGGAACTGGATGAGCTTTGAGGTCCCTTCCAACCTAAACCATTCTACAATTCTATGAAGCTGTATCTCAGGACCTTTGGGAGGGCGTTAAATGATGGCTGATGTCATGATACCCATTCACTGCATCCCCAGCCATCTTCCTAGCACTATACAATCTCAGCACAATGTCTTGGTCCAGGCCCAGGCCTTTGAAACCTTCATCTCAGCCTTATGGACCTGTCAGCAGCCATATATTGTGGCAATGATGTATTCACTTGGCTCTGCTCTTCTTTTTCCACTGCTGGCGAAGCCAAATATGCAGGCAGTTTTCTCAAGGTGGAGTGGAAGCATCAAAGTCTTCCTGTGTTGCTCAAGCTCCAATAAATGCTAATCAGATTCTCAACTGAGTTTCCATGTGGTGAACAGGAAATAAAAGGAAGGATGACCCAAGAAATGTGAGACACAAAGCTTGCTGTCAGGTAGGCTGTGTTGCCACACCGTGAGAAATGGATTATGTTAGTGGGGAGTCTGAGCATGTTGAACCTTCTCTTTGTCACAGAATCATTGAATGCTGGGGGCTGGAATGAACTTCTAGAGATCATTGAGTCCAACCCTACTGCCAAAGCAGAATCACCTCGGGCAGGTCACACAGGAATGTGTTCAGACAGGTCTTGAAAGTTTCTATAGAAGAAGACTCCACAACTTCTCTGGCCAACCTACCCCAGTGCTCCATCACCCTCACAACACAGAAGACTTTTTTGGACATTGAGGTGGAACTTCCTGTGGTGTTCTCTGCCCCTTGTCTTCCAAAGCAGCTCTGAAGACACCTTCACGAAATACTCAGGCATCACTTTGTCAGTCCTGTCCTCAAGTGGTTTGGAAAAGCTTTTAGCTACCAGATGCTCCTGCAGCTTTCCCAGCCCAGAACTCTGGAGCAATCCAGCCACGCAAATTGCCCCATAGCCAGAGACTGTTGTGTTCACAGCCTCAGGGCTTGATGTTCTTCCCAAAGTAGAAGGGATAAAGAAAGCAGCTTGGAAAATTTCATGGCAGCAGATTTTTTTAGAATCCCCAAATCTAGAAGCTGGAAGACCCTCATTCCATTGTAGGAGATCAGATGGTACAGGAGAATTGCCCCAAGGTAGGTTTTGGGAGTTGGCATCGTGGACCTTTCAACTTCCCTTCCATGCACCTGCAAATCCAAGATTTCTCTCAGCTTGCCTTGATAGGAAGCCACCAACATTTCCAAAGTCCCATTTACACAGCTCCTGAAGCAACTACAAAACTTATGCAGGGCAGCAAAGAACTAACTTTATCTTTGGTACCCTTAGCANATCTGTCCAGGCACTCAAGGTCCTGCTGCAGAGCCCTTCTGCCCTCCAACCCACCAACATCTGCCCCCAGCTTGGTGTCATACCCCAGCTTGGTGTCATAAGTCATACTATGGATCAGCTTCAGAGCTGGAAATCACAGAATCACAAAATGGTAGGAGTTGAAAATCTCTAGAATCTCTAGATATCATCTACTCCACCAACCCCTGTCAAAGAAGGTTCACCTAGATCAGGTTGCACAGGAACATGTCCAGGCAGATCTGGAAAGCCTGCAGAGAAGGAGACTCCACAACCTCTCTGGGCAGCCTACTCCAATGCTTCATCACCCTCCATGTTTGTCCTTAAGTTCAAGCGGAAACCCCATATAGGATGTCTAGCTGTTGGAATGAGTCCAGAGGAGGCCATAAAGATGCTCAGAGGACTGCAACAGCTCTGATATGAGGACAGGCTGAGAGAGTTGGGGCTCTGCTGCCTGGAGAGAAGGCTTCCAGGATACCTTGGAGTGGCCTTCCAGTATCTGAAGGGGCTACAGGAGGGCTGCGAGGGACTATTGACAAGGTCTTGTAATGAGAGGATGAGGAGGAATGGGTTTGAAGTGGCAGAGGGGAGATTTAAACTGGATGTTGGGAAGAAGTTGTTTGCAGTGAGGGTGGTGAGACACTGACACAGGTTGCCCAGGGAGGTTGTGGATGATGGATGGAGAGATTGGTGCTGGTCTCTTCTCACAGGGAATTGGAGATAGAACAAGAGGGAATGGCCTCAAGCTGCTACTGGGTAGATGTAGACTGGACATGAGGAAAAATGTTTTGTCAACAAGAATGGTCAGGCACTGGAATGGGCTGGGCAGGGAGGTGGTGGAGTGTCCAACCCTGGGTGTGTTTTAAAATGGTTTGGATGTGATGCTTGGGGCTATGGTTTAGGGTGCACCTTGTAGAGCAGGGTTTTGGGTTGGATTTTGTGATCCCGAGGGGCTTTTCCAACCTGAATGTTTCAGTGACTCTGTGATCTTGTAATCTACTTGTTTTCCTCAGCTGAACAAGCCAAGCTTCTTTAGCTGCTCTTCAAGAGACTCACTCTCCGGTCTCTCTGCACCTCTGCAACTTCAAGCTCACCTTGCTTGAATCTAGGTGCCCAGCACTTTAGATGATGTCACAGAGTCACAGAACCTTAGAGGCTAGAAGGGACCTCCAGAGATCATCCAGTCCAATCACCCTGCCATAGGGAAAAACACACTTGAGAGAGCAGGAGGTTGTCCTGCTCTGAGCTAGAGCAGAACCAGTTCTGCTTAGGGATTTGGCTTCTCAGCTCAGGCTCTGCTCAGTGAGGGCACTTGCTGAAGTTCAGGGCAGGTTTGCACAGCCAGGGGCTGCTTCTAGCAGTCAGAACCCTGATAGGGACAGTTGCTGCCAAGGGCTGGGTTGCAGAAGGGCTCTGGCTGAGACTTGCTGCCATGCAGACCAAGGGCACTGCCACATCTTGTGTGTCACATTGGGTACAATAAATAAGAGGTGGCACCAGTGGGGATGAGCAGAGAGGGCAGGAGAGGGGGCCCTAAAGTGACCAACAAGGGATTCCATGCCATGGATGTGATCTTCAGTAGAAAGCTGAAGGATGACAAGGGTGAAGCTTCTTCTTCAATGACTGGTGTGCAGGGAGGACTCTGTCACAGAATCACAGAACTTTAGAGGTTGGAAGGGACGTCCAGAGATCATCCAGTCCAACCCCTCTGACAAAGCAGGATCCCCTAGGGTAGTCCACACAGGAATGCATCCAGGTGGGTTTGGAAAATCTGCAGAGAAGGAGACTCTACAACCTCTCTGGGCAGCCTGCTCCAGGGCTCTGCCACCCTCACAACAAACAAGTTTCTCCTCCTGTGCAGCTGAAACCTTCTCTGTGCCACTTTGCATCCATTGCTGCTTGGCTTATTGCTGGGCACCCCACAAAAGAGCTTGGCCCCCTCCACTTGACACCCACCCCTCAGCTAGGGACAGACATTGATCAGATCTCCTCTCAGAGTTCTCTTCTGCAGACTAAACAGCCCCAGGGCTCTCAGCCCTCTGTGCATTGCTGTGAACACTTCCCTATCTCTACTGGAATCATCTTGCCTCAAACACATTACAATTGTAGTTGCTCTTTTTAAGGTCACTGTGCTCATAGATTGATTCAGGTTCTTTTGCCTCTACTGTTACTTTGAACCAACAAGCTTCCACCTTGTTTAAAATGGACCCATTTTTCTCACCCAGCATTCCTTCAAGGTCATGCAGCTCTTCCCATATCATATTCTGACCCTCCTCTGCAACAGAAATGCAGTTGCTCCAGTTTGTGTCACCAGCAGATCTCACGACCAGACCCCTACTTTTCCTCTGCCAAGTTCATTAGGGAAAATATTTAATAAGATTGGTCCCAGGACTGATTATTAAGGAACACGATGGAGTTTCTCTGGATTTACTCAGAACTAACAGACAGCAAATGCTGGCCCCAGATGGTATTTTGTTCAAAACAAAATAATGACTTCCATCTGTCTCATCACTTTCCAAATCGAGGTCTGTGGAGCACTTGCTGGTGGTCTGTGCAGTGCTGGCTCTTTGCAAGGTGCTGGCTCCTCCTCGTTATTTCCAGCTGCTAAATTCTACTAAATTAAACTAAAACTTACAGTAAATGTTTCCCTAATGCTATTTTCATATGTAAAGGACTGCAGAAGTTGCTGGTGGGACCAGCTGTGATAGGAAGGGAAGCTCACCTGTAAGATAATTCCCAAACTGGGATGTAGTCCAAGTGAGCTAAGACCTAGGGAAGTTTTTATCTGTTTATCAGTAGAGACTGAGTTATTTAAGTCACAGTAGCACTAAACAGTCCAAAGCAGGGAAAGCAGGGCTATGACTTGGACATTAGGAGGAAGTTCTTTACAACAAGGGTGGAGAAACACTGGAATAGGTTGCCTGGGGAGGTGATGTAGGTCCCATCCCTGGAGATATTCAAGGTTGGGCTTGGTGGGGCTCTGAGCAACCTGATCTGGTTGAAGATCTAGTTGAGGATGTCCTAGCTTATTTCAGGGGTGTTGGACTAGATGACCTTTAAAGGTCCCCTCCAACCCAAACCATTCTATGTTTCTATGACTCTAAATAGGCTGAGCCTTGAACAGACTCCTGCTAAAGGCAGTCCTCATCTCAGAGGCATTACAAGCTCCTTTAGCAATGGGGAGCAAATGAAATATGAACAGAGGAGAAGGACACATCCATCTAAGCACACTTATCTTTATAAATGTGGTGCTGAGGGACATGGTTTAGTGGTGACCTGAAAATGCTGGATTAAAAGTTGAGCTTGATGATTTTAAAAGTCTCTTCCAACTGAAGTGATTCTTTGACTCTGTGACCTTGTCACAGTCAGAATTCTTGTTGCCTCTGCAGCTGACACACACCTATCATGCCACACAGCCTCAGGTCGTCCAAATCTGTCTCTCATCTGCCCCAGCAACAAATATCGGAGGGTTTGGACTCTGGAGGCCCCTTCCAACCTCTAAGGTTCTGCGATTCTGTGATCAGAGACTCCACATTGCTCACAGCATCTTTGCACATCACACAGTATAAGCAAGGTT
>WBNM01038955.1:68176-81297 GCA_013399055.1 Ramphastos sulfuratus | reverse complement strand
ATAAGTGTTGTGGTAAGTTTATTGTGTTAAGTTTATTATGTGGGAGGGATCCACGCTAACCTGGTACATGACCAAAAATCTCCATGCTCTTAGACCATCCCACAGATTTGCACTCTTAAAGCTGTATATCAGTGCAGTGCGCCTAGATGAAGCAACATCACATTGACAGAGTGACCAGAAGTGACTGATGTGTTGGGGAAAGCAGGCAGTTTTTAAGAGCTGTGCGTAGCTGTAGATATTTCATACTGTTCTTTACCAGATAGTATTTGAAAAGGTGACATCTACATTTTTAGTGTGTTTGGTTAGAGCCCAATGGTAAGTCAAATCCTGATCAGTTGAGCTGTCTTCATAGGATGTGTTGCAAGTACATAAAGATGAGGATTATGGAGATTCAACCCAAATTTTACAGGAGACTTTGTAGTCGGACACTGTTCTAAATGAGGGTGATGAAAAGATTACCGACTGGCCAAACACATTTGTTACATGCCAGATGTAGGGTTTGTAATGCAGATTCAAGACCTGCTTCAGCTGATTTGATGCTGGATAGCAAAACATCTGTTTAATTAGCTGAGTTATTAGATGTGCATAGGAGACCTGTGTTTTTAATATTTCTGCTTTTATGGAAGTATTTGACAGGGAGAATATATCCTAATGGAGATCTTTGAACACTGCAACAGTGTTTCAGTGCAGCACTACTATGTGAAATTAGCGATCAAACTTGGAAGCAAGGTATTTGCAATTGCTATGCAAATTGCACAAAAATAGGAACAGCATAGATTACAATCTGTCAGCCTTCATTCTGCCCCACCATGGCCACAGTCTTCTGAGGATGGCATTGATAGAGTCTTTGTTAGTGTAAGATTGATTCTGCACTATGTGCTGTTCTGGGTACACCCATGAGCAGCATTGTGTTGTGGTGGCCTAGAAGAGGATTAAAACAAAACCTCATACTATCAGAGATACTAAGCAGACGATTTTCTGTGCTAGAAGCAGTAAACACATTGCTTATTATGTGAAGATCATTTTTCTGGCTTTGTGGGTGGGGTGGCTGTTTTAGGTTTTTTTTTTTTTTGTTTGTTTTTTTAATGAGATAGCACAAGACAGTGTAAAAACCAAGTCTCACATTAACAGATGTGAAGGAAGTATTTTATTGCCTTCTCAACTTCTTAAAGGAAAATGCAAAGTCAGTAATTACTATTACAAAGTGTCTAGAAGGAAAAATACTGTATTCTCACAGTCTTATCTTAGATGCCTACACTGAAGAGGCCTGAAGAGCAGGCTGAAGAGAGGATCCCTCAGCAAGCACTTCAGAAAGCTCTGTAGGGTTCTGTGGTAAATCTCATCAAACTCTTTAGAAATGTCTTTTTCTTTCCTTCCACTGACTGTTCACAGGCTTCATTGCTTAATGTTATTTGAGGACCTGAATTGGTCTGAAATGGTTCTAGATGTGTTGCAGGTACTTCAAGATTCTGGTGACAGATTGAATACAAGATTACTAGAGCCACTTTTAGTCAGACACATTTTTTAACTGGATTGGTGACCCTACTTCACGCTGATCAGTATTTGTGAGTAAACATGATGCTTTGAATAGCTTGAAAAGAATTGAACAGCTTTACATATCATGATTTCAACAGGATTTTAGCTGTGCTGGGGTTGTTGCTTGAGAACAAGCACTCGGCATTTTTACAAACCTGGCCAATAAAGCATTTTTATCAGTTCATAGCAGTAATTTTCTCCATGGCTGTACTTGGAAATAAGAAGGAAGCGGTGTGTGGAACTAAACTGCTGTCCCCCACACTCCATGACATAGAAAACTCACTGCAGTATTTTTATCAGATGTTGGTTCTTATTTAAGTGTTTCAGAAATGTGAGTTTATAATCCCTGTTTAAAATCTATGTTTTTTTTTAAATGATGTTATACATGACCATAAATATTCCGCTGAGTGATACCTGGACAGTGTTGAGCAACAAGCTTGGTTGTTACTTTAAAAACTGCTATACTGAGAGTCTGAACAACCTGTTCTAGATTTTTAGGTAGCCTTCCCCCCCCCCCCCCCCAAATTGATGTTCTTAGTGTGGAAATGGGCACCATGACTGAAACTGAAACCACGTGTCTTATGTACTCAGGTCTCTGATCCTACTTGTGCTTCGTAGTCCCTTCACAATATAGGGATCAAAGAAAGTATAATGTAATTGCCACAGTTTGAATAGCACTAGGGAATGACTGGGTTATCATTCTGACATCTATTTTTTCGGGATAATTTGCAAAAGTTTTGAATTGCTGTTAACATTTTCAAATATTGATGAATACTGTTAGTGAGTTTGAATAGTTTCTATGTAATAATAGTAAAAGGAAGACTTTAACTGAAGTTACATTTAAAAAAAAGTACATACAAGAAAGCAAGCAGCACAAATCTAAAAGAAAAAAAAAAGCTTTAAAAATTAACAGATTTTTTTTGCCACTTCATGCCAATAAATCATAGAATCATAGAATGTCAAGGGCTGGAAGTGACCTCTAAAGATTATCTGGTCCAGCTCCCCTGCCAGAGCACCTAGAGCAGGTTACACTGAAACGCATCCAGACTATTCTTGAATATCTTCAGAGAGGGAGACTCCACAACCTCCCTGGACAGCCTATTCCAGTGCGCTCTCTCACCCTCATCCTCAAAGGATCTTGTTCTTGTTACGTTGGAGGTCCAACATAATCCTCCAAGTATAACTACTTTCCAGGCCATGATGCCTACAGATGCCTCATTCTCACACCTTTTCGTGGTTTGTCTTTCAGAGTGTTTGGGTTTGGTGGTTGTTTGGGGTTTTTTTTGTTTGTTTGTTTTTTTAATTTGTTTGTTTGGTTTTGGTTTTTTACTTCATTGCAGTACTCAGATAGGATTTGTTGTGCCCTTTACCTAACAGCTCTCTATATTGTGCAGATCGCATCTTAGTGCTTGTATTATTTCCCTTCTATTTACATATCCTGCATGCTCATACTGTAGCATAAGGAGATAATTGAGCTCATTGCACCACGTTTTGTGTGCAGTTTTTCCTAAATGCTTTGTGTGCCTCTTCTGTTGAGATAAGTCTCAATTTTCTTCCTCCCTAATGACTATGTTGAGGATTTGCTAAGAGTGCGTTGACAATGCATGTGAAAGAGCTCTCTGACTGATGACACTTCAGCAGCTAATTGCTCATGGAATTTTACTTCATGAAATGGTTCATGCACCTGTTTCCCCTCCGTACATTACTTTGGAAAGCTACATGGCAAGTGAAGCTTTGCCAAAATACATGAGAGATATTCCAAAAACCACAAGTGTAATTGGAATTTATAAGGATCTGCTCTAAATGGCTCATTTTTTCTCCCCCCTATAAACTCTACCAATAGTAGGTAATACTGACAGAATGTGTTTATGACATTTCTGAAGCTTTTACATTATTTTGCTTCATTTGTCATCCTGAAAGATAGTTTTTACTTTTGCTAAAAATGACAGGCAAAATTGCTTACGAAAAATATCATCTGAGTATTGTGAAATCCTGTGAAATTCTGAATTACATTGAGTTCAGTTTTTTAAAACATCCTGAGAATTGCTGAGGTGAGTTATTTCATGAGATGAGAAAGGAAAAGATAAGGCAAAACCAGTCCAACAAATGTGTATCTTAAACACACTTTCTGATGATTTGAAGTTGATCTTGTACAACTTTAGCATGCAAAAATGTTGCAGTAACCATTCTTGTCTAAGTGGATACCGCAGTTCATGTATTAAACGCAAAACAGTATACTGACCTTGGGGATACAGAGATTTGTGGGACGACAGCATTTGGTATAACTATTTTTTCCTTTGTCAGAAGTATTTATGAGAGGTTTTTATGCTCTGGTCCCGTTGCTGCCACCGTCCCTACTCTCCTTATTGCTGATTTCCACTAGAGACACCAGTTGCAGAAGTGAGAACACACTGAATTTTTTGTTTTAATGGGCGAAATATGATAGACTTATTTTGCTACTGTGAGAAAAGGATGGAAGGAAATATGCAGGCAAGACTGTGTGATTGTAGTACCCTGCCTGCTCCCCTTGGAGACCTAGATTAAACTTTTGAGCCCTACTGACTTTACAGCATGTGTGGAGTGATAGCCCCAGAAATAAAACAGCTCACAGGAAAAAATAAAGGGAGTCTAAAAGTTAGTGTAGTTACAGTTCACCTGCTTGAAACTTTAGTGATTTGGAAAAATTCAGTTTTTATATCTGTGCAAATGATGCATGAAAATACCTAAACAAATGTTGCATGAAACATAGGGCAAAACATAATGGTTTTCTAGCACAGCAACTCTGAAATCTACCAGTTTCTGAAAAAATGCAGCATGTAACCTCAAGTAGTTCATCTGGCTTCTTCCTGAATGGCCTTGTTTAGCTCCTTCCTTTTCAGTCCTCTCCTTCCTCCATCACAGTAGCTTACAGATTTTGAAGTTTCTGTTCTTACTCTCCATGTGTAGGCACTTCAAAAGAGGAGATGTGAACAGACAGAAACAATGTTAGTGGTAGTAGAGCGAAGTCTGTAATTCTTTCCAAAGCAGTGAAAGTGTGAATCGTTAGGAAAACTGAATGGGGTTTGTTCTAGCACAAAATTCTGAAGGCAGAAAAACTGAAGTTTTGGAAGTGCCCAACCAACATGCTCTTCAGTTGTGACAAATCCTGAAGATGTTCTCCTGTTAGCAGATGATTAGGCTATTCTGTAATGGACTGAAGGAGATGTCTTCATTTACTGAAGGTTATATGAAACTTAGAGTGTAACAAAAATTTAAGCGATCTAAAAAAAGATCAGAGAATCACAAAACTTTAGAGGTTGGAAGGGACCTCTGCAGATTGAATCCAACCTCCCTGCCAAGGCAGGATCACATAGGGTAGTTCACACAGGAACACATCTAGATGGGTTTTGAAACTCTCCAGAGAAGGTCCCCAGTGCTCTGTCACCCTCACTGTAAAGAAGTTTCTCCTCATCTTGAGGTAAAACCTGTGTTCCAGTTTGTATCCATTGGTCCTTGTCTTATTGCTGCTGATCAGCAAAAAGAGATTGGCGCCCTCCACTTGCCACCCACCCCTCAGGGAGTCGTATACATTGGTAAGATTTCCTCTCAGTCTTCTCCAGACTAAACAACCCTAGTTTCTCAGCCTTTCTTAATAGGGGGAGATGCTCAAGTCACCTGGTCATCCTCATGGCGCTCTGCTGGATTCTTTCCAGCAGGTTCCTATCTCTCTTGAACTGGGGAACCTAAAACTGGACACAGTTTCCCAGGCGTGGTCTTGCCAGGGCGGAGTAGAGGGGGAGAAGAACCTCCCTAGACCTGTTGGCCACACTTTTCCTGATGCACCCCAGAATAGCATTGGCTGTCTTGGCCACAAGGGCACGTTGCTGGCCCATGTATAACTTGCTGTCCACCAGTACCTCAAGGTCTTTCTCCACAGAACTGCTTTCTAGCAGGGCAGCCCCCACCCTGTACTGGTGCCTGTTGTTATTCCTCCCCAGATAGAGGACCCTGCACTTGTCCTTATTGAACTTCACAAAGTTTGCCTTTACCCACCTCTCCAGCCTGTCCAGATCTCGTTGGATGGCAGCACAGCCTGACAGGCTGTCAGCTATCCCCTCCAGTTTTGTATTATCAGCGAACTTGCTGAGGGTACACTGAATGCCCTCATCCAGGTCGTTGATAAAGATACTGAACAAAACTAGACCCAGTACTGATCTCCAGGGAACACCACTGGTCACAGGCCTCCAACATGATTCTGTGCCATTGATGACAACCCTCTGAACTCTGTTGTTGAGCCAGCTTTCAGTCCACGTCACAGACCAGACATCTATGCCACATCTCCTGAGCTCATCTCTGAAGATGTTATGGGAGACAGTAGCTCAAAAGCCTTGCTGAGGTCAAGGTATATGACATCCACAGCTCTTCCTTCGTCTACCCATTTGGTCATGGTATCATAGGAGGCTATCAGATTAGTCAAGCAAGATCTTCCTTGGCAAATCTGTGTTGGCTACTCCTAATAACCCTCTTTTCTTCCATGTGGCTAGAGATAGCCTCCAGAATGAGCTGCTCCATCACTTTTCTAGGGATGGAGGAGAGGCTGACTGATTTGTAATTGCCTGAGTTTTCCTTCTTGCCTTTTTTGAAGACTGGAGTGATGTTGGCTTTCTTTGTCAGGTACCTCTCCTGTTCTCCATGCCTTTTCAAAAATTATGGAGAGAGACTCTGCAGCAATATCAGCCAGGTCTCTCAACACTCGTGGATGCAACCCATTGGGGACAATGAATTTGTGTGTCTTCAATTGTCACAAGTGATCTGTAAATCTGTCTCTTTCCTCTCCTCTCTTTCTGTCCCTTTTGCTCTTTCCTTCCCTCCAACCCCCCCCCCCCTTTTTTTTTTTTTCCTTTTTTTCACCAGGGTAGAAAGACTGTATTGGAATAATAATATTTCTAGCTACTCTAACCTAAGGGTTTTTGGAGTGTTCTGAGAACAGTTGCTGAAGACCATCAAATTCTTGAGTGTCTTCCATACTTTCTGTAGAAAATAAGGGCTGCTGTCTTGCCCGTGGATATACTACATGACTTGGTGGCTCTTTCTGTGTTTATGTGCTGCAGTTTTATTTACTGCTTGACAAATAGATGATAATTTCCTTGTGGAATCATACTTCCTTTAAAAAAAAAAAACTAAATCAACCCCAAAAACCTATATATAGGATGGTTCTTTTTGGCGTAGATGTAATTTCTTATTTTTATGTTGTCCATTTTTTTTTTTTTTTTTATTTTGCATTGTCTTTGAGGACTCAGAGCAATTAAGGCATGAAATAGGTTTACTAGAAATTGACTATACTCTGATAATGCATATGTTTCCTTTTCTATATGGAAAACGCAAGTAATGATCAATAAAGCACAAGTAACAACAAATAAAGGATCTTCATATATGAAACTTGTTACTGGACAATGTCATATTATTTTCCTCCTAGTAATTGTATTACATTATCTTTCTTTATCCATGATAATATTGAAAATCATAATTTTATTTGTATAACCGTCTCTTTATGATCAGAAGTCCTGTGGCAGTTGTCATGAACCCATGGGGGAGAAGTATATCCTAAACCTTCATACTGATTTATACAAATTCAAGAATAATTGTAGTCAAAAGTAAATTGCAGTTTTTAGACTAAGGCTTTTATAAATCTTATTTTCTTTCAAAGTAAGGGAAATTGAATACAGGATTCATTTCAGATATGGATTTAGGATGTGCTAATGTAATCACCAGTTTTTCATATAAGGGCATTGGTTGACCAGTAACTTATCCTCTGGTGTTCATAGCAGGCATACATATTTTTTTGTGGCTATGGCTTAATTTTACTCTTTAGGATCTCTGAGATTATATATGTAAAACCAAGCAGAATGTATATGTGTTCGTCATAGTCTGATCATGTTGCAAACTAAGTATGTCTGGTTTTCTGAGAAATTCTTTTCCTACAGTTAAAAATGAATATAATATGATACTTTTTAAACGTTCTTACTGATCCAATTATTCTTTCTGTGCATTTTACAAATAGGATGTGATGTTTTGAGTATGCTTCAGGCTTCAGTAGTTTGTGTAACGTTCTATTTTCTGCAGCAAAAGCATGTCAAGGTGATCTCTGTGGGTGGTTAATATTTTCTGGAGTTTATTCCTCAACCATGAAAATATGCAAAGCTGGAGAGCTTGGTGGTATGTTACAAATTTAGGTATAAAATATGTATTTGTCAATTTTATCTTAATTAAAAATAACAGAAAAGCTGACAACTGTAGTAGTATATGCTGTTTGTTCATGAGTTAATGCAGCATTTGTAACTCCTGAGTTGTGTTTGTGGTTGTTCTGGTGAGCAGTTCTTGGGATTGCTTAGATTGTAGTTTTGTGATAGTATAGTGTAGAAATATCGTACAAGCAGGATACTTTAAAGTGTAGTGTGCTCAGAACTATAGAAAATCATTGAAGGGGGGAAATACCTGTCAAAATTACTGAATCTTTTCAGTTTAGGAGAAATGCTTCTTATTTGACAGACTTCAGGTGTCATTTTGCTTGTTTTTGTATGCAAGTACTTTTAAAAGCAATTGTGGAAAACAACAATAATATCCCTGTAAAAAGAATGTATAAATGTTGTAACAGTATTTGTGCAGGGAAGAATTATTAGAAAACTGGTTAAAGACTTGAAAAAAAAGGCAAAACTGAATCGTTCTCACTACTGTTACAGTAGTAACAAGAAAAATATCAAAGTGAAAATGGCAAATTATATCCATATGCATAAAATGTATTTGATTTTTTTAAAAATGAATATAGGGAAAGCTACCGAATATTTTAATTAAATGCATACTTTTTTCTTTCAAGACTAAAGCAGATATAAGGAAATTAATTTTTACTCAGAAATAATAATATGCCTGCATACTGATTGCCTGCTGATAGGACGTTTAACCATTGCTTCTGTCTTCTGTTGTTGTTTCCTTTAGCCTCTGTCTCTGGGAAAATCTATTTCTGCTGTTTGTATAATATATAGGAGAAGTGAGTCTTTAGTTGTAAATGGGAACTCTGAATGGTTTTCAGGTATGCCTTACTAAAGTTATCCTCTCTGATATAATGAAAAGGTACAAAAAGTATCCGCAGCAGAAATCTTTCCATATTTCCCTTACCATTCTTGGCACTTTGTTATACCTCATCAAAAAGCTGGAAAAGCCACTCAGAGTACCTCCAAGCTTAAGGTCTTTATTCTTGATTAGAAATTTGTTCATTTGGAATTTGGGCCATTTGCAGAATCTGTGAATCACTTTGGTGCACACCTGGGCATCGTAAGAAATATCACACATGTTCTCCAGCAACAGGAAAGGAAAGCAAGATTTTTACCTTGTGGGAAGAGTTAACTGGGCTGTACAAGAAGTGCAAGTATCTCAAACCCTGAGAATACATTTATGCTCAGCTTTCTGAGAACATGTCTTTTTTTAAAGGGACATGGCCTTTTGAAGAATCAGAAAGAGAGGGCTGAGAACTAGGTCCAGTGTGATACTTTTTTTTTTTTTGAGGCTCACTCTCTGCATAACCCTTTCACTTTTCAAGATAAGACAACTACATCTTGTATCTTAGAAGAGGCTTACATTCAGCATTCTCATCTCATTCCCTTTCTCATACTAGAGGTGGAATGGGATATTTTCTGTAAACATGCCCGCTCAGCAACTCTACTGTTGTTAGTGCTAGAGAGAATGGGTGAAGTGCTTATAGTCTTACATTGCTAGTCTTGGAATGACAGTAGTAGATCTTGTTCCTTACACACCAGTCACAGGTCCCTCATCTCTTACTGCTACTCAGTGATTTGAAAGTTACTGTAATGACATAATGCTACAACAGTCCAGAAAACAATTATCTTGTGTAAAACAGCTTCTGCTGTTAGTGTTACAGAGAATGAGCTCTCTGGTTACCCTGTTCTTGCAGTCAGATACTGCATTCCCGAGGTGAAGCAAGGTAAGCTCTATCTAATTTGAGGCAGCAGCCATTTGGCTTAATTGTGTTGCATTCAGTGGGTTAGTTGATCTTTCTGTATTCTTTGCGATGGAGGTTATAAAGATGTTTAAAAAGAAAAACAAAGTTCTGCTTTGGTTAGGAATTTGATCTTATCATCAGCTCTTGACTTATTTAATGCAACTGATGTGCTGGTGTCCTCACATTTGTTTAGCCTTGATAACTCTTTTAGTAACTGTCTCATTTTTGTGAGAAGATCGGACATACATATATTACTGATGAGAGATCTACCCTCCCTTCTGTGATATCAGTGGGGACCTCCAGCCCTCTCAATTCCACCTCTGTGTCCTGGAGGCAAAGGTTCCATTGAGGACTCATCCCAAGTTCCTGTTTATAGTTATGTACTGCCCAGGAGGCACTTGTTGCTTCACTGTAGAATACTCTGGCAGAAGACAAGACTTCAGGAATCCTAATTTTACTGGATTATTTGCTTCCTTTTGTGCTACAGCAAGTTTATTTTCTGTAATACACAAAAATTTGCCTCATTACAGTGTCTCCATGCGTCTCCAGACTACCTCTTGTTCAATGAAGCTCAGTTCCATCACACTTGGTGATGATGGATGTTTCAATATATAGCAAAATATTTCTTATTGTGGAGGGCATAATAGCAGTGATAGATTTTTGCTAGCGTATTATTTGGTTGATTTTTCCAGTTGCAGAATTCTAATGTCAGTCAAAAATGTCAGTATAACAGCACAACTTATTTCAGAAATTCCTATATGCAAACATAACTGATTTGTGTTGGGGTTTGCAAAATTAGGGTTCATTAACAAGATAATAGAAGCACCCTTTAGACTTCAGCCAATGGGATATATGCTGAAATTACTTATATGTAAATGGCAGTGATCAATTCATTATTTGTACTGGCCATCTGAAGTTTTTTACATTATTTTGCAGCTGGTGGATATTTCTATTCCATCTAACTGGTGATGATAAAGTAGTGTCACACATGGAGCAGAGAAATACAAAAATGGTAGAAAATAGATCTTCTGCCTTTTTTTAAGGAAAAATAACAGTTTCAAAAATTTGTACATACCTTACATCTTTGGAAATTTTGAAATTGATAACTTTAGTTACTAGATGAAAGTGCAGTGTTGTAGTTTCACTTCATGCGATAACCTGAAATCAATCAAATAAGTCACCTGTTGCTTATGATTGGCTTCTCCTATAACAACATAGAGGTGCACTAGAAGCACTAAATTTAAACTTGTGTTGGAGTTAACACTTAATAGCAACCACAATCCCTCTATTTTACACTTCAGTGGTTGAAAGAGAAAGGGTAGGATTAGCCAGAGTAATTTTGGTCAGATCTTACTGACTTAACCAATGAAAGACTAAAAATATATTGCAAATATATTTTTTTTTGTCCTGCGTATCAGTGAACACTATTTTAGTATCTGCCTGGCACATGAGAAAATAGAGTTGAATTTATCAGCAAAATGTGTGTTTGCTTTGAGATTAGTATTACCGTGTATATTGTGTGAACTAGTTGGACTAAAGTTTCAGTAGGTCATGTAGAGAGTTTGGAATCAGAAAAGAGATTCATAAATTTGTTATAAAAATAAGTGGATAAGATGCAAAAAGAGCAAAAAATTGTGTAATTCTTTGGTTGTGTCAGATGAGCTTTCAAATGTAAGAATTTACCTGAGCAGATCTACATGCTGATGTAATTACTACTGAAACCTTGCAAAACTAATGTAAAATCTGCTGAACATAGTTCAGTTGTTTTATACTTGACATGGTCAGTTTGATTCTGTGTCCTGTCTTCCAGTCCTCTCAGATTCACAGGAGAGCTGCATCCTTCTGAAGTAACAGCTGTAGGCCAGATGGGATTACCTTGGACCACTCTGGACAACTTAGTAGAGATTGCCATGTTTACTTGAGTTACCAAGGGAGAATATTCTTTGTTTTACTTACAGTGTACTAAATTACTCTATTTTAAATGGATACCTTGAATCTTTAGAAAGGCTCTTCCAGAGTGTTTTGAATATTAAGAACTCAAGGGCTGGATGTTGTCTTGTCTCAGGTAAAGAGTTTTATTACAGTCATTAGGTTCAATAGAATCCTGACTTAAATACAAAACTGCGATCATTTCAGCTTGTTTTATTTCTCCTTATAATATATCTACCAAAATATACCTGTGGTTCTGTCTCCACTGCATAACAACATTGCATGAACCTCAGTTGTGGAATCCACAACTAAAGGAGTTTTGAAAGTGCTCGATTTTAGCTTTAAATCTGCTCTTTGGAAATCATTGGGAATTTCACTATTGCAGGGTAGCAGTCCTGAGCTGCTCTGGAAATCTCTTAAATCTGGTAACATTTTATAAGGCACCTCTTACCGTGTTTAATGGAAAAATCGCAGAAAATTAAATTTAGTTTTGATATTTCATTGAAAAGTTTCAATTTCTTTAAATCAAGTACAATCGTGAATTTCCTAAGTTACTCCCATTAAGTTTTAGTTCTCAGTCTGTGTGCCCTTTTTTTTTTCCCCTCTCTCCTGCTTTCATTACTTAACTCTTCAGCTGCATGTGTTTTTGCTGTTGTGATTGCACAAGACTCTGGATAAGGGCAGGTGGAAAAGCCACTGCTGAATAACATCTGAACTGCATCTGCTGTGGTGTGGCAGGCCATCTGCATGCACTAAATAACTGCTTACAGCTTACTTGATCTTTTTCATTTACCATACTGGAATTATGTTTGTCCTTGTGCTTACATGGTCACATGTGCACCCAGAGCTATCCCAAAGCGGTTACTGTCTACAACTCAGGATACCCAGCAGTAATATACTCATGTTTTCCTTCTTTTCCCCTTCCACCAGGCACATACCCTAGTTTTCACAGCTTGCTCTCATTGTCCTCTTTTGCTTTTGGCACTTGACTTCTGTTACCACTTGTTGTGTTTTCATCTATCGGTTTTGAACAGAGATATTTCCCATTTATCTTGTTGAATTTGCTTGTGAAACAAAAGGTCTGTTTTACTGAGAAGGTTTACTGCGTGTATCAGCTGCTGTTTGGTGCAATGAGATTGAGATAATTCTGTGTAATGTCTGTTGTAGAGAAGTTTCAGCCATTGTAACAGTATTTGTGTTCTTTACAGAAACAATCTGTGAGTATAACAGCTTAGATTTTTGTAATTTCTAGCTTATTAAATATAAACCAGAAGTTTGAAAAAACTTCGTAGTTGGGATGCTGTAATGTACATTGCAGTACTATAGGAAAGACTTTTGAAGCATGTAATGTTGGAGACCGCATATCTATGTCTGTATCTATACATACAGATATCAGTGGGAGGTTTTTACGTTCTATCACTTTCTTAATTTCACAGTTTAGGGTTACTAATCTTCAGAACATATACACTAATTTTTCACGATGTTACAGTAAAGAAACATCCTTCAAAATATCAGCAAGATGTCCACAGTTGTACAGGAGGTAAGTGGGGGTGGGTTACCTTTGGCCAGCCACTGATTTTCTGCCCTTCCTTGACATGACAGGGGAGAAAAAGTAAGCTTTTGAGTTAAAATAAAGACAGGGAGATTCATTACCACTTATTGG
>WBNM01038955.1:50808-68140 GCA_013399055.1 Ramphastos sulfuratus | reverse complement strand
GGGGGGGGGAAATGTTGCTAATTAGTGAGGAATTAAGAAAATTAAAGCATTGTTGCCTTGTGGAAGCACCTCCTCACCTTCTTCACTGATCTTGGTGTTTGTGGGGCTATTTCTCACACTTTCCCCCAGTCGTCCTTGGTTTGTGAGGTGGTTTTGCTGTTTCCTAAATCTCTGCTCCCAAGGGGGTGGTCAGTTGGAGCCAGCTGGAAACAGCTGTGTAATGCATGGGGCATCCTTGGCCTTTCCTCACAGAGGTCACCCCACAGCCCCTGCTGCCAGCACTTTGTTCACATTTGGTCCTTTTTGTTTCCTTTCACAAGAGTACAGCAGACTGTTTACTGTACTAGGTGTCTGTGGCAATGTGCCATGTTTTTCTAGGTTTTTGGGTGAAGTGAGAAATCAAGGTCTTAGAATCATAGAATGGTTTGAATTGGAAGGGACCTTAAAGGTCATCTAGTTTCAACTCTGCTGCCATGGGCAAAGACACCTCTCACTAGACCACGTTGCTCAATGTGACATCCAGCCCAGTCTTAAACATTTCCAGGGATGAGGTGTCCACAACTTTTCTGGGCCACCCATTCCTGTGTCTCACCACTGCTTCTTCCTAATGTCTAATCTAAATCTGCCCTGGTTTAGTTTAAATCCATTGCTCCTTGTCCTGTCAGCACGTACCCAAATAAATAGTCCCTTTCCAGCTTTCTGTAGGCCCCCTTCAGGTATTGGAAGACTGCTATAAGGTCTCTTCAAAGCCACCTTTCTCTCAGCCAGAGAGACTAAACTTGCACAGCCCGTCCTTGTAGGGGAGGTGCTCCAACCCTCTGACCATCTTTGTGCCTCTCCTCTGGACCTTGATATTGGTAACCAGCAGGAGTAGACTTATACTTGTCTTTACTGATATTCTTCTCTATAATTAGCTGCTAATACTCAGTAACTTCAGTTACGAGTACTGTTAACACAAGCATTTATGCTGGTTTTGAACAGGAAGGCTGATAAAAGCTTATTTTTGAAATATTATTTTATTTTTTAACTGAGTAACCTGTTTTGTTGATGAGATACGAAGTGTTATCAAGGTTCTCTGTTTCTCAGGTTACTTTAAGGATTGGTTCAGAACACGAGTTGTTTACATCCTCTGTCTTAGTGTTGTGCTCCTTGACCACTGCTAAAGAGGAGTCTAGCTTGTTTAGCATGACTTATTTAGCTAACTGCCAGATAGATCTGGTAATATCATTATCTAATTTTATTTTTCTTTTGGAAAAAACCCAAAACCTGGATCTTTGAGCTTAGCCAGTAACCTGAAGTGTGGTCCATATGAAAATAGAACATTGCTGAAGACTTGATTCTACATTTGTCTGCAAAGTAGCAAAATAGCTTGAATGGCGGGAGTTCATCAGTGAATGATGGATGTTCATCTGGCTGATGTCCTTAGTGGACCAGTCTAAATTCAGGTGCTGCTTTATGCAGTTTGGACTATAGAACCTTCTAGTGTGAGTGAATGAATGTGTGATACAGTGCATGCATTGTGGCAGAAGGGTAAGGTGCTCTTTAGATTTCTGTGTTACTGATTTATAAGTCTATATGTACCTCTCCTTAGACCATATATACGCTCTTACAAGATAATGTTTTTTAAAATTGTGACTTATACCTTCTCATCTGATAGTATTCTTGAATCTCTTCTAATCATATCACATGAGAAAAATGGGAAAAACAAATTACAACTCCAGAAATAATTTTAAAATTTGCAATAGTGTTTTGTTTGTGGTGTTGCAGATCAAACTACTTAAGACTAGTTAATTGCTTCCATTTTTATTTATGTTTTCCTCAATTGCTGTAGACTGCTGCTCTTTATTCTGATAAAATTTAACAGATGGAAAGTTGTTCTTCTCTGAGCTATCTTACAATAAATTACATGTTTTCAGAAGAAATGCAGATATGCATGAGGATAAAATAAGGCATGGTATCTGGGCACATTGGATCATTTGTTTAGGAATCTCCATGAATATCATTGATATCATGCATACTTGCATGATAAGTGTCAACATGGGTTATCTATCATGTAACAGCAAGTCAAGCAAGTTAGACCTGCCTCAGGCTGCTTTAGTCTGTGTACCAAACTATTCAGACAATGCTGCTGTGGAGGTATTGAAGGACAAGACTAAGGAGGGGTGATTTTACCTTTGCTACAGGTTTCCCCTTTATCTAGGCTGTCTCCATTTTCTCCAGCATGCCTTGATAAGTACAGGTAATCTGTGTCCTATTAGTGTTTAGGATAAGCAAGACCTAAATGGAACATTCTGCACCGACTCCTTGCCACAAACCCTTTACCCGCAGGAGGAGTTACATGTAACTTGTCTATCAGTTACACAGTGAATGGGACATAGCAGAAGTAGATGATATATTTAGTCCCTGCCACTTTTTGTCCCCCTTAATTTTTCTTTTTTTCACCAAGCAATTTCTAAATACTAATTTTAATGCTTTTCTGTAAATTTTATTATTTTCCCTGACCCTTTTCTTCCCATAGTTGCTGATTAAGATTTTGACCCCAGCAAATTTCATGTTGTGAAAATTCAAGCTTTATTTTAATAGTGTAGAATATAAAATCTCATCTACAGAGGTATTTATTTAAAATTTTGGACAAGAAATAGTTAGGAAAGGCTGACAAGAAACTTTCAGGAATTCATTATTTTCTCTGTGCCTGGGGGGGGGGTGTGTGGAAAAGAGGCTATACTCTTACTACCACCGTACTTTTGTTTGGACTCACTGATAACATTACAACATTTATCTGTCTTCATTGATCTAAGTAGTAATATAGAATAGCATGTAAAAATTGGCTAATGAGATCACAGTAGTATGAAGGTCTTTTCATAGGCTCATTTAACTTTGGAGTGATTATAAAACATAGCTACTAATTTATTTTTCATGTTCTTGTTAATTATAATGGCATTTGGTAGTGCGCATTTGGTTATGAGCTTCTGAGTGTTTCTCTGTCACTGAAATTGTCTAGCTCAATATTTGGATTCAGGAAGAACTTTAGCTGTGTTTTTTTTGTATTTGCGGTTCTGTAGTTTGAACAACATCTTCTAAAAATGCTGATTTGTAGTGTAAATTAATGTCTTGAACTAGTTAAAATATAACCAAAAAAGTACATAGTCCATTAATTAACTTTAAAAACATTTTTGTTTCATACTTTTGGAAGATATATGTTCAAGAGTGTCTGTAAATTACATATATTCAAATAAAACTTGGGATGTCTCATTGACATAATTCAGTTTAAGACTTGCTTAGAAGTCCTGTTATAAATTGAGACTTGTTTTGTCTCTAAAGTGAGTGAGGTCTATATGATGAAAAGGTGGAATCTATGGATACCAGTGAACGTATATACCTTTTAAAACAGTAGTCAGTCTCTCTAGTGAGTAACTCTTGATTTACTGAAGTTAGTTACATCTTTGGCCCAGTTGGATTCAAAACAAGTATATCAAAAGATACTTATATAGGTGGCCCTCACCCATGTTGAATGCTTTGCTGAGTAGCACTACTATTAGAGAGTTTTATACAAATACTTGCTTAAAGCAGTCCTGTGGAGTTTGAACGTTTTTGCTACAGAAAAATGTGAACAATTAGGTTGTATGTGAAATCGAACTGCCAGAATTGATTGAATTTTCATCCACTACAACTGTATTTAAAGAGGACATTCTCTCAATGTGCTTTTAAGGCTTCGATTGGCAAGTTTTGTGAATTTTATTTGTGAACTTTTAAGATCCAGATCAAAATCGGGTGGAATTGTTAGATATCAAAGAATAAAAAAGTCTCTGTAAGCACTGTCAGTATACGATAGGTAAACAGTGATACTAAAGATATACCTGCTGTGATCCAATAGATTGAAGGTCCTGGCTCAGTTGGAAGGAAGGTAGAGAAATATTACTGTTAAACCGAAATAGCTGGAATGATTCAGGTCCAGATTTTAGAGTGCAAGCAAAACCTCAAACAAATTGATATTGGTATCAAAAGTAAAAATTTTAAAAGACAGCTGTCTTTGTCAGATCAACTTCAGTAGAATGTACCATAAATGAAAAACAGGTCAAAAGATTAAGTTTCTAAGGGTGAAGATTTGTACTGTTAAAAAGAAAGTTGATAGGTAAGGTCTGCCATCTGTCTGTGACCTGCCACATCTACTGTGTGCTTTCCTGCCCACTTTCAATATTCCTTATTTCAGGAATATTTCAATATTCCTTGATTTCTGAAAAATTAGAATTCCTGATAATTCAAAAAGAAGAAAAAAAAAATTTTAACAATGAAGACTAATATGTGGTTTTCATATTAATAATGATTATGATGGAATGCTGTAATTGTAGATTTCTTCTAAGAATGCTGTATCTCGCCATTATAGGTCATGTTTTGATGAGAGATTTCATGTGTTTTGACTACCTTGACTTTCCGAAGCAAAATCTGGTGTTTAACACTATTTGATGTTTAATACTATTCAAGTCAACAAAATGGATTAATTCTTTTTTTTTTTTCCAATAAAGGAATACAGGAAAAAGTACAGAATATTTGTTTGGCATGTACATGTTAACATCTGGCAACAAACACCTATTGTAGAAGAAATAACTGTTAGGTGTATTTTTATCGAAACTTTAAGTGCACAAGAAACTTCAGAAACTCAGAGGCACAGCTACACCTGCAGTCTTTTAAAGGAAAATAGGATAGTAAGGTGAATGATTCTCAATTTGTTGAACATTTCCAGTCTAGATCTAGGTCACCACATGACCATCAAGCAGAGTTTTATTGACAGATATTTTACTTTCCAACAACTTTTAAGAAACTGCCACCTGCCTTCACCTCCTCTTATTTGCCTTAGGATCCTTTACCTGTTTTTAACATTTTCTTCTTTTTTTTTCTCTTTGTATTAAGAGCTCATAAGATTTCCTTCTCATTTCCCAGTGCTGTCCTACTGTGCAGAGGTTTCATGTAGTGTTTATTCCTCCAGCCTGTCATTCTTTGCTCTTCCTTCTTCACTTGCTGTACTACAGAGGCTGCCAGGTAGCTTTCAGTTTTCTAGGAACTTCGACCTTCCCAGCAGGTTTTGTTACACTCTACAAACAAAGGAAGAAGTTAGAACTGCAGCTCTTTTAAATGTCCAAACATCTTGTAACAAAGTGTGTATTACTAATGCCAGTTGGAACACAGATGATTTTTTTTTAAATTTTTTTTTAACTATGGGAAAGCAGTCTTTTTTGTATAAAACTGTACATTCATTTTACATTTTAGTCTGCTATCTGACCTTGTCAGCAAGGGAGAATTGCCAAGAGGCACCATCGAGAGGCTGTAGGATCGACTTCAGAAGTAGCAGAGTTTCAGATGTTTAAGGCTATGTCTATATTAATAAATTAAAGAAGGCTTGGAAATATTTCCAGGTCTGTGCCACAGTTTTGGTCTTTGCAAACTAACATTGCTCCAGAAATTTCCCTGATATCTGACCACTTCTGTTAGAAGGTTTGCATGCAGCCCCTCTGTTTCAGAGCATATACATATCAGTATATTAACAGAGAGGTAGGAGTATCTGTTCCAGTTGATTCCAGCCAAGAGAAATGTGCTCAGGCATAGATGTAATATAAACGTACTTTCTATGGACCTCCATGTCCTTCTTTGTCCAGCTTTCTCTCTCCAATGTAGTCTTGCAGTCTCAGTGCCAGAGAAATTTTTTTTCTTTTTACTTGTCCTTTTGTCCTTCCTAAAACGTATAGAAATTTACATTTCATCGACATGCTGTCTCTCAGCTTCTGTTGCTTCCTTTAGATGACCTCATGGAATTACTGGTAGTGATACTGTGTCAGTTCTGTCTGCCACAAACTACTTCAGGGAAGCCTCCTACTTACATGCCTTTAGGTACTTTTCAGTAATAAAAATAGAATTTAAAAAAAGGTAAGACTAGATTTTGAGTGATGCCTTAAGGATACGTCCCTGTACTACAAGGCAGAAACTTGATGAACTATTACATGTCTTTGTGGACTATATTTAAGCTGACTGCTTGTTAAGAGAATCTTTGTCTTTCAACTTACTTAGTCTTTCAATCAAAATGTTTGTTAAAATAGGAGAATTAAAAATTATTACTCTCTCCTTTTTTTCCTTTCCAAATATGTACGAATCAGTTTGTGCACAATAGGAACTAACAAGAGGGTTTGATAAAGCCAAATTCTATTGGTTTTGTTAAATCACTAAATGTAAACTTTTGTCTTTGTCTTGTTAGGATGGTGGTACTGGAATTGATTTTGGACATCACTTCTGTTCAAGGTTGAAGTTAAAAGGTCTTTTTGAGGCTTAGAAGAAGCAGGTGAGTACTGCTCACTAATCTTTAAGTAAAATTTGTTACAACATTCTCTTGCTTTGGAATTGCTATTCTTGCTTACCAGTTTGTATTCAAATACCTGATCTCTACTTCTCCGACTCACTGAGATTAGATAGCAGAGACTATTTAAGACACATAGAGATTCCCCATATGCTTGTTCAGTGCCTGCCACAAAAATAAAGGAAGACATGGTTCTGTCACAAAGATCTCTGAACTCTGCAATTAAGTATGACAGTATAGCTTTGTTATATAAACTGTATTATGTGTGTGGTAATTCAGCTAATTTGGTTACAGAATTCCTTTAAACTATCACTGTATAAATATTTTCTGTGACTGATAAATTAGAGTTTTAAAAGGCAAGGTCAAATAGTAATGAGTCCCTGAATTTGGACCAGAATGATCTGTATTTCATTGGTAACCAGGAATATTCGATGATGTCAAGAACCATGAGTTCAAATCTGGTTTGAATTGCTTTCTGTGTTAACAACCTGAACCTGGCTGTGGATAAACAGTCAGCGGTTGTAGTACCACTCTGGGGCTTGGTATGCTACCGAATACCTTGCTTTGCTCCAGAGCTTAACATCTATCTTGAATGAATCATGTACAACTGGATATCAGTTTTTTTACCTTAGGTCTAGAAAGGGATATTCTCAAGGAATTAGTGTACAATGAGATCTTAGCAAGCCACTCACATCTATTTCAGTTTCTTTTTATTTACTCTTGCAACAAAGAATTAGTATACATTTTGAGTGTTGAAATTTGTTAAAATTTTCTTTTCCTACAGGAGTAGAAAATTCCTTAGAGAATATTTCTCTAACTTTTCAAAGTCAAAATTTTAGGAAATATTTCAACATAAAAAGTGCAAACTATCATTGACTGGTGCCTGATGCTAAATCTTATAGATGTGGATTTCAGAAAGGTATAGCAAACTCACTCACCATAATAGGAACCAGACCCAACTAACTAAACTCTACTGTTTCCAAAGTATGCCACGTGCTGCTAAGGTATTAAGAAATACTCAGATATACCTATGTGCTCTCAATAATATTGATGTGTTCCTTCTCATTAATTGATTTCTCAGAAAGAAATCCAGTATTGGTATAGATTACTAACTCCAGAGAAGTTAGTGATGATGAGAGAAATTGCTGCTGAAACTATAACATATTTCTAAAGTTTCACCCTCTGGGAGGAAGCAGAGACCATTTTAACCTAATTCAAAGCAATGTAAAACCAGACCATCCTGGTATGAGTTTCACTGCAACTGTCTTTACCTACTGGGTAATAAGAAGGGAAAATTCCTTTCTTCCTATTTAACTGCACTTTCTACAAAGAACTTGAGGCACTAGCCTAAAGGGTACAGTATGAACATGGTGAAACCATAAAAAGAAGAGAAAATACAGTATTAGCTTCAGCAATACTATAAATCAAAGGGTATATGGCACTATACAGGGAAACCATAGATGTTACTGGCAACATTTATGTATGGATATATGTTAATAGGTAGTAATATATTTGCAAAATGTTGTTTCTTCTTACATTACCCAATGCAGAAAACAATAAAAAAGATCAAATTCTTTGCTTTCTAGGTAGCAATGAAACTGTGACTGGATTTTAATCATGTATTTATATGCATGTCTGAATGGTCTAAGTTGTCTGTAGTAATACTAGATAGTTTCTTTGTAGTGTCAGTATTTTGGAGGACTGTTTGTTTTGAGAGAAACTGTGTCGTAATTCAAATCTGGTGAGCCAGCAAGAGATTTTTATTTTATAAAGTGGTTTTTTTTTTTTCCCCTGGAAATTTACTATGTTCTGCACCAAATAATGTGAGAAATGCAGTAATACTGACTTGTGCATCTATTATAGTTTGGCAGTATCATTTTATTGAATTCCAGTATGTCTGGAACTTAAGTCATATGGAAGAATGCAACTGTTATCCTGCTTCCTCCATTATTTTCTTCCATAACTTTAATTTAAATACAATCTATAAAAATGGTTCCTGTAAAGAAAGACAGAATCTCTTTGGGCTTTTTAGCACTTACAATATATGGAACTAGATTGTGAATGTTTTTGTTTTTGTAGTCCATGAGGAAATACTAGTGAATTCTGAATGCTTGTTCTTCAATATGTCATTTAGAGTTGATAGTTTTTTATGGTAGGACACACTGTGCACTGATTGAAAACTCAAATTCAGCCAGAAAGTTAGTGATAGAAATACATTGGGAAAAAAAATCATGAGCACATATTTAATTGAGAAAAAAAATTGGTTGTTTTCTGTTGTCTTTCAATAGACGTGATTGTGGATTTATGAGCTTTGTCCTCAGTCTGGTTTCCGCCAGCAAGAATCTGAAGCATAAACAGTACTTTATATTTTAATAGACTTGTATTAGAACAGAGACACTGTTTCTTGTAGAATTTAGAATTCTCTTTCTAAAGTTACAGTGAGTAGCTGAAAGTTACTGATTTGGGGGCAACAATATGAAGGCAACAATGTAGTTTACATTGATTGAATTGAATTTGTGGTCTGGAACTTTGAGGTAGCAAATTTTCACTATGATATACAAAATATCAAACTATGGATTTAAACCAGCCAGCTTTTCAATTCAGTTGAATATTGAGTCTTAATAATCTGATTTGCTGGGAAGAGCACTATTATTGTAATCTACTTTTTACTGCCCATTTGTAAACTTGTATCACTTTATTATACAGTTTGTGCTTTGGGAGGTATTTTCCTGGCATCTAGGATGTTGCCCCACATTTGTCAGAATTAGTCCTTAATGATACTGTCTTCAGAAGTTAGTTGATGCTCAAATATACTGATTGTTTTAATGAAAAGCTAATTGAAATCTGATGATTTTTCCATTAGTAGTATGAAATTGAGAGAGATAGTATGCAGCTTTATTTTGTGACTGTTTTTTTTTTTTTCTGTGTGACATGGAGAGAGGAAAGAACTCTTACTTTGTAACTGCACTGAATACAGGTTTCTAAATGTGGCCTGCTTGACAACAGAGGACCATTACTGCAGTTGTCATGTAAAATAAAGTTGGAGTCTGAAGCTCCTTTTTAGCTGTCAGCTTTATTAAGGAGCTACTGGTGTGTTGAGCTAGGCACATGCATTATATAAGCAGTGTATGGCAGTGTCTAGGGAGAATTTTCTCTCTCTTCTCTGCTGGTTTATTAGGTCTTGCTCACTCATTCACTGTTGCCCTGTCTTACTCCAGCTTACTGGCTGCAGCTCACAGCACAGTAGGTCTAATGTAGATTGACGCCTTTGCCAGAGGACTGATTGAAACTTGTGTCTCATAGTTGCTAATGCTCAGTCAACCATTTTATTGAAGATAAAGTAAATAAAATAGATTGCCATATGAGAATTCTCTGAAATCAAATGGAATAATTTGACAAGTTTAAGCCCATGAAAAAGCCAAAGCATTGAAACAGATAAGAATATTCTTTATGCACCAGTATACCAGGAAAAGGTGTCTGCTAGGCTGATTTTAAACTGTTAATGGCTTATACCAAAACAATAATTGTTGAAAATATTATCATCATTTCCAATAGAATTTTCCATTGATGTTTAAATTGTACTTCTCTCAAACAGAGGTTAGTGGGATTTTTTTTAAGAGTAATGATTTTATTTTCTTACTGCTTCTGATTCTTTAAGGCACTAATGGATCTAAGTCATCTCCTAAAATCTAATTTTTAAAAATAATAGAATTTAAATGAGGGTGAGTTTATTATTTGAGAAAATTCTGTGAAATAATGCAAAACAGGTTGTTACTTTTATGGCTCTGTAACTGCACATTACAGGTAACATTGTTAGAATAAGCCCTGACATTTCTAAAAGTATGTGTGATACGGTATACAAAAAATATGAACTGCTAGAACTATTGCCACAGACCATTCAGAATAATAGTTAACAAACCCCAAATATTCTTCACAACACTTCTATTTTATAAATAATTGCTGTAGATATCAGTGTAATATGTTAACTTTTCGAAGTAAGATGTAATAACTTAAGATGAAACAGATAATGTTTACTACTTAACTCTTATCGGGATAACAATGAGTTTTGTTCTTTTTAGTCACACCAGTGAGTTCCTTCTTATTAGCTGGACCACTTCTTCAAGAAAACAAGACAACTGTCTTTTAGTTCAGTATAATAAATGATGTTAAACTCACTTAGAGCTAATAAAGAAAATATAAATTCAAACATAGGAGAAGTTCAAATAACAAATATTCATTTTGCTCTTTTCTTTGTTAAACAAAAAAAAAATTATTTGGTGTTGGATATCAATTTTATTTTTTAAAGTTAAGAAATTTATTGCACCAGATTGTGCTGTTGGTACTTAACGATGGGTTGCTCATGAGATCTCGGGAATATTGGGTTTGAAATAAATTATGAATGAGCTCTTTGAAAGTGACTTGCAGGAGTGAGTTGACAGACTGGAAAAAACATTTAAAAAATGGATTTCCAGATTAACTGTTAGTCAGAATACACAGCTAGTTGTGCCGATATGTGCTGTGTCAGAGCCAATGCTGGTCAAATCAGATTCCAATATCATTTTAATAAATTTAAGAAATGTGAATGATACTCTCAGTTTTTCCCATCCTGGTTATATTTTTAAGAGGGAAAATTACTCTGGCATGCTTATATTGCAGAGCACTGGCACCAGCTGTGCTCTGGAGAGGTCTTCGCTCTTTTCTGTTGTTGCCATACTGATGACTGTGTGTGTCTGGCCAAACTCTTAATGCTCTCACAGCAGTTACAGACTTTAAAATTTCAAGACTTAAAAAGCAAAACTTAGTGACTGTGATGCCAGCAAGACCCTCCTGAAGGAAGTCTTTTCTGGTTCGTTCTATGGTGCTCGTTCTTGTATTCAACAGGATAAAAAGTGATTAACAACTTTATCTTTCTCTGGGAGGGACTAGAGAAAGGTAGAACTCTGTCACAAATCCATATTTTAGCCTTTTTCTTTTCCTCTTTCTGAGAAAGAAGTTTCTTAGAAAGTGCTGTCTTTTGCAGGAAGCAACAGAGAACATGAATTTAATTACATGTGTACAATTGCCTTGTTTTTCTCCTTGATGTGAGATCCAAGACACAGAATAACTGCTCATTTCTATGTTGTGAAGTCTTTTCTCTCTTGTAAGTTTTTCTAGTTAAATTGGAAAGCCATAAAGCATTACCACAGTTTTTGGAAGAAAATACTGAGACCTGTGAGGACTCCAACATAGATTGATTTAGACAGAATAATAGCTATTTTTATCAAGAGAAAAGAAAACATCAATAGTAGTTTACTTTGGATTTCTGTAAAACTTAAGGAAATCAAGTATGCTTTCCCATGTTTCTAGGAACAACTTGTTTGTTTGTTTTAAGCATGCTTGCTTTTTTGACCATAACTAAAGTAATTCTGAACAGCTGAATTTCATATGAAAGTCCTCATTTTAAAAAAAATTTAAAAAAAAAAAAAAAATGTAGGCAACAAAACAAGCCAGTCATAGAAGTAACCACATACCGAAGAAATAACAGCAGATCTAATTCCTGAAAAAAAAAATGGAATCTTAAAAATGGAATAGAAATTTGATTGCTTTGAGAGTTAAACTCTTCATGAAACTGATTTTAAATGAGTTTTCAGTTTGTAAGTGTTGCTTGTTAGCTGTCTTGGGGTGATATCTTCTCTGGAAAATGCGTTCTGGAATGTGGCAGAGAGAAAGGTAGGTTTTTGTGGGCACTATCATCCAGAAACTGAAAAAAGGTCACTTTTTTAGGAACTGGAACTCAGAATTTTTAATGTAGTCTGTAAAAACAGACTGGTGGTTATTGTTGTCAGTTACAGCCTACAGGAGGTTAAGTTTTCATTTGTAATTTGATTGGGAAAAGCATACTTAGCTGCACCAGATTTTTTTAAACTGTTTTTAAATTCAAATGTTCACAGTTTAATTTCTGAAGGAACTTTTACTGTGGTGTGTGTTGTGTTTGGGGTGTTTTTTTGTGGTTTGTGGTGTTGGGTTTTTTTTGTTTGTTTGGTTGGTTGGTTTTTTTTTGTTTTTTTTTTTTGTTTCCTGAGCCTGAGTCTTCTAGAGAAGCAAACTAGGTCACTTGTTGGTTCCTGTGATGGTTCTGGTCTTACTTCCAAACATGCATATAGACTCAAATGCCTGTGTGAAGATTGAGTAAATTATGACAGATCCAGGGAGGATTTTGCAAAAGAAAACATCAGGCATATAATCCTAGGCTGCAAAGTTCTAGCTGCCTGCTATGGTTTAAACAATATATAGTGGCTTTGTGAGAATAACCTGTAGGACATGATATGTTAACATATATGAAATAAAAATTTAACTCTAGTATCGATGTTCTTCAGTTAAACATATTTTTAAAAGTAATTACACTAGTGGGAAATGGACTGTAATTTTAATTCTGTATTGCTATAACCGAATTGTGTTTTCTTTATTAACTGAACAATACATGATACAATTATTTTGGTCAATATTTAGCTTTCTTCCTTTCAAGATACAAACTTTCTTACATGGCCACGTGCTGTTAGAGTTTACTTTTTTTGCTGTTTGCTGTAAGATATATTTTCTTGTATTTCTAAATACAGTTCTTTATTTTGAATTAAGTATTAAAACAATAACACACAATTTCTACTCAACCTGGTCAAAAGCTTTTACTTCAGTTTTAAGTAGATAGGGTTTTCCTCCCTCAAATTTGGTTGTTGCTACTTGTTTAATAATACTAGTTCAGAAATTTGTAGTCTTTGCATCATTGTCTTGTCAGACCATCTAAACTGGAGTTTTGCCTCAGACCAGTTTCTCTGTGCAGAAGTGCACTAAATGAATGAAAGAATTATTATTTGTTTTATTTTTATGAATAAGGATGATATTTTGAACTGAATTAATGAAATACTTCAAGGTGTCTCTTAGGACAGAATCATTTTGCATTTGCCTTTTTGAGCAGTAGCATCATAAGGAGTGTGTAGGGTAATCATGCCCATTTATAAATCTTTCTTGTTGACTTCAGAAGTGTTAAACTCATTATCAATAATCCTTTAAATAAATAAAGCACAACATTATGTAATGAACATGTGCTGCAGTTCTAGGTATCTGCCTTGTCCGTGAAATTAATTGTTGCCCCTATACCAGAACTTGTTTGCTTTCTTCCTGTTCCTCAACCTGTCATTTTCAAAAAGAAAAAAATAAAATAAATGTGGAAAGGATCCCTAGCTGATGAAGTGGAAGAGTTTAACACATGCTACATAACTTTGCAAGAAGGTTACTTAGGAGTGTTCATATGGTCATTTTGCCGGGCCCTGAGTGGCAGCAGGCAGCTCTGGTGTTGAGAAGGTAACAAACAGTGGGGGAAGGAGGGAGAGGGCAGGAGCATCCTTAACTGCTGCAGCTGTTTGCTAAGTGAGCATATGTTGAAGCCCTTGAGCTTCCACAGAAATCATTTCACAGGTCAGTGCTTAAATCACATGCATAACACTCTGGTAAAATAAGTTGATCAGAGTACCTGTTTATTTGCATTTCTAAGGGAAGTTGTTCTGTTGTGAAAGTTCTGCAGTTCTTTCTTTTATAAAAGGTAATGGGATGCTCCAGTTAGTTCATAGTAAAGTGACTTTACTAAAAGTAATTTTATAGTGACTTTACTACTCCCCTCCCCACCCCCAAACAAAAAAAAAAATTGCATCTTGAACTCTTAGAAAAATAAGTATTTGCTCTCTCTTTTAAAGATTTGCTGGGTCCTGTACTTGTGGACTATATGAGAAATTAAGATCTGAGGAAGCAAGTTTTAATTCAGCAAGTCAGAAATACTTTTAGTTCAAGGTATTTTAAATGTATTTGATTTATTAGGCTTGAAAAAGCTATATATTAGATTGATTGAATGAATCTATTTAATAGGACCGTGTTTTGAACTTGAATACTTTGTCCAATACTTAAAAGATTGCAGAAGAGAGAACATGTCATTTAATTACCTCTTGTTTCATTTTGCAAAACTGACCTCTGTTCCCAGCCTTGAGACAAAGGAAGACAAAGTACTGTGAGCAACTAGCAGTTGATGCTAAGAAGGTATTTCCCACAACTCTCTCACATCTATAGTAACAACCAGACCTCAGCATGGATGTGGGACTTAGAAAAATTCTGTCCTTTGTCTGGCAAGTTCATCTGTTGCCTTACTTCCTTAAATGCCTTGTGAAAATTGTTTTACTTTGAGCTTCTGCCGTGGAAACCCCTCTCTTTTCTGGCTTAACTCTAGCTGTGCAGAAGCACCTGGTGCAATGCAAGGATACTGGCCCCAGTAGACTGAGAATGCTTTTTGAAAGTGGCCAGTCTGCTCTTCTGCAAACCAGAAGTGTAACATACATGTTACTGGTCACATTCTCCAGTTATTCTGGATTTTGTTGGTGTTTGTGTGATTGTATGCTTGTAAAAGTTGACTGAATCTGTCCCAGCTTGGTTTCGAGAAGGATATTGGATGTTTTCTTTACAAACTAATAAAGATTTCTTCGGTTTCTAGGAAAATAACTAGAGGAAAATTCTAAGATATCATGTAGTATGTGGGGTCTGAGTCTGTTTGGGCAGTGAAGGCAAAGAAGTGGAGGGACTTATTTGTCACAACCCCTAAGGTTACTGTGAAGTCATATGGGAATGTATACAGTCTTTTCTAGGAGCCCCAGCTTTGATAGAGGTGTGGGAGAGAAACTTTTAAACATCAAGTTAAATGATTTTCACAGTGTTGTCAGTCTGCACTATCTTTGAATTGCTTTTGCAGCTGCTACATTTACAGGCAAAACGAAACTGTTAGTGAAATTACTGTTTTAGATATTTCTTTACTAAATATTTTTTGCTTTATTTTTAGTGCCAAACATTTAAGCCATTGTATAGATAAAATGTCCAAAATAACGTGTGAGGTGATGAATATTGATAGTGGCTTCAAATTGTTGAAATGACCTGAACCCATCCTCTAAAAAATCATATTCCTAAAAACTACAGAGGAGGCTATCAAGGAAGTTTATTTTAATTGCTTGGTGCTTTGACATATTCCTTTATTTGCTCTGTGCTGTTTATTTCCCTTAATCCAGTAACATTGCTAGTTATTAACACTATACTGGTGAGTGGCTACTCCTGTGAAAGCTTAACAATTAAGGTTAAAATAGGACTTTAGGATGAAGGAACAATTTCTATCTGTATTCGAACTGTGTAATAATATAGGAATGAAAATTAAGTTGTTTAATTATTTGGTTTTACAATGTAGTGTTACAGCTACTGTTAAATATGACTTCTATTGCTGTTATAAGAAAAGAACTAAAAACAAGAGGAAAAAAATAAGTTTGATCTCATTTGACCTCTGTGACGTTCAGTCAGTTAAAAGGTTTGTAAGACGTTTAATTACCAAATGGTATGATCATTATTCATCTCTTCATTTGATATATAATGTCAAGTGAATTGCCTCCCTGGAGTGCACTGCGTTTCACAGATCAATAGATTTAGTAAGAGCTTGAAGGAGAGCTTTATACATTCATAGAAAAGAAGGAAAAGTATATCCTTCTTGTAAAATGGCTTATAGAGTTATTCTGTGAGCTTTACTGAGTTATTGTTTTATTTACATCTCAGAAATACAAAATCCTGAAACTTAAAGGCATTTATTAAAATACCTTAAACTTCTTTATTGGAGTCTAAAAATATTGCTTCTAACTTACTCTGTGTAATAAAGTAGCTTTTAAAAAAATCTATCCTGAACAGTTTCATTCATGTCTGTCAAAATAATTATGCCTGCTGAACAGACTTTTTTGCTTTGACACAGCACAACAAACATAGTATAACAAAAGGCTGTCTAAATAAATTACACATGATTGCTTAAACCACTCACATTTGGGGTTTCTGCATTTTTAAATAGGTATGGTCAGTTTTAACAGACTTTTGTTGTTGTTTGGGGGTTGTTTCTTTTATTTTTCTTCATTCATTGTCAAGAATATTTATGTATACTTCAAAAGAAAAAGATAAAGCTTGTCTCTAATTGGCTAATTTAATATGCATCTTAATTACTATGCATCATTGTAATTTTATAAATTAATTGCATACAGGACAATTATCTGTAGGGTGCTTCATGTTTACTTAGGCTTTTCTAGGTGTATTTTATTTATTCTTATCCAATACAGATATATCATGATACAACACCAGCTATCTGAGTATGCCCATCTAATCTTTTACCTTTGATAGAAGAGTTTTCCAAATGACCAAAAGAGACTTCTAGGAGAGTTCAGGCACTAGTATTGCTCTTTTTTCTTTAAATGTTGTGTCCTTCATTTACTCTCCTCACTTACCAACTTTCTGCTTTAAAAGTGAGAAAATAAAAGCTTACTTCTTTAAATCTTTTATTAACGAGGGTAAGCTTTGTAGCTTAAATTTATGCCTTCTTGTTGGTCTTTGTATCAGTCAGGCATTGAAGAAACTGCAGTTCAGCTAAGCAAATCCTTCTGGCTGTGGGACAGAAGCAACATTTACTTGAAATTCTTCCTTATTCATCTGTCACTTATAAACCATCATCTACTCAAAGATTAATTTGAATTGTGAACAATATCTAAGCTTCCTTAATCCCTTGCTCTTGTCCTTTTTCTTGAGCTGCTGTACTGTTGATGGAAAGGCTATCATTTGGAAGCTTCTTATTCCTCAGGCCTACCTAAAGTAACCCCCACCAGGAGGCGATTGATGTTTTAGCATGGAAGTTCTTACCTGGTTTTGAGAACAACCTGGAAAAATTGTCAGGAGGCTTTCACGCTCTTAGATGTTCACTGTGTGGAATTCTTGTAAATGTAAAATCTGGTTTGTCTGGGCTCTTTGCACCAGCATCGTTCAAGGTCAGATGTAGCTGTGTGAAGTACACGATGTATTTTTGAGATTTAATTCCTGTATTTGTCCTCATAGGGTTGTGGTGTTTTGGGTTTATCATTTTGTTGGGTGGTTTTTGGTTGCGTGTGGTTTTGTGTTTGGGTT
>WBNM01038955.1:1726-50653 GCA_013399055.1 Ramphastos sulfuratus | reverse complement strand
ATGAAAGTCTTTGAATGTGATTGGAGGAGTGTAACAAAGTTGGTGAAAGGACTAAAAGAAGTGTCCTGTGAGGAGCAGTGGAGGACTTTGGACTTGCTAGATTGGATAAAGGGCAGAAGGGTGACCTTATTGCTCTCTACAGGTTTGTGAGGAGGGTAAGTGGAGAGGGAGGTGCTGAGCTCTACTCTCTCTCTGGTATCCAGTAATAGGATGTGTGTGAACGGTTGAAAACTGCACCATGGGAGGTTTAGGCTGTATATTAGGAAACATTTCTTCACCAAGAGGGTGGTCAAAACACTGGAACAGGCTTCCTAGAGAGATGGTCAGTGCCCCAAGCCTGTCAGTGTTTAACAGACATTTGAACAATACCCATAATAACGTGCCTTAACTGTTGATCAGCTCTGGATTGGTCAGATAGTTGAACTAGGTGATTGTTGAAGGTCCCTTCCAGTGGAAATAATCTGGTTCTAGTCAAGAAAACTGTGACAGCAGTCACTAATAATATGTTTTCACGGTGCTTTTGTGGAGAGATCGCATGGGTACAAGTAGGGGAAGTGAGCTCTCATTTTAGATAGAACATTTCAGGAGTGCTACAATGAGACACACAAGTTTACAAAGTTCATAAAGTACCACTGTCTTGTGATCACTTAATGACGATGTCAAGCATAAGGGCACACATGGTCTGTGTCTATCCTGTCCCCTTCTATATAGTGGAACATGGAAGATCTAGGCTTTCCATAGGGGCAAGAATGGTGCGATTTATGACTTAGCCTTTGGTGGTCTTTATGAGCTAAAAGAAGCCATAAGGAGTGCATTAAAAAGTTCAACCTTTGGAGAACAATCTGGCAATTAAAATAGACTGTAGATGATAGAAAAGTTATGGAAATACTGAGTTTATAGATTTTATTTTTTTTTCTTTCTCCTTTTTTTTGATCCATGTAAAGCAAGAGTTACCATCTGGAATTCTGGAATTTTCAGTTATTTGAATTTAACGTACTAATCTTACGAGATTCCCAGCCTGGGGCTATGTACCAATTCTTAGTTCCTGTCCTATCACTTTTAAAACTCATTCCTCAACACTTTCACTGTAGTGCTTAATCAGTGCTTGCAATTAGTACTTTTAAACCTGATTTATTAAATTATCATTGTGAGGTGCAGGGTCCCTCTCAGGTAATAGTTACGTGTATCAATAATTTGCAACCATTTGGTGTAAAAAGATGCTTTTTTTTGGTTTGTTTTTAAATTATTATTTTCTGTCCTTCAACAAGTATTTCTATCACAAAATATCAAGAATTTTACATTGAAAATACATAAAGTGGAGAAGAGACTGTAGATAGTCAGATCTTGGAGACACTTTCTCATTAATTATTTTGGTTTTTTTAAATGAGAGTATGAAGTGTGTGAATATATATACACACACACATGCACGCATATATATAGTGTTGCTGAAATAAGAACACCAGATACTAAAGGTGCTTTTTCTTCTGTTATCTTTTTGTTGAATTTTAATATATGATAGTCGTGTTTGGGTCTGATTTCTCTGTTCATCTTTAAATTAGCTGGTTTCACCATAAAGACGAAGCTGTTGCCTACTTTTCTTCTGATTCAGTGCTTGGAAGTATTCCAAGGGCACTCAGTGTCATTCAACAGCAGTCACTTGCCCCTTTATATTCATCTGTGATTCCTGCAGAGTATGTCTACATCTGTGGGACTGGAGGTACAGAAACAATTAAGTTAACTTCATATCTGTTCTGTTTCTCAGGTAGGTTTTGCACCCTGTGCTGAGTTCATCAGAGCTATGGCTACATGGGTCACAGTGCTTGAGCTGTCTGGTTTCAGGCTAGCTCCACTAAGTATGCAGAAAATTTAGTCACAACAGTGGCCACAGTCCACATAATCCTCAGTCTAGGTCTTTTAATGAACATAAAAAACTAACTTGACCTTAATGTAACTCTCCTCCTGTCTAGAATCAATCATGCTGCTTTGAAGAGGTCTCTCTGATATCTCACTTTCTGCCTTAATAGAAGTGCATCAGAAGTGCATGCAGAACAGTGCATGCAGCTAGTCTACTGTTTCACATTTCATAACTTACTGTAACTGAATTTGATTTTGTTAAATTGATATGAAAATGTTTACATTTTATTGTAATTCAAAATTTTCACTGAGTTTTCTATTTTTAATCAGATTAATGACAGCTATTCTAGGATGGACTGAGTAAATGTGATGACATGTTGATTATGGTGGTTTTGATTACAGCACCATTTTACCTGCTTCTTAAGGAATATGGACTAAAGTGGTTTTTTAAATTCATTTTCTAGGAAGCTATTAACATACAGGATGATGATTCTGATGGTGGTAATTGGGATAAGCCATAAGCATTGACCATTAAAAGGTAGAAAAAAAAAGTGTAATTTTGTGTTTCAAGGCTGCCATTCTGAGTCAAGACATATTGTCCTAGCCATCTCAATATTTCAGTGTTGGTTCTGATCCCAAAGAAGTGGGAGGAAAAATAGCAGTGAGGAGAAAACATATGTGAGAGTGGCTATTCCTGAAGTATAAAAAGAATCATATGTGAACATAACAGAGAAGGGAGAATAACTACTAGCCCTCTAATAGAAAAGGTGTTGTTCAGAACAAGGATACAGTACGAGAGGTTCAGGATCCAGAAGAGGCAGAATGGAAGGAGGAAAGACGCAAGGCTGGAAGAGCTCCCGCAAATGAATGTATAATATTTGTCTTCTGACACTTATGAATTAAATCATGAAGCTGTCTTGTAAAAGTATTTGAAGACCTTGAGTAAAATTTACACCCAGCTCTGTTCTATGACATAGTTAGTCATGTTGATGGTTGGACTACCTTCGTTCCTTACCATTTTGTTGGTTTAAGATGAAACCCTGTTGGAACAAAGCCAGCTTTGGCCAGGAAGACCAGATCTGTGAAGATACAATAAAATATAAAGTAATTAAAGTCTAAGAGTTCTAGAGAAGCATGCAATGATGCCACAAAGAATTAATATTCAGTATTATTAATAGCATCCATAATAATATAAAACAGTTAGAACAAATACAAGACAACTATAAATTAGTGGGCTGTAATACCACAGAGGAGCTTCTTAGGAGGCCATAAAGCAAGAAAGCTAAACTTATCTACTTTGTGTAGTCCCTAGGACATCAAGGTGGAAATATATTCCCATAATTTATAATTTGTGTTTATTTTTAAACACAGCCATGTCTTGAATTGATATTTACCTCAAGTAGATGTCTCCAATTTATCTGTTTGTGCTTCAACATCTTCCTCTTTTCTTCCCTGTTATTTTCTTTGGATTTATCTGTAAAGACCTCCATTTTAAGTCCTCAAGTAATTTAAGTATCAGGAAAAATGGAAGGATAGTTTTCCTTCTTGCAGTGCTGTCATATTGTGATACATGAAACATGCATTTGTCATGTTATGGTGTTTAAAGACGTTTTACAGTTCTTCAATGAGTTGCAATGCTGTTACTTCTAGTGAATAAAAAAAAATCTTGAATATTAAACTATTTAAATGTTAAAGGTTTCTCTAGCTGTTTTCGGTTTTTTGTTTGGTTTTTTTTTGATGGGAAAGGGGGTTTGAGAGTGCTGTGTGGTACTTTTTTTTGTTTGTGTTTGTTTTGGGGTTTTTGATGCCAGAACAAAAACAGAAAACAAACAAACGTTTAGTGTTTTTTCCTCATACACTTTTCTCTGATTTCCAGTTGAAAAATCTTTCATAGAAACTGTTCAATTACTTGAAGCTGTGTAGCAGCTGTGGAATGTAATTCATACTTTCACTATTTTTTTGTGTTATTATTGTTCTTTTTAGCTTTTATAATGATATTGTGGATCTTACATAGTTTAATTGTGCTACTATACTTTGTATATGAAGCCATTCTAGTCAGTGAAGTATAAATCATAATTTGTGTTCAGTTGCTTTAGACTTAAACTAGCAAGGCTGTACATCTCTTTTGTGATGCCATTGAAGATTGTGTAAATTTTGTGTCTGCTACACAAAAGAAAATTAACGTGTAGCTAGCATATATAACATTAACCTGGTGTGAATGAGTTCCTCAGCAGTCTTATCAATAAAGTGCATGCGCCAAATATCAGTGTAGCTTCTGCTGCTACTTTACTTGGCAGGAGGGTGGGGAATTACTTGAAGGAGGGAAAAAGCATTTCATGCTAGTGAGTGTCTTGAAAGTGCTCTATGTCATGGGTCTACCTCTATGTGGAATGTAATTCAATGAATGAGTACTTGTGTAACTTGTAAACCTGATGCTTCAGAAACTTCTGGCAGTAATGCTGCATAAGATGTTTGCCACCTGAGCTCTACCCTTGGTCTCATACTAAAGAACACAATGGATGAAATGAAATGAAATGAAGAGATTCTGTTGTATTAGTTGTCCTGTAATAAACCCATGCCATTCTTTACAAACATCCTTGGATGAAAGAGTAAGAGGTGAGATGGGTATTCAAAGCTTGACTGAATTACTAAAAGGGAATTACTGCACCTGAGCTGATGACTCCATGATTGCAACACTTGGAAGTACTGTGGTATATATTAATTCCTTGTAAAGCATCATTTGAAGTACTACAGTTAAATTAATTCAGTCTGTCTTGTTCTGTTGCTGAACCAATACCAGGCTACAGTTTGATATCAAAGCAAGCTCTTCTTTGTTAAGACACCTATTTAGGATTTTCTTACAGAAGTAATCAAAAGTAACTAACAGGCAATTGTGATGTATTAAAAGATGTTATTTCCTTCTCCTTTAAGCATGTTATTTTAAATATTCCAATTGTTTAATCTTATTTTTAATACTTAATTCAGTAATAGGCATATGTTTGGGGTTTTTTTTTGCTCTGTTTCCCTTTTTTACTGTGTTAGGACAGTTTATCAGCTTGAATTATTACTGCTAGATATGAACACTGAATTCCTGTGTTCTTCTGTCTTGGCCTTCCATGCAGAATGTGGCCTGCTGTGGAATTGCCTACCTCCTAGGCTACCCTAGCCTAGATTCGCTATTTTGTTGGTACTTTCGTAAGCAGCCACAAGTCTTGTAAGCTGATACAGTCATACTATCTGCCTGTCAGCTCCCTATAATAAATCTTGAACCTGCTGACTAACTTCAAATACATTTGGAGTAGAGGCCTCAGTGACTACTCATGTCCATGAAAACAGATGGACATATGTTCCAGAAACTTAGGAAATAGTGTATCTGCTGCAGAAAAAGGTTGTAGCATTAAATTATATTGCTATTCATAAATTCTGTTGCTCACAGAACTACCTGATTTTATTGTTATTTTGCTTCCATCTGTAATCATTTGTTCGTTCGTTCATCTCATGTCCAACTGCAGTGAGTAGTATAGAACCGCCAGTCACATGTCATCTAGAGTTTGATTTGAAAATGTCTTCACAAGTTTAATCCTGTGCAACTTGGTATGAATCCCTGCTCCTTCAAAACAATTCAGTATTTTACAATGACTGCTGTCTTATTTTTACTGTAACATTAAATTGGTAAAAGGTGGTTTATTTTTCTTCCCTTTTTTTTTCTGACTAAGAGAAAAATGAATAGGAAACTAATTGGGACTGTTTCTTTTGTGAATTTTGGCCCATGTGAGCTAGAAGAGTAAAATGTTTGTGAAAGTAGGTTATTTTATGAGACTTCATAGGAGAAAGTACATGCAGCAGAGAATATGCATGAACTTTTGAGGAGGCTTTGCATTTATTTACATCTAACTATCATAGTGGTAGATGTGTAAAACAATTCAGTATTTTAAGAATTTGTACAGAATAGTGAATCGTTCATCTTTTATCATTTTATGGAGCTTGACAAAAATTTATTTGTGTCCAAAATCCATTTCCTTGTAATGGCATTCAGCTTCCCTAAAATCCCCTTCCAATTTAGTCCACAAAGGGAGTACAGGACACAGACAACAGTGTCTGCATTAAGTAACACAAAGTAAAATTATTGAGAAAACCCAGTTCATCTTCAGAACTTAGTCTACCCAATGCAGTGATGAAACATAGATCCAGGGGAAAGAAATAATGGGGCACTTAGTAACAAAGACTGGAGGAAAGGTCATGCAGAGGAATTTGAAATAATGCCATATGAACAGCTTTACTTCAGGCGTGTTCTGTTTTTTAAATGCTCTGCTTTTGCAATCTCAGCATTCTTTTAATGTAGAAGATTAAACAAAAATTTCCTTTTTAAAAAGTAATCATAATGGCAATTCCATTATACAGAGCTACTGACCTGATATGTATTAAGTGTTCCTCAGACTTTACCACTCCATCCAACTAGTTGCAGCATTAAGCTGCTCTTCATTGTTGCACATGTACTACAAAAGAGGCAAACATTGTAGATAGATATAATAGTTTTGTTACAAATTATGAAATTTGTTTTAAATGTAATGTATGTATGTGTTACATGTCAATCAAAAAGATCCCTGAGCACTTTAAGCTATGTGCAAAAGAAAATTACTTTTTTTCCACTTGCTTAAATGCACCCTCTGCTGGGGTAAAAAACAACAGCTGTGAAGTGCAATGCGATCTGTAAGCACAAGTGTTTGGGAATTCTATTTTATGGCTCATCTGAAGTACTGCAAGCAGCCAAAATCCAAGTATGTTCCTGCTAAAACAAGACTGGAAATTGATTCACTGATTCACAGTGAAAGATGCTGCCTAAATTATTTAGAGCCAGTGCTGTTTTTCGTGTCTTAAAACCCAATTCTGCTTGTATATTCAGAGGGTGAAGAGATACAATTTCTGCTAGCTTCATTTGTTTTTCAGAACTTCCTTATTTGGCAGCCTGATTTATTTATGTTAAATGAAGTTGAAAATTACATCAAGAAACTGCTTGATCTTGTGTTTATGTTGCTTCTATATTGTGTCTAAAAATATTTAGCTTCCTTCCAGAGAAACCGCGTGTCTCGTAGTTGTTCCTACTTTAAAGAAACAACAACAGGAGACAACTAAAACTTGCCTTGAGCTTCTTGTTGCTTCTAAGAGTTGTATTAATTTCCTAGGAGTCTTGCGTCATGTGGCAATGAGTGACTAAATATAGGTACCAGCATCAGAGGCTTCTTTAGAGAGAATGAAGCAGTGTTGTGTGTTCTTTCTGATGAAGTATTATTAGAAGCCCCTCTGAAACACTGCAGGTAGCATAAAGGAGTTGAAATAGAAAGTGTTTTCCTCTTTCTTGTAAAACAGGAGTCCAAATAGAAGGAAGTTTGGCAGTAGATATCCATTCAACAGGGAGACAGATTTAGGAAAATGTAGATAAATTTTGGGGGGGAAACATCTAAAGCTAAGAGCTGAAGAATGTTCCACCCCAAAATGAGTGACTTGGGGATTAAAACTTTTTTTCTTTTTTTTTTTTTTCAGATCTTTTGCTTTATTTCAGTCTTTTTTCTTCTAGCAAGTTACCAGTAGTAGGTATCATTTCAGAAGCCAGTGTGCCCTACTAAAGGCCATGTGTCACTTAATCATAATGCTTTATCTGAAAGGCTAGTGAAATAAAGGCACTTTACAAGCAAATAGAATTTTTACTATATATTCTCTAACCATAAGGGGATTACTTGACCTCCCGTGTCTTTTGCACACATTGAAATCTATACTAAAGCTGTCTTGAAGCTTGCAGGAGTTCATCCTCTAGGGATTTTCCTTTTGTCTGTCAATCCACAGATAGAAAAATATGTCCAGTCATATTTAGCCGTATGTTGACCATCTCTCCCTTTTGTGGATATTCTTATCAAATACAAAAATGTTTTCAGTTGCATGGACTCTGATACTGCACTCATTTGGTATTTTCTGATTAAATTTCTGCAACTTTCTAGTTGACTTCTTAATAAGAATTCATTTAGATATTCTTTGACCTCAGTAGAGTCTTTATATAAGTAACAAAACTTTAGAGTTCTTTATAAAAGACTGTTTCATGAAGTCTGATAGTTTGCATAGTTTTGAGCTTCATTGTTCAGTGAAACATTCCCATGTCTCATACATGCCAATATACATTGCTTTGTAACCTGTAACTAGAGATCTTCATGGACATATGCATGCTGCTCCCACTCAGGGCCCTGTTTCAGCTGTCCCTACACAAAAGAACATTTAAGTGTTCCTTTGATTTAACTTGACTGACAAGTGCTGAGTAAACTCCTAGGTTCTGAGCATGCCAGTGAATGGTGGCAGCCATTATCGCCTTACAGTGTAACCCTCTTTATAAGGCAATCTGTGGCTCTGGGTGATGGAATATGGTGCTGCAGCTATTGGTGAATCTGTTTTTAAATCACCACCTATGGCTTATATTTCTTTTCCGACAGTATATCCTATTTAATCTGACATTTTGTTTGGGTTGGAGAGTTAATGTGAATAACTATTTGAGACAGCCTTACACTCTAGTTAAAGTCTATTCTTTGAGTGTGCTTTGATAAGTGTGGGGGAATCTTTCAGTGCTCACTGTCTTCTCAAATTAAGTAGACTATGTAACTATGCACAGAATCTGATCAAAACTGTGCTTTCTAAAATTGTCAAAACTATAGAATCATAGAATGGCAAGGTTGGAAGGAGACCTCAAAGATCATCTAGTTCCAATTCCCCACCATAGGCAGGGACACCTCCCACTAGTACAGGTCACTCAAGGCCTCGTCCAACCTGGCCTTGAACACCTCCAGGGAGGGAGCATCCGCAGCCTCCCTGGGCAACCTGTTCCAGTGTCTCACCACCCTCACTGGAAAGCACTTCCTCCTAACATCCAGTTTAAATCTCCCCTCTGCCAGTTTAAACCCATTGTCCTGTTATTGCAAGACCTTGTAAATAATCCCTTCCCAGCCTCTCTGTAGGCCATCTTCAGATACTGGAAGGACTAATAATTTCCTTAAGTCTTACATTATGTTCTATCTCAACTAAACTTGATCCAATTGAGTACAACAATTTTGAGCTGGGGCAATTAAATCAGTAATTTGGGAATCTCCTTTCAGATCTTGTGGCTTATTCAAATAAGTGGGTGCTACTTGGGTGGATAAATGTTAGCCTACTGGCTTAAGCATCTACGAGTCTGCCATCTGACTTGCTGCCAACCCATCTGTCTAAAGATCTCAGCACTAAATTTTCAGAATCATGTCTCTGTTGTTTTACAGTTTTTAAAAAAGTACTTTTCGTCTTGGACTCGGTATAGTACAAAATATGGTTGGAAATATTATCTAATTGCAGGCTAGTTGAAGGGAAAAAATAAGGCGTTTTGTAATGTATTGGCCAGTACAAGTTCAGCATAACTTGAAGTTTTCCTCCAATTTCCTCTAAAGCAGAATGCTCCTAGAAGAATTTTGCTGTTTTGTTTTGTTGTCTTTTTTAGTGAGATGAGATGTGTTATGGGCATTTGTAGCTTCATATATACAAATGTTTGTATTCTTCAATTTCAGTTTGCAGTACAGTACTGCCTCTAATTGAGTATTTTCTCAATATTAGAGCTTCCCCATCAAATATTTGATCTTTGTTCTGCTACTTTGACTTCTATCTAGAATACTGGATATCTGAGACAGAGAAATAAGAATACTGATGAGAAATGTAATCTTGTCTTTTCACCTAGAGGGTAATACAGCTTGTCCCTTGGTTCAAAAGTGTAGAAATACTTCTGCAACTATTTATGTAGAACACTCATCTCCACTTATGATTGTTTCAATCTTAAGTAAGGATGTCTTTTGGACATGACAGGAAATAACAGAAATCAAAGGATGTCAAAGTTCCTTTTATAGTAGCTGCTGAGTGGGCGACTGGGAAGGGATCTGAAAAATGACCAATTTTGGCTCTGCTTTCCAAGTTTTTCAAATATCTTGTCTGATTGCCCAGCAAGTGCCTTACCAGGTTATGATTCCCTTGGCTTAGTGCTTAATGTGGTTAGAGAATTGCTATTTTGTCTGATTTATATTCACTTTGTGAGTATCCTAGCTCTGTTTTGTAAGTTTGTTTTTAATACTCATTATCTACTTTGCAGTCAACATACTCAAACTGCACAGTGAGGGCTGATGTGGGTTCTGTGTGTCTCAGGATCGCAGCAAAGTTTTACTCATTGTTCCACCCTTAGGAAGGGACTGTGTTTAAAACTTAACCATAAAAAATTAAATGTTTTTCACCATCAAGGATGATAATTACCAACAAAACCAAAAATGCTTTAAAAAGCCCTATATTAGGTATTAATAACTTGCTACAGATTCTCTGTGCCATGCGAAGAGTTCCGTGTGTCACTTGACCATCTTGTCAAAGTAGGAGTGTCAAGTGGGGAGCCAGGATCACAGAAACATCCAGGTTGAAAAAGACCCTCAAGATCACCAAGTCCAACCTATAACCCTACTCTACAAGATTCACCTTAAACCATATCCCTAAGAACCACATTCAAATAACCTTTAAACACATCCAGGGTTGGTGACTCAACGACCTCCCTGGGCAGCTCATTCCAGTGCCTGACCACTCTCTCTGTGAAAAACTTTCTCCTAATATCCAATCTAAACCTACCCAGCCTCAGCTTGAGGCTATTCTGTCTTGTTCTGTCTCCAGTTACCTGTGAGAAGAGCCCAGCTCCAGCCTCTCCACAATGTCCCTTCAGGTAGTTGTAGAGAGCAATGAGATCTCCCTTCAGCCTCCTCTTTTTCAAATTAACCATCCCCAGCTCCCTCAGTCGCTCCTCATAAGATTTATTCTCCAGGCCCTTCAGCAGCTTCGTTGCCCTGCCCCTGGACCCGCTCCAGCACCTCCACATCTCTCCTGTATTGCAGTGCCCAAAATCAAACACAGTACTTGAGGTGTGACCTCACCAAAGCTGAGTGCAAGAGGACAATCACATCCTTACTTTTGCTGGCCACAGCATTTTTAATACAAGCCAGGATGCCATTGGCCTTCTTGACTGCCCGGGCACAGTGCTGGCTCATATTTATCTGCCTATTAAAACCCCCAGATCCCTTTCTGCCAGGATGGTTACTATTGGCATTAATGAAAACATCAGGCTCTTGGACAATAAATAAGAAACAATACTTTCAATGTTTCTTTTTAGCATGTTCCTCAAAAACTTTCTTTCTGGATTACAAACATAAAAATTAAAGTTGTCTGTACTGGGTGTAAAAATCTGTATTTATGCAGTGTGCAATTGGCCTGCCTTCCAACATGCTAAATGCAATGAAATGCAATTTATCAAATGTTACCTGTAAGTAGTAAACATTATTAAGTTCTTAAATTTAATATTTCTCCCTGTTCTTGTCTTACTGCTGTATTTTTCTTCCATTTAATGTCTCCAGACTTAAATCCTGCTCTCCAAAGATTCTTAAGGGTGGAGGGATTTTTCTTGTTAGCTTTCAGCAAAAGCAAAAGGGTTCACCAACTGTAATGCTGACCCATAAACAGAGTTCTGGATGTATGAAATACACAGACTTTTATAAAAAGCTCTTTTGTTAGCTTTAGACTCCAAACACACTTGAGCATAACTTCTGTATGTGGTTTGCATGCATATACCATGAACTTTCGAGTCCCACGTAAAGATACCTAAACACTTTTAAATGGCTGTATGTGCTCATGAGCTTACACATAAGCATGTATTAGTAACAATTTTCCTGTGGAATAATAGGCAGTTAAATTTTGTGAGGACTTTCGGACTTAGAGAATTCGGTCATTGTTCATATTCTATAAATTCTGAAACTCCATGAGTAATATCTAGCACCTGTGCTTGCTTTTAGAATTTACCATTCCTGTGGTATTTTTTCATCAGCTTTCACCCATGCAGCAATGAATTTGCTGTAAGGGCTTAATCTTGTATAAAGACTTATCTTTTAAAAGTTTGAGATTTGGCAGCTGTGAGTTGTGCAGTAAAATGGGATTTCAGATTTAATAGATTACTTGCATTTCTAGATTCCAAGGAGTTGTCAAATGGTTGTCTTGATCTCTGGAAAAGGGAATGGATAAGTAGAAATACGTGTCTTTAGGATCAAGTCTGGATTTTCTAGTTTATTGGGGCCTCAAGGGAGAAAAATGCCTTTATTTCAGTAAGAGATGAATGCAAAAGAATAAATGACCATGTGTCCAATTTCATTAAATGGATCTTGTATATTAAATACAATGATTTGAATTTGGCTTTGTATGCCTGTGACAATTTCATGTATTAGTTTTTTTCCAAGTAGCCTGCCCAGTACTAATTAAAACCAGTGGACGTAACTTCTGTGCTCTTTTGTAAAGATGAAGCTGTTCGGATTAATATCTTGACTGTAAACTGAAAGGAATTTCACAAGACTGTGTTAGGTAATTTGTGAACTCTTAACAAAAGGGGCTAGGTAACATTTGTACTGATCATATACTTGTTTACTTTTGATGATTTAGAAGGTGTTTGATGCATTAAAATACCTAAAATTATCTAGTTACAACATGACATATAATAAATTATACTGCCATTGCGTGCTTTTCTAGGAATTCTTATTTGTATAGTAGCAACAGACTCACTCATTGGAAATAAAAGAAGTGAAGTAGCCTGAAAAGTATCACATGATGGCACTGTTTCCATTTCCACCTCCCAATATTATGAAATAAAGCTATAATAAACTGGCATTAAAATGGTATGTAATGCCAATGTACTTTGTATAATTTATGTAAAAGGAAAATCTAACCACTGTGGTTATTAATATAGGTATTAAAATGGATGTATAGATTTCTCAAAAAGTGTTTCGTTAAACTTTACATATTTATAATATTCCTTATTTTGATTGTAGGACAAGAATTCTGCACAATATATAATGTTTATGAATGCTGAACTCTGCAGATTCATTTAGCATTGTATTAGGGGGGGAAAAAAAACCCTGTTAATTGTTGTGTAAATGAGATGTTTTATTTTTTGTTTTGATTTTATTGTGGAAAAAAGCTAATGGCTGTCCTTTTTGTATTTAATATAAAGCCTTTTTGTGGTAAATTAGATCATTAATACAGACACATTTTTAAAAAATGCAAATTAGCTTTCCATGAGCAGAAAAGAGCTTAAAGTGTAGTAGGGTCAGAGGCAGGATCAGATGTATTTGTAAAATGAATTATGTTCAAGTAAGAAGAAGAGGGAAATACGAATGTAAAAGAAAAAAAAAACCCAAAACCCAAATCCAGTAATTTATAGTATAGATGTTAGATGTAGTATTATTTCATTTTAGATATTCTACCTGGATGTTCATGTTAATTTTTAGTAACATAAATTCTCATCTCTAAATGAATATTTGCTATTCGTAAAATCATCAATGTTAATTTGTAGCAGGAGAAAACACATTGCTGATTTTAAAAATAGAAGAAGAAAAAACAACAAAAAGGGTGGTAGGTGTGATTCTGCCATACTACAGCTTATTTTATAGTGAGGTAAAATCCAGTCTCACCATTCTCTCATAGAAAAATCAGGCTGTTATATACATTTTGTTATTATGGGAACCATTGTAAAAACAAAAGTAAACAAACCAAAAACTCAAGAGAAAGTAAGAAAAATACCCACTAGTGATGCAGAGCTAATAGCTGGGGCTTGGACATATGCCAAAAATGGGCGCTTGCACTCCAGGAATGTTCTCTGCCAGTATAAACTTCTGAGCAGTGTGAGGGTTGCCTGTGTCTATTGTGGTGTTGAAAGCAGGGACAACAGAAAATGCATGTTGAAAAAGCTGTCATGTAAAATTTCACATCTATCTGGTGAATCATCTAATGTAACTAAATAGAAGAGTGTATAATAAATTCTTCTAAACTCCATCAGCAGACTGGTTTTAAATAATAACAAAAATTGGTTTCAGAAGACCTTAAAAGGAATATGTTATATACAGTATGTCATAACATTTAATCACTAAAGAAAATTGCTTCTGTTGCTAAAATCAGTGGTAGAAGCTCACTGTACTGATCTACTAAAATATTTTAAAAATCATTTAACATTTTCAATTTGCTTCCTTTTTAGCCAGTAAACAATATTACTATGATTTTAATTGCACATATTCAAATGCTTTCCAGATATCCTGGTTGGAAAGAGTTTTACACAAATGTTTCAGTATTATACTACCTCTCTCTCGACATCTGATAGTCCACTGTATTGTATTACTTTAGAGCAAGTGATTAAAATTATTGCTATTATTTCAAATGCTTTTGCAAAGTTTTTAAAAGATCTAGTGCTGTATCTGGGCTTATGTAGTAAATTACAATACATAAGAAAAAGCACTCATTACTCTCAGCTGTCTATTCATTTTTATGTCCCATTTGTTCCTGTATGAGATGAAGAATTTCAGAATACAGTAAGTGAAGACTTCTCTGCTCAGTGTATTTCACCATTCAAATTACTTGCAATTTCAAAATGTCAGTGTTACTTTTCAGGACAAATTTCCTACAATAGTAATTCTGTGATTATTCATCCAGTTTAATTAATTCAATTAAGGAAGTCTGCTGTCAGGTGTTCTTTTAATAATTGAATCAACATGCAGATACATAATAAGCATAAAAGCATTTCTATGGCTGCAGTAAATTTAGATCCGAAAGAATCTGCTATTTCACTACATTTGATATAGATTATTCTATAATATTTCAGTAATGGGTTGCACAAAGGCTGCCTTTTAATTCTTTACTTTCTCAAATGTCTTTATATATAATGGTTTAAAACAGAAGGTGTTCAAAAGAGGGTGACCTTTTTCCATTACCATAGTTCCTGTCATTAATGCATTATAATTTTCTTTAGAAGTCTGGAAAAAATGTGTATATGTGCACTCTGTAGCAGGTATGAATCAAAGTGTGTTAGTGAAAGTTAAGAATTGTCTGTTATTACAAAAAAAAAAAAAGGTAGGAAAAAAAAAGAAAAACGTGAGGAAGTAATTTTATTGTTATTTTTACTGTGAAAGTTTAAACAAACCTTATATTTTATACTAAGCAGTTACAGACTTGTGAGTTTTGGCATCTGCAATCTGAATGAACAGCAGTTGACTTACTTGGATACTGAAAATAATATGCCCATTAACTAAATGTAAAGCCAATAAAATTTTGTGTTAGGCCAGTTTGTGAATAAAGGCCAATAATGCATTTCCATTCTCTGCTACATATTACCATAGATGTTATTTTAATAACGTATATATTAAAAAACATGGTAAATGATGCACTTGGCGTACTCTCAATAGCACTTGATGTCATAATTATTGTAAATATTAATTGCTGTGCTAAAAATGTAAGCAGGATGACTTTGTATTAGATGAAAAATGAAAATAGTCTGTGTACGGGTAAATAGATAATCATACAAAAGTAATTGGGGTTTTAAAACCCCAATCTATTCTGCCAGCATGAGCTCGTTTGCATGTTAATCACAAGAGTGATTTTCTACTTCACAAGGAATTCCACACTCTTTCATAACCACTTTTAATTGCATTTAAAATGTTGCAGGGTTGAGATATTAGAAATGGAGGCGTATCAGTGTCAAATTAATAAAAAAATGTTTCTGAAAATCTTTATAGGCTACAGATTATAATATTGTGGTGTTTTGTGTTAGAAAATACAAATGTGTATTAGGGTGTATTTTAACTGAGGCATGTTAAATGATAAAACCAGATTAATTGGTACATGTGTTGTTTCTTTAGAAATTCGATATATGGAAACAATTGTAGGTGGAAAGTGTAGAATGCACTTCTATTGTAACTTGCTTTATAGACTGACTAATACTTTGATTAATTTTCTTTTTATTGATAAAATAGTAAACTTGCCATAGTTAAATATGTAGCTTCTTTGGATAAACCTTGAGGTGATGTGGCAATAGGAAGGTGTATTCTAAATTCCTCTCAGTATAGCATTTTAACTGAATTTATATTCATTGGAATCCAGTTAATAATTTTAATGGAAAATAATTTCACTGCTTCCATGTATAGATTTTTACTGGTTATTTCAAAATCGTATACTAAACATAATAGATGGCAAGAAAGTAATTACAGAGTAGTATTCACATAATTCATGTATGCTGCACTTGAAATAGGCACTAAACTGTGACAAAATCTATGTATTTATTATTATTTATAGGTAACTCCACAATTAGGGATGGGAATAAGAACAGTAGGTATCTATTTAACGGTTCTTTTTTCCCTTAATGTTTGGAGCTGTGCAGTAATAAACGGACAACATTTTAAGGGATTTTGTGATATTCATATAAGATTCAACAGAGCTTCCTCTGTAATCTGTAAAAGGCCACTGTCAAAGTAAAGACAAAATGACTTGTTCTCTGAAGACAGGAATGAAGAAGTGTAGCTCTCTAATAAAATAGTGTAAGTTCACAATGGTTACAATGTGATCAGTCTCACAGATACAAAAACTAATTTTTAGTCAAGCTGTTAAAAATTATATATTTAAGAAGATGAAAAGTTTGAGGATTAAAGAAAAATCACTCACAATTTTAAAGAGGGTGTATTTGCTTTCATCACCAGGTGTTCTTTCTAATATAAATTACCAAGATGATGTTTCCATAACATAGCTTGGGGTACTCTGGAGATTAAAACTACCAAAACAGACCTATTAAATTTTTCATAGGGAGGGTCCACGAGGGATAATAAGCCAATATTCCTTGTCCCATATTCCAGATGTTTTATGTAATTCTGCATCTTTCTAAACCTAAATCATAGCTTTTCCAGAAAAAATGTACTATGGAGACTGAGATGAAAGGCATGAACTGTTGAAATGTTAATTTTACTATCTGCTGTTGAGGTCTGTTACCTTTTTTGTATTTTTTTCCTTACTCCCAGTAGCTCAGTTCTGTTTTATGAATGTTGTGGTATTTCAGTTGTTTGAAGTTTTGAAACTTGGAGCATGACTTTGACTTAGCAAAAAACAGTGCCACATGGTGTGTGACACACTGATGGATAGCCTTTGATCCATATGATTCACACTCTTGCTGCTTTCAACTTGTTTCTGGATGAGAAAAATAAAGTTAAACAGTAAAATGATCGTAACAATAATCCTTGTAACATAAACCTAGTAATATTAAAAATAAAATAATCCTCTTCAGTAATTTTCAAGTAATAATATAATAAGCAGTGATGCACTTATTTGACTTTTTGGCATTTAAAACTGGTACTGGAGTTACTGCACAGTTACAGAATATTTATGCATTGCTCTGAAACTGTTAATGCTTTGAAATAAAGTACTGCTATGCTTCACAGATCAGTTAGCAAATGTAATGAAAAAAAAAAATACACCAGGCCACTCTTCAGATTTCCAGTCCTTGGTCTCCTGTTGAACTGGTGATAACTGACCAGCAGAAAAGATCGTGGACCTTTATTCCTTCTATAGTTTGAAACAGACATGTTTTTGATCCAACACAAAGTATAGGTGGTAGGTTGGGATTATAGAAGGGGAAAGAATGAGTGCATTGTAAAGGGAAATTCTTTTGCCTCCCATTCAGAGGCTGCTCTAGGAACAACTAGATACACCCGGCTGCTGACTGGTCCGTGCTTTTCTTCCACTGATCGATTGTTTCCAACAATGCATTGTTCTGAGATACTTGTCTCTCACCACATGACTTTCCTCTATCAATTGAGTTTCCTAAAACTGTTACTTTTATTCTAATTTATGACACTGCAGTTTCTGAAAGTAAGACTTGTATGCAGACTTTTGCTATTAAAGGCTAATGCCCTGATATAAATACTTAATGAATGCTTATCGTTATCTTACATTTGATGTTCCCGATCCCATTGCAATTTGGTTCTTATCAGTTCTCTCTCTCTCTCTCTTTTTTTCTTCTCTGGGGTGTGTGTGCAGAATGTAACTTTTTTTCCTAGAAGACTGGAAATGAGTGAGATGATGATACCATGTATACTAGGGAAATGCACAAAGCTGTGGAAGACAGTTTGTTTGCTAAACTTCTAGAATTAGTTTAAATTAACCTAACTTGATTTTAACTGATTTTCCTCTGGAAAACAAAGTCAGACTTTATAAAACAAACAAAATCCCACAATGTTTTTATCCGTCCAATTGGAAAGTTCCTATTCCAGTCCATTTAACCTCCAGCTCTTATGGAAACAAATACAGAGAGAGGTGTGATTATCCTCCTGAGTCCAAACTAAGGAACCAGGTGACCTCTGTCTCTGTTCCATATATTCTGAGGAGAGAAATCTGGGGAAATTTCTTTCTGGCCTTCTATGTAACGAAGAAGGAAAGAAGTGAAAAAGGAAACTCTTTTATGTAGGTGTTTTTAACTTCTAGGAAGAAACAGAAAACATACAATTAATTCCTAAAGAGATTTTCTCCTTTACTGTGTGATGGCTACAGTGCCCTAAGGTGTGCTTTACATAATGCACATGAAACAGTTTGGAGAACTCTGTCAATTCTCAAAGATACGCTGAACCTTTCCAAACTTGTCATGTTTGGTTGTGACTTTAAACCTAGTCTGTTTAGCAAATCTTTGTAAAACCAAAATTTTAAAAAGAATTCAGTAACCTAATTGTTTTGATGGTTCTGTAACATTACAGAAAAAGATCTTCCTAGGAAAAATAGGAACACTTCAATTTTTTTTCTTCTTGCCACTACTTGGCAGATTATTAAATCTCTGGAAAATGAAATGTATTTGATTTTATTCTTGCTCTTATAGGCAATATTAATAAGATTGCCGTTCTTTTACACACTCAAGATTTTTTTTTTCTTTGTATTTTATTTTTTTCATTTGCTACAGTTTAAGTATTAGGGCTGAAAAGTGGGGCAAAATGATCCTTTTATCTTTTTAAACATGTACAGTCAGTGATTGTAACCATTTTCCCTAATCTGTTTCCATAGTTTGTTTCTACTTATTTCCTAGAGGCAGTATGGTGTGATTGTTCTGCCACAGTTCGTATTAGTTATTATGAATTTTTGCAGTTTTCAGCTGAAGCCCTTTAATGTCTGTTGCTAATAAAACCAGCAGTGTTCTCCGGTTTGGGTGGAAGTTTTTTAAGTGTGTGGCAATGTAATGGAGGGTGTTTGAGTTGGATAGCTCATCATTTTCATTTGGGATGAACATCTTCCAGTTTGTGCATGGGAAAAAAAAAATCCTACAAAAATGCTATGTCTACACTGGATGTTGGGGGTTTTGTACTTTAAGAGAAGTCTGTGCTGTTCTCTATGCAGAAGACTTTTGGAGTCTAAATTTGTAGAGTGTAGTTATTTTTCTGAGGTAATGGCACACAAAGATGCTCTTATTGATACAGTAACAAACAGGAGTCGCTATGGGACAAAGGGGGAGTTACCCATTTGAGTGTCATTGTGCCGAATAAGAGGCCAATAAACTGCCTTACATGAAGGACAAGTAGGATTGCCAGCTGATACCGCTATTCTGTTAACAACAGCAGGAAGCCTGCTGTTGAGAAGCTGCTGAAGTTAGGAAGCAAAATCTTTATCAGAGTTCATGCATTTCTTGTAAAGAGTCCTAACTCTTGGACTTTAGGTAAAGATGTGTATGGGAGATGTATTACAGGAATAAATGTGTAACTGCGCTTTTGCGGTTTCATACATGCCACTTCCAATTATTAGATGTTTCCTGCCTGTGTTTCAAAGTTAAGGCCACAAATCCAAACTTCTTAATGAGAAAACAATGGGTTAAAGTGTACTTTGTACATTGTAATTATCAGCTCACATGTATCTTAGTGATAATAGTATGTAAAATAGTATGTAAAATCATAAGGCATTGAAGAGACTCTCCGTGAGTTACATATATGGTTCAGCTCCATGCTGCTGAACTAGACTAGGCCCAGGAACTGGTTGTCCTTTAAATTGTGTCTTGACTTCTGCTTGAAAACAACTAGTTACTTTGCTTAATTTATTCCAGAAGTAAAATAGAAATTAATTAAAATAGGTGAAATGTGATGATCAAAGAAAGGTGATGGGAGAGTGCCAACTATTTTGTCACATGAATGTGTCTTTTTCTCCTGCTTTGCCTTTTTTGCTGAAATTTAAGGGGCATAGAAGAAACTAAGAGGTATGGCCTTAAGTTCTATGAGGAAAAAATGGACTAAATGTCCAAAGAAAAAAGGACAGAGTTGCTCCTGTAAAACCTACTGAAACGTCTCTCAGGGTGCTGATGTTGCAGCTGCTTCTGCTTCTGCAGATTATTCTAACCGTTTAGCCCATATCTGGGTTTCCCCATGTGTATTTTTTTTTCCTTACTATAATCTTCTAAAGGAATCTCTCTTCTCTAATCCTGAGACTTGAGAATCACAGAATTGCAGAACTTTAGAGGTTAGAAGAGACCTCCAGAGATCATCAAGTCCAACCTCCCTGCCAAGGCAGGATCACCTAGGGTGGTTAGCTCAGGAACGCATCCAGGCAGGTTTTGAAAGTCTTCATAGAAGGAGACTCCACAACCTCTCTGGGCAGCCTGACCTAGCAGTTGGATTTCCCTTACTTGACTTCCTTTACCTTATGATGCAACAGCTCCTGTTCACCTGGTGCCACCTTTCCAGCAGCCCCTGTTGCCTTGAAGCTACCGAGTGCTCTCTCTCTGGTGGGCTGGAAGCAGAAATAAAGACTGAGAAAACTTTTTTGTCATGCTATTTCAGTTATTTTAACTAATATAACAAAAATAATTCATAATAGTCATATTGTACCAAGTTACAAATCTATCAGTGAAATGAAGATCAGTGGTTCCAGATTCTTTGTCCTCTTTCCTGTGGTTGCTTCTCCCCAAAACAGAAGGAAGGAGAACAGAAAGACATGCCTGGGCAAGCCAGGACGTGTATAAGCCTATTTAGGCCTACCACAAGAAGGTCTTTCTTTAAAACAATAATTTCCATATTTGCAGTGATAATTTTCAGAGTTTTCCAGTTTATTACAAACTGCCAATTTTGGTGCTGAATTCACATTCATTTCCAGATCATTAAGGATCTCCAAGAACACTGCTAACTGGATGTTGTGAGGTATCAGTGAACTTATCCTCTCCTTTCTATCATGTATCATTAGTCTGTTCAGAACCAGTCATCTTCTGAACAAAGTGAATGTTACAATATGCATAAAGTTTTGCATTCTACATTTTTTTTTCTCTTATTTAAACTTAATCATACCTTTAACATTCTGGTTTTCTTAATGGAAAGAGAGCATGTGAAAGGTGTTCTGGGATTTTCACTATTAGAATACAATCTTGTGTTTTGCATAAGTCAGGACATTTTTGTGGTGAGATTTTTTTGTTATCCAGCAGATTTTGGAGTAAATAAAAGTAAAAACAATACTTTCAGTTTGAATGTAGTATTAATGGTTTAGAAGACTGTTAGTTTTCCTACCTGGTTTTCCCATATTCAGTAGACCTTCATTTTCAAATCATTCCATTTCCTTACTCGAATGAGATCACTGCTACAAAATTTTACTATGCCTACTTCTTCTTTTATTATATATGCTTAAATTTTCAAATTACATTCTTTTCCAATGTAAATATGATACTTCTAGTATCTTCAGCTTCTCTTGTACTTTATGAAACAGAAGGGTGCAATTCAGCCAGTAACTATATTCTCATCTGATATCAAATTTCTTGTGACCAGATATCTACAATGGCTTTAACAGCACTGTATGAACAGTAGTTGGATTATCATGTGTTCCCATAGCCACCATTAAATAGCTGCATCTTTCTCTTGAAAAATAATAGTGACTGTACCCTGGAGCTGCTTTTGCAATATGATTGTAGGAGAGTGTAATAGACAGTGACATTTTGTATGGAAAGGCAGTTATTTTATTCAAGCTAATGCCATTGCTTACAGGTTTTTTTTCTTGTGGCTGGTAGACCAGTTAAGATAGCCAATGCTGGTTAAGAGGACTACTAAAGTTTTAAAATGCTGCTCTGTCCATGGACATCTGAGTGTCTCTAGGTTTGAACTGCAATCAGAGGATCTTTGTGTGAAGAACAACCTGTTTATCATATATTTTTAGCTTTTCCTTTGTGAACGTGAATAGAATACTACTTCTGGTGTCCCGTATATTAGAAATGTTTTCATGTTATCTGGATTAGCTTTTAAACTCTTCAGATATGTGGCAAACATTAGAAGTGGTCACAGTGTTCTGTTATGTTACTTTGGGATTTAAAAAAGCATAACTTTCCTTTTCCTATTCTTTATGCTGTCAGGGGTCTTTGCAGATTTGACCGCTGTGCCATGGGACTTAGCTGTGCATCATAACTCTCAAGTCTGTAATTTTCCTATGATGCCATGTTTGATCCTCTGAATATGGACTTCTTTTTTAGTAGCTAGAAGTAGAGATTTACACATGTGGTGTTAGAAAAAGTATTTGCCTTAAGTGGAGCATTTTCAGAGATTTAGATAATTTTATTCTCATATTTGGCTCTCATTATCACTTGCTATGTTGTTGACAAATGTCATCATTAATGTATTTGCATTTACTTGAAGGTCATTAATAAAAGTGTGAACAGTACTGGACCAGTAACCTAACACAGCAGATCTTTCTTGCAAATGCCCTTAATATAACTCCCTGTTTGCAATTACATTCTGAGACTTACTGATTTGCCTGCTTCTAATCCATTCTAATCCATAACATATTTTTGATGTTAATTTTGTATCATTCTTGCTTTGAAGTCCTAGAGTGGTGCCCTGCAAGCTAACACACAAAGTATTTTTTTTTTTTAACTGAAGTCAAGTGGGATAGTTTGTGTAAAACCAGGTGTAAGTAAAAAATGGCCATACATTATATGCCTCAATATTTTGTTTGATTGGAGTGAGTTTCTATTGCAAAGTACTCTAAAAAATTCTGACTTTTATATTTAAGAAACACGATACTGTATTAGTATTTGGTATAAAACCCATGGAAGCAGTTTATATTTTGAGAAAATTCCTTCCAATTACACTTAATATAATTTTCTCAAGTAAGAGGAGCACTTTTTCAGATTTAAGTTAGGTGTAGAAAAATTTGGTTTGAGAAGACTTGTTATTGAAGGTTTGTAATAAATGTATATTTACTATGCTGCTTTACAAATAACATATAAAGGCATCATGATCACAGTGCAGAGTACAGGGTTTTTTGAAGTACTTAGATGTATTTGAGAACTTCACATATACTGAATTGAAGCTTAAAGTTTAGCTCTTGTTTTTTTATTATTGTTATTACTGCTACTAATTAGTAATAATTACTAATTAGTAGTAATCTAGGAGTTGGAATCCATGATCCCTTTGAGTCTCTTCCAACATAATATACTCTATGGTTTTATTATCGCTTTATAATATAATTGTGTCGTGGGGATTGTGGTGGTGTTTAGGTTTTGGGGGTTATTTATTTATTTCATTGCTGTTTGTTTTTAAACAGATGGCTTGTAATTGTGGAAACTTGTGGAAAAAGAAAGGACTAGAAAATGTGCAGAATTTTCTTTACTGTTTATGTGGTATTTATAACTCCTTGTAGGCTTTTGCATCAGGACTGATACTGGATTAATATGAAAGCAGCTCTATTCTTAGCTCATATTTAATTCTCTGTATTGAGCTGTGGTACTATGGATTATTTCAGCTCCGTGTAGTGTTTCAAGTGTAAGCTGGAGTTTATTGGCAGGTGGCAGAAATGAGGCATATAAACATTTTACGGACAACAGATGCAGATAAATGAGGAAATTTATCTCATGCACTCTATACTCATTTGGCTAAGAGATATGGCCTTTAGTATTCTCCTATACTGACTGATATTGGACAATTTAAAAGCATATAAATTACTACAGAAGTAATTACTACAAAGAGGGAATAATTGTAACATTCTGTGCATCAAATAGAAAGTTGCTTCTTAAAAGTTTTGCAGTGAAAATGTTTCTTCTGCATTTTAGAAGAAAAGCGCAAGAGAGTGAGGAGTAGCAGGAAAACACTCTCCAGTCTCCTGGTCTGCAATTACTAAATTACACATCCATTTTATTTTTATTTTGATTTAAAGAGTTATTCTAATTGCATGGGATTTTCAGACTTGTTATTTTAGAAGTTAAATATGTAATAGAGATACAAGTATAGATGACCATTTGCTACTGATACATCTTCACTGGAAAGATAAGTTACAGCCGCCAGTTTTCCTTGGAGATATTTTCCTGCTCCAGATATTCTCCCCAGATAAAATAAACCTGTTATAGTCCTTAGATTGTAAAATAGTTGCACAGATCCTGATACTTAGCTCAGTTACAGCTATCATATTCAGACCAAGTCTGTGGAGTTAAGTCAGTCAGTGAGAAGAGAATCAAGTCCATGAAGTACCTCAGTGGTATTGGTGTTTATTTCTGCTGAGGCTTTTCACAGCTAAAGAAAGCTCTTAGATTGAGGAAAACAGATGGCTATCATTTGGGAAAGACAGAAAGAAAGTATTGTATTCTGATACATTTTACCCAAAATGTCATGACATACATTGCAAAATCATGGCTATTCTTTTAATGAACGGTACTAATAATGGAGTTTAAAAATTCTGCCTAAGTATACATTTTCTGTGTAAGTGGGCTTAATATAATATTTTTGCAACTAGATTGCCTTAACTTACTTTTTTTTTTTTTAGATTTCTGTAAAAACAAACTAAAGTGAAATTTGATAACCCTGAGCCCTGAAATTATTTTTAAACAAAGTATTTCTGGTGACAGCTTATTTTCTTAAGTAAGCAGATTCCATATGTGGTATTAAGTAAATAATTTTGCGATTTGATAGTGGTTTATTGGGGTGAGACAGACTGTAATGTAACTATGTCTCAAGTTATTTACTGTTTTTCCTCTGCCAAATTGTGATTGTTTAGTCTGCTAACACTTGTACCATAGGTTTTTCTGGGTAGTGGTTAGCAGTTGTTTTCAAAGCAAATGTTAAACCTAGGAAAGACATTCCTTTAAAAAACATCCTGTTCTGGCAGAGCAACATGATTTGTGTTCTTGTTCAGTGTTCCTTTACTGGTTTTAGTATGACTGTTGAAATCTATACCTTACATGATCTCATTGTACTGCCTGCATTTCATTAATGAGTGACTCTGTTTAGAGCTTGGGGAGTGAAATATTTTTCATATGACACTACCCAATGAGTACAGTGCACCAGCTGCAAAAACCACAGAACATCTGATTTTGTGGCTTTTGAGGGTGTGAAAAGTTCAATTGCTTATACAAAGGCTTATAGCTGTATATTATACCATATGGAAACGGAACTACTGTAGACTCGGAACTAAAAAGAGAAAATCAAGTTCTTTAGCCATGGTTCAAACAAAGAAAAATATGTCGTGCAATGTAGATGAATTAATATCATTATGTGGCATTAAAATATTTTTTTAAGAGTACTATAATGCATACTACAAATTTGGCCATATGTCACCATTTTTAAAGCAAGTGGACAAATGTAGAAATTGTAAACTAAGTTGGTGGATTTGGTGGTTAAATCTTAATGCGCTCTTGAAAGTAGTGACTTCCTAACTGCTTCATCAAGATAACATGTTCCTGGTACTTAAAGATGTTTATCTTTCTGTGTTAAGATTCCTCCTGTCCTTTCCTTACCCAGAAAGAGAGAAAGCAGTTGTTTAGAATTTGTGTGGGCAATATTCAGATCATCCAGAATGCAAGCTAAGAATACTTTATGAAATTGTATTTCAGCCATAAATCAGGAAGTTTTAAAGTAATTTTGAATTTACTTAGTCAAAACATAACAGTCGTACCAGTTGTCAGTGCTCTGCGGTTCTTTTCTGTAGAAAAGATTTCAGCAAGATTTTATTCACAATGTGTCAGCAGTTTTAAGAAACAGTTTGAACTATTCTTTGAAAGCAATAGAGAAGCAAACAGTACAAACTGTAACCTGCTGATGACAGACACCCCTCCCCAAATTGTTCTGTTCGGGTGGTTCGATCAAAGAACAGAGCAAATGCCGTTATTTACAACACGAACCAGATAGTATCGAATAAGAAATTTCACATAGCAAAATCGATAGCAACCAGCACATGACCCAAGTTCTAATCTGAATTTTGTTTGAACAGATAGGTCCAAATGGTGAAGAGTTTTGGAAAAATGTCATTCCTTCTAGTGAATAAAGCATAAACACAAAGTGGTGCTAAATTCGTCATACACTTCATTCACTGTGACTCATCCTTCCAGCTCTATATATAGGTTCTGCCATCACTGAGAAAGTGCTTTTTGTTGACAGTAAGCCTCAACAACAGATCTCTCTGAACCACTGTTGAAATACCACTTAACGGCTAGCAATGGAGCAGCTATTCAGAATGTGGTTATGAAAACCATGACTGAGAATTGATTCCACTCACAATGAGGATCAGATGTAAAAGTATGTGAGTATTGTAACAATATATATAGCCAACAGAGAGGAATACAGAAGGAAACCTGGAAAGTCTCCTACCTCTTGCAGTGTCAGTTGTATTTTTTTTTTTTTTTTTTGGTGATATTTAAAATCTAATGAAGTCAGAGTTTGGCCAGCTCAAATTTGATACTTGGCTTTTAGGAGGGCTTTGAAAAAATAGACTCTTTATTATTTTTGTCTGATTTTGAAGCCGTAAACTTTTTTAGATTTTAGGCTTTTAAATGTGTCATTTGTACTCATGAGAACCATGAATTTATATATATATATTTTTTTTTTTTTTACTGTATATGACAGAAGTTCTGCTATGAAAAGTAAAATAAGTTTGTATCCATCAATGAGTGAAGTGGTTTGGCTATAGAAATTGATTGGAGCCGTCAGCAATTGAGTTCATTGAAACTTAAGTTTTATTTACTGTCATATCCAGAGATGATCTGCTTGTCCCATGTCTCTGGATCTTCACCTCTTAATGGGAATGCTGCTTCAATTTGATTGGTGGTGAGTCAGTTTAAAGGAGAGAGAGGCTGACCTATCGAACTAATCCTTAAAGTGTTATATTGAAGGTAAGGAGGTTGAAGTTCATTGATCAAAACTTCCTGATCCAGAGGAGATTTCAATTTATACCAATGATTATTTCTCCCATGAATTTCTCCTAGTTCTGTAAATGGCCACCTGCTTTGATGTGTTTTGAACCCAGCATCAATGTCATTTAATACTATCTTACATTCATATGGGAAGAGCGAAGGAACATCCCTTGCTTATCTTTTCCTTTTGACAGTTTTATTTACTTCTTTTGTATGTTCTCTCTTTTAATAATCCTTTCCCCAGGGTAATGAGTAGTGGTCAGATTAGTCAGAACTATTGCATTTGATCACACTTGCTGGCCTTTTTTGTACACATTTGCAAATTTTGCCGTATCTGTGGAATTAGTGCAGGAAGGGTTTGTACACAGATAACAGAAGGAGTTGTATCATATCTGATGCATTTATGATAATAGTAGTTTTGATAATAGTTTGATATAGTAGTTTTGTTTTCTTGATTGTAGTTTTAACATAGTGGTTTTGTTCAGGTCTTATTTGTAACCCATGACCTGATTCTTTCATGGTCATCCATGTTTGTCATCATATAGAAACAGAATTACAGAATATTAGAGGTTGGAAGGGACCTCCAGAAATTGAGTCCAGCCCCTCTGCCAAAAGCAGGATCCCCTAGGGTAGTCTACACAGGATTGCATCCAGGGGGGTTTTGAAAGTTTCCAGAGGAGGAGACTCCACAACCTCTCCACGTGGCCTGTTGCGGTGCTCTGTCACCCTCTGTTATCATAGGTAATTAGTGACGCGTGATGGTATTTTTCCAAAATTAATATTGTTTATTAATTTTTATATTCAGGACTCTTGCTACCTGCCTAGTAATTTTTAATAATAATTTGTTCTTTTCAATGGCCATGAAAACATTATACAAAGGATAAACAGAATCTGGAATATTTAAGAAATAGCTAGCAATAATACAAACGCTAAACTTAATTGAACTGGAAGAGAGGTTGTTGCAGTCAGTTGTGTTGCTTATCCACCAGAGGACTCTGGAAGCTCCTTTCTGCTAAGGCAGAAGACATTTGCATTCACTTACAGAGTTTTGCTAAAGGTTTGCTAAAAAGGCTTTTGAATATTTACTCACAAATATTAATCTCCAGATTCCCTGAGACTAACTACAGCTTCAGATAGTACCCAAACACTTGCAGGGAGTTCTGTCAGTGTCTTGTCAGATGTCAAGGGGCTTCTGGTCTTCCCAGGCTCTATCAAGGATGGTGGGGAAAGAGGCAGATGATTTCTGACCTGGTCTTTGTTCCTTTTGGATGCTCTGTGTCCCTTTCAGGACTCTCAGTCTTGGCAGAAGATTTGCAGGCAGGATGTCTTGCAGATGTGCAATCCTGGCACGATGTCACGCAGGCTAAGCAAACCTATCGCATGGAGGCATTTAAAGCCTGTTCTTGGCAAACTTGAGCAAAGCAGTTTCCAGGTGTACAAACCCAAACTATCAGGGCTTGTCATGCAGCAGAGCTGGCTTATAGCTTAGCAGGCGTAATGCTGTAGAGCATGGCAGGATGCAACAGCAATGAGGCAGAACACTGCTGGAAGCAGAGAGCACGTTAAGCAAAAGCAGTGGCAGCAGCACATTGTCTCTACTTGCTCATCTCTTTTTATCAATATAGCCAGAGTCTAATGGGCCTTTGGACACAGATTAGCCAATCAGAATAGCTTTGCCAAGCTTAACCATATTAGGTGAAGTCAGGGCTTACTTTTACCTTTTTAGGGCAGAACACAAACACATGTGGACAGACATGGTAGCATTAGGCCCTTTTGTCTTCCTTTCCTATGGTTGCTTCTCCCATCAGGAGAAGGAGGGAGAGCAGAAAAATATGTCTGGGCAAGCCAGGACATGTTTAGGCCTGCCATGGCACCCTCACTGTAAAGAAGTTTCTCCTCATGTTGAGGTGAAACCTTATATGTTCAAGTTTGTATCCATCGTTACTTGTCTTATTGCTGTGAACCACTGAAAAGAGCTTGGCCTCATCCACTTGACACCCACCCCTCAGATATTCGTACACATTGATCAGATCCCCTCTCAGTCTTTTCAAGGCTGAACAGCTCCAGGTCTCTCAGTCTCTGTTCACAGGGGAGATGCTCAAGTCCCATAATCGTCTTTGTGAGTCAACTAATCATCCTCGTGATACAGATAAAGTTGGGATAGCTTTTAACTTCAGCACGTCATTTTATCTATGTTGAATAATGTTCATTATTTTGTTTTCCAGATAGCCTTAGAAAGTTTCACATTTTTTGCCATCTTAAATTCATAAATAACTTAGTACAACTTAGTTTTAATCATTTTAACTTTTTCTATTTTGCATCTTTTATCCAATTATTTTTTATGCCATGATTTTCTCTTTTATCCTATGGAAAACCAATTTCTTTGTGCCTTGATAAAGATTGCTGTTGGAAAGTTTCATTCAGATCAATGATAAAACTGATGAGTCATTGGCCATTTACTTTAGGCTGATCTGGGATGCTCTGTTGTCTCCCCTAATTTTAGTAGAATACGTTATCCCTTGAATCTAGATCTTTTTACCCACTTCAGTAAAGGCAGTTCCATGTAGATGGCTAAATTTAGGTATCTTCATTTTGACCTATGTTAAACTTTATTTAGGAACTGTTAGGTGGTAGAGTATTCTTAATTAAGATAAAAGACTCCAAAATACTTAGTTCATGCAACTCATCTAACCATGTGTAGTCTTCAGGTTTTTAGAATTTAATCAACCTTATGTAGCTTTTCACATTTGCAGGGATTTTTTTTTGTTAGAAGAGATAACTTCTCTGACAGCTTTGTACATGTATTTATATAAAATGATGCTTGGAGACATACAACTTTTTGTTGGAGTTGAAGCCTGCTTCCCCCACAATTCTTAGCAGTTGTGGATGAACTAAAATTTTATAATGTTCCAGTTGAACTGGAAGCAGTTATTTTGCTGACAGAATTAAAATAAATACTGAGTTTGAACTCAATTAGTAATATTTTCCTTGAACCTCAAATGTCTAATTTGTTTTCTTTCAAAATCCTCAAAGAGATAGATTAATTGATACATCCCATATTTAGGTGTGAACAGGAATTAACTAACTTAACTGAGATATACAGATGATTTAAACAGACTTTTGTCTGTCTAGGAATTACATCTTTTTGCTGAATAGCATGACTGAATAGAAAACCTCCTTCTGTCTTTTCCCATTTGAAACATTAATTAGCTTTTGAACTCTGCTGAGTTCATGCATAACTATTTTGAGTTATCCTTTCTTTTTAGACAGATAAAGATTGGGGAAAAATACTACTTTATACACCTATTAAACTTTAACATACAAAGGGCAGTTAAAGAAATGAACAAGGAACACATTAATAAAAAAAATTAAATCACAAAAGAATTGCGAAGAATAAGATACGAGGTCAAACATCATCCAGATGTATTGCAGAAGGAGGACGATTTGTCAGAGACGACTATCAGAAACTGATTTCATGTAAGACAAGATTGATCTCGCATAACTCCAGATTCCCATAGTGAAGGTACTCTAGAGCTGTGAATGTCATCTAGACTCTCATCATCAGTGGAAAGAAATGGACATTTGTAAAGAACAACTCCCCTCAACCTGGGACAGGTTGATATGGGGTCTGAAATGGTTTTGGTGACTCAAGATATGAAAGACTTTACAGCTCTTTTGAGCTAGGTTATGTCATGGCTGTCTGCTGTAGGTATGGAATAATAGCCATCACTTGCTAAACCACAGAGAACAGAATTAGTTGTGTTTTTTTTTTTAAATGATAATTATTATTTTGGATTATTAGGATTTTTTTTTTTTACTTTTTCCATAGTTTATCTACACAAAACTGAATAATTGCTTTTAAGTGAACATATAGGTGCTCAAATAATTTAGCTTTGTATCTTCTATGTTAAAGCTGCATTTCATACCCAATTAAAAAGCAAAATGTAGAAATGTACATAGATTCATAGTGGCACATAGGTGAGGTATATTAATTGAGCTAATTTGTGCCGGAAATGCTAGGTTAATCGTATTTGCTGTGCTTGTAATGCTTGTAAATCTTAAAATAATTGCTTAATGGTAAATTACATATTGATTAGAGCTCGTGTGATTTCAGAGGTGACTATATTTAGGTTTGCATACTATACCTTTCTCCTGAGAAAATGTTAATTTCTTCCAGATTTTAGGATTAATGTTTCTGACAGATGCTTTATGTCATGCTGACTTGGAACGTTAATGATAATTTCTGTATGAAAATTCATTACATATTCCTTTACTATTTTTCTCTTAAATGCTTTCACAAGTTATTTACAAAATAAGAACAAATGATACTTTTCAATTCCATTGTGTGAATTCAAAATAAATATGTTGTGTATGAATATCTCCTTTTTAGAATGAAGTAAAAACTACAAAAATCACAGCTCTGAAACAAATCTCTCAGAGTGACTTAGGCTGGAGAGTTGGGCAGGGAGAAATTTAAGGAAGTTCAACAGGCTACTGGTGAGCACAGGATCCTGGAAGACATTGCTTTAGAGCAACCAGTAAAATGACAAAGACTAAAATGTACTTTAGTCTTTGTCTTGTAAATAAAGGAAAATCTCTGTAAGTCGTGGCTTATAGCTGGTTTAAAACAGCTCTCAACTTGGTGTCTGAGTTTCAGCCACTTTAAGATTCTGTTTCTCAGTTGTAGAAGTATATGCAGTTACATTTTCGGGTGTATTATTACAATATGATAAAAATTTAACCTCATTAGTATTTTTACTGCAGTTACTTTCCTTTTTGTTTGTTGGGGTTTTTTTGTGGGGTTTTTTTTGTTTGGTTGGTTTTGTTTTTTTTCTGGTGTGGTGGTGGTTTAATCAGCCTTTACTGTAGCACTTACAAGTTATCCCTCTAGTTTGATTCTAAGGTATGGTTTCTTAAGAGTAAGGTTTTTTGGTTTGTTTTTTTTTTTTAATGAAGCATTTTGTATTGATTTGGTATAATTTCATTCCAGAGAAAATTAGGAATGCACAAAGTAAATCAAAATTGTTGTAATTTAAAAAAAAAAATCTATTGTAAATCTGCCACAAAAATTAATTGCTTGTAAAACTGGTATTTAACAAACAATGTTATATATCGTTAGTTGTTTAGACTGATTAGTCTAAATTGATTTTGATATACTTCTTTTGTTAAAAAAAGGAAGTATATCAGAATCTTTGGGGGGGAAAAAGGTACACCTCTTCCAGTCTCACCATGTTTAGCCTGTTCATTTGAGCCAACTGAATTAGTAAAGATCTTGGAATGGGGGAAAGGGGAAAAGGTGGAAAATATTTTGCCCTTCCTGAGAAGTTCCTGGTTTCAAAATCTGATTAGAACTTCAATGAAATCTGGTTCTAATTTTATATGTAGTGATTACTGGCTTGATTTTTTTTTATCTTTAAAACTCCATTCAAAGAAGTATAACTTTTGAGTCACAAATATTGATCTATAAATGCAGAAAGGTTTAACAAGTTTTCTCACATAGTTCTATTGATATGTATCTATCCATAGCAATGTGAACAGGTATTGTCATTTGTCTGAGTGGTCTGTGTCTGCATAACCTAGAAAGCTCCTAGGTTTAAAATACATTCTAAAGTTTTTAAAAGGCAGCTTTTAGTGGAAGAGGAGAAGTTGGAGTCAAACAAGTTTGAGACAGGACCTACACATGTGCCTGATAACTTCATATCTTTTAGATAATTACCTAATCTTTTTACAGATGTGTCTCTGCCAGCTCCAATATATACAGCATGTTTTTCAATAACACAAATAATTGTTTTTATGGAGTTTCTGCTTCTCAACAGAACTTTGTGGATTAAGTGCTGTGAATACCCACACAACTCCCCCAGCCCAACAACCACAGAATTGTTGGTACTGGCTTTCACTCACTGCTTTGGGGGTTTGACTTACTTGACTTGACTTATGACCTCCTCATCAACCAAATCCAAACTCTTCTTTCTACTATGAAAGCCCCCAGAAACTGTATCCTATATCTGCAATATGATTTTCTTCCTACATATGGCAGAATAAGATATCCTTCAGCTTCTGAGTTCTTCTGTATTGAATCCTTACTTAAAGCAGCAGAAGAAAAAGTATCACTATAATTTTGTGCAGTGTAATACAAACATGAGGTAAAATGGGTAAAAGATGAAAAGACTTCTGGAAGAAGTGGATTTTAAAAGGGATTTTTAAAAGGAATTTGAAAGTACAGGTTTTGCTTGGCAGATAAAAAGGAAGGTTTAGTCAGTGAGACTATGAGTGAGGAATGTATTTATGTGTATTCATTTTAGAATTTGGCTGTCCTAATCAGCATCTGCTACAAATCTAATAATTGACTTCTTTTTTTTGTCCCAAGTAGTGGGAACTGGGACTGAATTGATCAGTTTCATCACAGTTGTATATTAGTGTTCAGTAAAATCTAACCCAAGAAATTTTTGTTATTTTTTTTAATGTGTGTGTGATCAGATTGTGGTGTTTGCAATCAAATATTCAGAAACTGAAAAGGATCAGTCTACTAGACCAAGTAACCTCCAGCAGGAAAAAGAAAAAATGTTATTTTTATATCTGCTTCCTAAACAATACGTCACTATGACATCCAAGCTGAACTTACTCTTAGAACTACCATTAACTGTTCTTTCAGTCCCAGAGTCGGTACCTGGGTATTCAGCAGCGAATCAGCATGTCTATATGGAAATCTTCAGAGCATGTGCTGGCTCTTGGACAGCTGGGAGCTAGCTGAGGTAGAAAAGAGCTGGGAGAATCCTCTTATGGAAAGGAAATAAAAAGAATTAGAAAGGAAAAGGAATTAGGGAAGAAGGGAGGAACTTAAAGTAATTGCAGTAAAAACAGAGGAGCAGCAGTGTGTCTTGCATGAGCAAATTTTAATTGTTTCCGAAATAAACCTGAGCTTTGTTAGTTCTGCACACAGACGCACTTGGTTATTTAATCACAAAAAAATCAAGCACTTTCTGCATACAGTATCTCTATTAGAATGTTAAACAGATAAATAACAGATGTAGTTTCCCTTTTTTGTTCTCAGATCTATTTGTATGCATATATATCCATAGCATATTCTAGTATGTGTCAGAGATTAAATTCTTCTTTTGCTGAAGAGAGACTCAGTCTTAAGTTTTCTTCAGGTTATTTTGTCACTTTTTTCTCTCTCTGTCTCTGAATAGTAAAACTAAATCTAAAATATGGTTGCTTCTAAAGTTGCAGTAAAAGAGATGTAAAAAAGTAAAGGAGGAAGTTCTTTACAGTGAGAGTGGTGAGGCACTGGCACAGGTTGCCCAGGGAGTTTGTGGCTGCTCCCTCCCTGGAGGTGTTGAAGGCCAGGTTGGACAAGGCCTTGAGTGACCTGTACTAGTGGGAGGTGTCCCTGCCTATGGCAGGGGATTGGAACTAGATGATCCTTGAGGTCCCTTCCAACCTTACCATTCTATGATTCTATGTGTGTGTAAAAATCTGTCATAACCCGTATTGCCTTTGAACTTCAGTAATGCCACTAGCCAGCCAGTGTCCTTAAGACATAGCTGGGCTGTGATAAATGAGGGAGTCCAATCCTCTTCTGGCTGTTGCTCTAAACTACTTTGCTGAAGTAAAAAAACCTCAGATTTCTAGACAAAGAACTACTAATACCTAGATGCTGCCAAACTTTCCACTTGCAGATTCACTTTCAGAACTACCTCTTGTAGAGAAAATGAGATGATGAGATTAAGTAGCTATAAACTATTCCTTTCATTTAAGTTCCTGACTTCTTCCTGTCCTCAAGAACTTGTGTATATGTGTCAAACTGCCTGCTTTTCTTTTGCTAGATGATGTGTGTCAAGACTAGTCCTGCTAATTTACTTAGAATCATTGCATAGTGCAGGTCTCGGAATCTCCTGAAACATTTTGTCTTTTCCTTGAGATTGCAGCATCTACTTGAAATGTGATGCCTCTTTTAGAAAGGCATCAAAGCTTTTTGTGAGGATTTGGAAAGGCAGGTAATTTACCATATATGTCAACAGTTGGTGCCCATAGATATATTTATCATAATTGTTTAAAAATCAAGAAATGTGACTTTCACATGACAGCAGCCAAATAATGGCTTTCTGCCATTAGATTCCAAAGTGCTCTTTTTTTTTAAATGCTTTTTTTTTTTTTTCCTGGTAAATTAAACAATTGTCTACTCTTAGGTACCTCTTATTTTATAGATACTTACAGTTGCTTATATCTTAATGCTTTTTTATATAAATGAGCTGGATTATAGTTTTAATATTTCCGTTTGAGAGGTACATTTTAGTTGTGTGATGCTCAGATGAGTTGTTCTGAGAAAGAAGAGCCCATCTCTTTGATTGATGTTTCCCTTTGTATCAAGGCTGAGGTCATTGGAAAAAATTGATCTGAGATTTACAATGGAAGTAATAAATTTGGGACAATAAGTTCTTCAGAGAACTTACACTGTCTGACAATTTTCCACTTAGAGTTTTCAAGATCCGTGTATTTAAACAGTTTTAATCCATGTAATGTAGAGTATTGATTTTGTATGGTGCTTGAAAATGTCATGCAAGATTAAATCTTATAGCAATCCAAGTGTACTATAACAATACAACTTAATGTTATTAGCCAAACTTGTTACGGCATAAAAAAAAAATGGTATTGAGTTTAGTTGGCAAGACTTACAAGTGAATGAATTATGCTATCATTTCTTAATTATTTACTGCTCAACCTTTCCAGAATTTATACTGGCTTGATGTCAGCCTGCCTGTAGTTTCTCAGGTTTGATCTTCATAAACACAAGCACTACACTGAGTTTCTGCAATTCTCTTGATCTTGTAGAGTATTCCAAGATTTGTTAAAAACCCACGTTAATGTTGCGGTGCATTCCTTTTACTTTAATTGCTCTCCAATGACTTTAATACTTTTGGGGTATAAATTATCTCTCTGAATTTTAATAAAAAACTCTCATTTTACCCAAACAAATTTGCCAAATGCTTATTCTTTCTTAGTTAATTTTAAAGAATTTGTTTTTATTTCCTTAAGCCCTAGTGGTTGTGAATTTTTATTGACACCACCTGATTTTCCTCTTATATGCATTTTTGTGGTGAGTCGACCCTGGCTAGATGCTGGGTGCCTACCAAGCCACTCTATCACTCCCCTTTCTTAGCTTCCTTACCCAAAACAGTCATTGCTTCAGGCAAGGACCAGGAGCAGTCACTCATCAATTACTATTATAGGCAAAACTTGACTTGGGGAATTTATTGCCAATCAAATCAGGGTCAGATAATGAGAAATAAACCCAAATCTTAAGAATGCCTTCCGTGCACCCCTCCTTTCTTCCTGGGCTCAACTTTATTCCTGATTTTCCCTGCCTCCTTCCCACCAGCAGCTCAGAGGGACAGGGAATGTGGGTTATCATCCCTTGTCTCTGCTATTTCATCCTGCTCAGAGGGAAAACTCCTCACACTCTTTCTCTGCTCCAGTATAAAGTCCTTCCCACAGGAGACAGTTCTCCATGAACTCCTATGTGAGTCCTTCCCACAGGCTGCAGCTCTTCACAAACTTCTCCAGCATGGGTCTCTTTCACAGGATCACAAGTCCTGCCAGCAAACTGTCTCCCCTCTCTATGGTTCCACGGGTCCTACCAGGAGCCTGTTCCAGCATGTGCTTCTCGCTTCTCATGGAGTCGCAGTCTCCATGGGATCACAGCACATCCACCTGCTCCAGCATGGGTTCCTCTGTGGGCTGCAGGGCTGCCTCAGCATGGGCTGCAGGGGAATCTCTGCCGTGGCACCTGGAGCACCTCTTCCCCCTCCTTCTTCACTGACCTTGGTGTCCAGACAATTTTGTCTCACATTTTCTCACTCCTTTCCCCAGACGTTGTTGTACATCAATTTTCTTCCCCTTGCAGAGGCACCGATGGGCTCAGCCTTGGTCAGCAGTGGGTCCATCCTGGAGCTGACTGGCATTAGCTCAATTGAACATAAGAAGCTGCTAGAAGCTTCCCCTACAGAAGCCACCCTTGTAGCCACCCAGCTACTGAATTCTTGCCATGCAAACTCAATATACTTTCTTTGCTGCTAACTTCTAATTTTGGGACTTGGCTGGCCTATAGCACAGAGACTGCACTTGAAGCATTACAAATAGATCTTTATCTTTTCCTTAGAGAGCAGATATAAAGTGTTCCCAGTAAGTTAATGAACACATCCAGCTTTAATATGCTGTCTTGTCATGTCCAGAACCTATAGATACTTCCCTGAAGATATAGGTAGGACTGCACTTCCTGGGATTAAGTGAAGCAATGCTAGGAAAAATAATGATTTAACCAGCTTTCTGTTGACAATAACTCAGGTTTTATTAGTAAACTTTGTGGTTCAAGAGTGTAGTTGTACTTTCAGTTAAGTTCCATGACACAGTAATGCTGAAAAGCTACACTCTTTCATTCATTGTGTTTACTTGGTAAGGATTTCATGGACTTGAGGCCAGGTGGATGTGTCATTGGTATAAGAGATATCACTGTAAATGTTGAATTTTGAACTTCTTAGCTGGCCTATGCTGTAGTTCTGCTGGAGGAAGAGCAAATTAGGTGTGATTGCTTTGCAAAATGTGTGTCCAGCAGTGAGAAAATCACCTGTGTTCCAGGTTTGCACTATCTGGATGCTGTGCCACATTTCTGTCTCAAGAGGTTGGTTTTTTTTGGTTTTTTTCCACTAGTAGTTGGTAGTAATTTTTTTAGGTACTTTTTATTTGTCAAAAGCAATCCAGGATGCTGAGTACAATATATTTTAAATCTGACAAATGCAGAAGAAAGAGAAGCCTCATTTCACTGAAAATAATGTTATTTCTTCAAAGTAGATGAATATTATATTTTAAATTAAATATTCAGTATTTTTCAGCTTGGATTTGTGTGTTTTATTTATTAGGGAGTTCTTATATTAAAGCAATTTAAAAATTGATGAAATAGCCTTCTAAGATAAAATGCTGACCATATCATACCATTGAACAGGCAGAAAAATCTGTACATGTCTAACAGTTTATCTGATGAACTTATAAGGTATCACCTTACCTAACATGCTTGCTACTAGTGACTGCTTACATTTTAGATCTCGCATAACAATTTCCATAATTTTCCACTTGAGAATAAGACAAATAATACTCAGTAAGCACTTACTACTCTGAATGGTGAGTTGAATTTATTTTATTATGCAAAGGGCAATTTCAGAGATATGAAATATTAGAAAAAAAATTCTTGATGATTGATGTTAAAAAGACAGTGGTGTTCTAAAACTTGCACTGTCACAGAACTTGCTTTTCATTACTTTAGTGTTTTTAATCAAGAATGATACTGTGGCATACTGCCTCTAAATGAGACTCCAGGATACCTACAGATTGCCCACCATGTTGAATAAATTTTAAAGTAAAGCAGAAGTCTGCTTTAAATTTTCTTCCTAATTAGTTTGTGTATCAAAACGTTATCTTTGGTGTAGGCAAATTTAAAATACACATTCGATTCCTCGTTTAGTGTATAAACGTTGTTTCAAACATAGTCAGATTTCTATTTCAAATACCACGTGTTACATAAACATTTAAAACTCTTTTTGTTGAAAATGAGTCCTGAGATCCATGGAATATTTAATTATTTGGGTCTTGTTGGAAATTAAACATACAGAATATCAATTGTGTACATTTTTACATGAAAATTACTTCTGTGTTTTGAGAAGGTAAATCTCCATTGGCTTTCTTAATGGTCACCAGTGATCTCACCAATGAGAGTTGGGTATGTTTAGCCTGGAGAAAGAGACTGAGGGGGGATATCACTAATTCTTATAAATACCTTAAAGGTGAGTGTCAGGTCTGCAGAGCCAGACACTTCTCAGAGCTGTGCAATACCGGGACAAGGGACAGCAGATGCAAACTGAAACACAGGAGGTTCCAAGTAAGCATAAGGAGAAAAATTCTTCACCATTGAGGGTGGCAGAGCACTGGAACACCCTGCCTGGAGAGGTTGTGGAGCTTCCATCCCTAGAGGCACTCAAAACCCTCCCGGTCACGTTCCTGGACTATTTATTCTAGGTGATCCCGCTCTAGCATGGGGGTTGGACTAGATGATCTTCAGAGGTCCCTTCCAACCCCCACCATTCCGTAAGTCTGATTTGAGAAGATGATGGTTTGGCAGTACCTTTTATTGAGAGTTTTAGCTGCTGTAATGTAGCTTTTGCAGAGTACAGCAAACAGAACGTATTTCAGAAACTGATTTTTTTTTTTAGAAGTTCTATTTTGTAGAGTATGCTTATGGCTATACAAAATCCTCTGTGTGCATAGCATTTTTGGCAGCCCTGTGTATCTGGAACAAAATGGTTTGTTTTTTCCATGAATATATCCTTTCTTAGTGAGCTAAATGACTAGAAACTGATTAAAATACTGTTATTCCTACATCAGTATCTTCTATAAGCATGAAGTATGTGTTACTACTCAAAAAGAGATTTCATTAATTTCAGGAGTTTTACATAATTCTTATGGAAGTGGGAACATTGACAATGTAATAATTTTAAAATCTAATTGCTTTCACCTGTTAAAATAAGTAAAATGCACAGTGGTGGAAAGTATGTGTGCTTTAGAATGGAAAATAGTTGAACACATACCCTGAAGTACAGGACTTTTTTTTTCTGTCTGAGGGAAGTGTCTGTTTTGTAGTGCTACATCTTCTCAAAAGTCTGCATGGCTTTTGAAAGTCAACGATTCTGCAACATACAATGTTTCAGGCTAGCAGCTACTGCCGAGTAATGAGGCATGGGAGCAGCTGGTATTGGTTTATTTCAGAAGCTTTGTGTCTGATTCTGTTAGCCTACCTACAGATGTAACTGCTCTTTCCACTGTGTGATCTAAACCTAGAACAAATAATTCATAATTTAAAAACAGTTAAATGATCGTTTTTGCATTTTGTTTGAAGTTTATTGTGTGAGGCTAATCGGTGGTGAAGAAAATGGTGACTTGCTGTAAAACTAAAGCAATTCCTAACTATGCAAAAGAAGAGGAACTTTTTATAAAGAGAGAAGATGAATGTTTGTCACTGAACCCTACTAAATCTAAACAAAGAAAAAGATTGCCTAATAGTCTTGCAATGCATTTGAAGTACTGTCTGCTATTTGTTTGGGGAGCTGAATGGAATATATGTCTTAAAATATTTCACCAGAAGTAGTGGTGTTTTCCAGTGGGTAGAACTTAACATTAGTAAATGACTGTATCTTTTTTTTTCCTAGTCAGGACTCATTATTATACTGCAACACAGAAATAATTGAAGCTTTTTTTACTTTCCTGTGATGCGTCTTGGAGATAATTTGTACTAATGATGAATTGTGTTACAGGGAATTTTATGTTGGTTTCTCATTATTTATTTATTTTTCTGACCAGTTTGTATTAGAATAACACTTTGTTTGTATTAGAATAGCATTCACATTTTAATTGTAAAAGCTCAGTGCTAGAGAGCTGAGTTATCCAGAAAATCAAAACCAATTTTGCCCCATGCAGAAAAGAAGTACTAACAGATGAGAATTTAAAATACTTTTCTTATGCCAGACAGAAACTGTATTTTAGATGGCCTGACTGTATAATTGTTCTCATTAAGTTTGAGGTTATTTTATCTCCACAGGTGGATACTGAATGGGGACAATTGTTTGGAGCTTACATTTTCTCCAAATGTTACCGTAGCATGAAAGTGATACTCTCCTTAAAGCTGGAAAGCACTACAGTTGATGATTGGACTTGATGATCTTAAGAGGTCTTTTCCAACTGAAACAATTCTATGATTCTATAAATGGTGCTGTTTATATATTTTTTTAAAAATATTATTTCCCTATTACTGACATCAGAAAATTGCTTTTAAAACAAGTTGTATTTATGACAATACAATGTCTATGAGGACAGACTGAGAGAGTTGGGGCTCTTCAGCCTGGAGAAGAGAAGGCTTTGAGGAGACCTTAGAGTAGCCTTCCAGTATCTGAAGGGGGCCTACAGGAAGGCTGGGGAGGGACTATTTATAAGGTCTTGTAATGACAGGACAAGGGGCAATGGGTTTAAACTGGCAGAGGGAAGATTTAGACTGGATATTAGGAGGAAGTTCTTTACAGTGAGGGTGGTGAGGCACTGGCACAGGTTGCCCAAGGAGGTTGTGGCTGCTCCCTCCCTGGAGGGGTTCAAGGCCAGGTTGGAGGAGGCCTGGAGTGACCTGCTCTAGTGGGAGGTGTCCCTGCCTATGGCCAGGGGTTGGAACTAGATGATCCTTGAGGTCTCCTTCCAACCTTACCATTCTATGATGCATTTGAATTCAGATTAATTGCAGGTACCAATTATGAAATGGAGTATAGGAAATAGACAGTTTGAGATTCAAGTATATATACTTGGACTATATACATGTATTGCTTTTTAAGATGCTTTCTTCTATATTTTCAGTTTTTCCGGTATATTAATGAACCTGACTAGTTTTGAGATGGAAATGGATCAGGTTACAGAGGAAAATACACAGCATAGTTGTCTGTGATAACAGTAAGCTTGAAGATGCAGATAGTCTGTATTATCCTATGTCCACAACAGTTTGACTTTAAATAAATTATTAAATTATTAATGTGTGGAATTAGTAATATATTTTCTTATTTTTTGTAAAAAGTAACAAAATGCCTTTTTCAGCTTGATTAGTATGAGCGGTTATCTGTACTACTAATTTAGTTTTCAACTGGAATACAGCCAGAGTGTAACACCATCTGCAGTACACAGAAAATCAGTAATTGTCAACACTTTGTGTTCAAGGAGTGAAATTGAGTAATATCCACAGAATTTACTTCAGCTTACTGTATTGAGCTAGCACTTTCTAGAGCTTAGATTTCTCTGTATGATGTGGTGCTTATGGTTTTAGTGGCCTTTAATTTTAAAGTCCTCAGCCCTAAGTCTGGTCATCCAATGTTGATTGGTTCTGGCCTCATTCCACTGTAGGTGGTTTCAACAAATTCTCTCAGGCTTTGTGACAAAAATTGTTCATAAAGTAATTGGGAGATTTCCTCAGAGCACTCTACATCAAAGGATGCTTAATTGTCCCGGCCATGCAAGAAGAAAAACAAGATGTGAAGTGCTCAATTTAATTAGGCCACAACTTTATTAACTCAACTGGGAGCATTACCCAGCAATAAATGCAGGTCATTGTTCTTTCCCTGAACATTTCTGGTTTTGGAGGACTGCTTTTCACTTCTTTTTTCAGAGGACTGCTGTTGGCTTCTTTTTTCCAGTCCCTGAGATGGGACCTCAGTACTTTCCTAGTATGATGACTACGTTGGGGAATATGGGAAAGAGAGATTTGCCCCTTTGATACTACATAGAGTCAGATTTCCCTTGCTTGTCCAGTGACTTTCTTGTAAGTCCTTATTTAAGACAAATATTCAGAATAAAAAAACCCTATTCAGAAAAATGTTAACTAATACTGTTTTGAAAAGGATATTCACACAGTAAAAGAAATTGATGGCTATTTTAAGAGCGTGAAGATGGGTATGAAAAAAATGCTCCCTTGTGTCTTTGCTGTTTTCTGCAGCAGCATATAGTAAAAGCAGTAGCGTGCTAGTTTTGTTTGAAACACTCTATAAGCTATTTTCAGTGATTTTTAACAGGGGCAGATGTAGCTACATCTCCAGTGCAGACTATGCTTTGCAATAGAAAAGTGCATCGCAGTGTATGAGGTGAGTTTCTCCAGCAATGGAGAGTTAAGCTATTGGACGTTCACCTGATACAAAAAGCCTGTGCCAGGTTTGAGTATTCAGTTTGTCAGGTTAGCTCATACTAAATGTATCATCAGGCTTTACTAGTTCCTTAAAAAGAAACAATTTGTATGTCTACAATTAACAAAGTTCACCTATCCTGTTAAAACAAATACCCATTTTATCTTTCCTATCTTCTTCCTGAAGAGGATACAAAGAACAAGTGCCAGTAGTTTCTGAAGAGATTTCTGAGCCATTTAAATAGACAAAGTGTACTCTGAAAAGGTACAGCTGCTCCTTAGCATGCAAGGAACTTTCCACATTCTACTTTTAATAAACAATCAAACTTTTATACCAAACATTTTCCATAAACCCACATTTTCTAATTAAAAGTTTGTTTTGTGCAAGGAACTCCAGGTGGTATAATTAGTGAAATATATTTTAATGATAAATCTTCCTTGTCCTATTTTTTTTAATAACAAAAAATGTCCTATGCATTTGAGATGCTCCCTATGGGTTGTATATAAGAGCTTGGTTAATTAGCTAATCAACTTACCCACCTTACCTTTTTTTAATGTGTCCTGCTTCGCAGGTGTAGTCTCAAATTTTATTTGGGATAGAGGAGATAAATAAAGCATGTAGTACTCACCCTGGCCTGCACAGAAGAGATTTTGGACTGTCCTTTGAATGTCAGTTTCTTAACAGGCACATCAGTCACAGCTCTCAGCCTCTGTTCAGACTGCCTACCTTCAGGCTATCCCTGTGTGTCTTAGATCAGGCCTTTCTAAAGCAGAATATCCTAGATGCTATATCATGACTAAAATATTGTTAACTCTCAGTGTGTTTCTAAAAAAAAAGCTTGTGGCCACTTTAAGACTGTGCTTTTCTTCAGTTGTGATTTGTTTACCTTTGTCTTTTTTTTTTTTTTCCTTGTTTTGTTTAAGTTGCAATCAGTACATGAATTTTATAGTGCTGGTTTTCTGCCTTTCTCTTCCTTTGCTTTATTTCTGCTCTGTAATTCTAATTGTTTTGAAGTTTTTATTGTAATATCTGTAAGCACTTACAAACCCACAAGTGTTTCATGTCCTTTTTTTTAATACTCTGTAAAAAAAGTCTTTAATTTCTGTTCTAAGTCGTTGATTTGTAGCATCATTCACCTATTCAGGAAAGACAAAATCACATACGTAGTGGTTCTGTGAATATCATATGTAGCATAAATGTAAATCCTTTGTAAAGTCTCCAATTGTTGATGAATGTCAAGAACCTTTGCTTACATTGAAAAGGCTTTGGTATTTTTTGTTTGTTTGGATTATTTTTTTCTTTTTCAGAAGAAGACACACACACAAATTTACAATTTAATTTATTTTGTTTAATTTACCGTAGAAGTGAAAGGATTTTATAGATGAGTCGCACTATTTTACTATAACAGGCAAGAAGAGAAATGCTTCCAAAATGTCCTCATATTGTGACAAGGTAGACTTGATTTCTGTCAGTCAAGAAAGTGACCAAGCATTTAAATCCAGTCTTAGATTCACCCAATTTTACCCAAACACTGATAAGCAAGGGATTATTCTAGAGCCTGTCAGCATAGCTCAGGTTCTGGAAATGTCCTCCAGAACAATAGGGAACAAAAGTTAATTGCTGGAAAGACGCATCTGGGAGTAAGTGTTGTGTGGCCTCTGTTGCTGAGTGCAATCCTGTGAAATAGATGTTAAATTATGTCCCTCTTTCTGCCTGGAGATTTCTTCTCCACCTCCTCCTTATTCCCCAATGTCATTCTGAAAGCCTCCCTTGTAGACAGTAGGCTTCTCTGAAGCCTCAGAGCCCTGTCTTACTGACCAACATTGTTGCCTTTGTACCTGTTTTTCCCACGGTGCTGTCCTATTGACTTCAGTCCCCTGAGATCTGAAATCATAACGTTTTAATCCATGATTTTTAGTACCACTGTCATCTGCTAGGAAAAAGAACAAAATCACTTGTAAAATCAGTTTGATCATCACCTTGAGCTTCTAGCTGCTTTTGAATTTTATGAGATAAGTAATCTCCAAGTATTCTGCAATATCTGTATAGCTTATAAGGTATTTGTGGCTACTTTCACTCAAATCCGTAACATTGACTCTTTGGATTCAGGCAATTACAAAAGGTAGTATTTTGTATTTTATTTTGCGCCAATCTGCTGTGAATAAGGGAAATGCATTGCAATATGTTGCTCTGTGTTGCAGCACATATTTTTTTTATTTTATTTTTTTTTCCTGGAGGCTTTATTTCTCCTTCAGATATGTGGTAACCTTATTTTTCCTGACTGGAAAAAGAGCTTTTGTTGACATGACTGGAGTTACGACTATTCCTGTCATATCTGGTATTCCCAATTTAGCCTCTGCTTCACTGGTTTATGAAGAAATTTACCAGCTGCTTTGGCAGAAAGAAAAAAAAGGAGGAGGGAGAAAAAAAAAAATGTATGTAGCATATCTGCTTTCCATAGCAGCTGAAAAATGATAATGGATTTGTGGTGCTCTCTTCATCAAGTTGCCTAATTCTAAAAATATCTGAATAGGTGAATGCTCCCACTGGAAAGTATCTATGAAAGATAAAGACCCTTACAAATTTGTCAACTGGAAAGACTTTCTAAATTATTATCCACAAACCCACTGCTGATTAGGAAGCCTCACATGAGACCAGAGTGTAATGATGAGAACAAATGTACAGTCATCAGTGTATAAAGGTGTACTGCATAAATGTTTTTTAAGCTTTGATATTATTAGAAGTTGGTAGATGTTGTAGGGTAGAATAGTTCATGCATTTTTTAATATTGCATTGATGTACAGATTCAGAACCTATGGCAGAAGAGCTCTGAAGTACTGAGTGGAGACCTTAATGTATATGAGGAAACCTGAGGATTTGAGTGGTGTGGAAAAAAGCCTATTGGTGGTGGTATTTTTGCTTTCCTGAAGTTCACAGACAGGGAACCAATCTCCTCCTCTGTTACTTTTTTATTCTTTTAGCCAGGAGTTCACCAGCTCTTAAGGTCCCTGCCAAAGAATCTGGTCAGTTTTTATTCCAAGGGAACAAACTCCAAGCCACAAGTAGTTGTTCCAACAGCAGTACCAGTTGTGGTGTAGTATTTCTCTTTGCCTCCTCTGTTTTGTAATACAGTGCAACTGTATATCCTGATCTGGATGAAGATAAGATGATTTCCCTCTTATTTTCCCATTTAATAATATTCTTTACTCTTAGAGTGATGGAAGATAAGCAGAAGATGTTACTTCATAGGTTTTCCTTAGAGTCAAGAATGGTATTTTCTAACTTGGGCTGAGAGAGACCTTTCTTTTCTGCAGTCCCATGTTGATCCTTTTGAGCCCTTTACAGTTATTAGACACTACTTGCAGCAACAAAGAAATACACTGCCCACAACAGATGAACTTTATGAAAAAAATGGGTGTCTGAAAAGAACCCTGTTACATTAAAAAAATATCTGCAGCCGGGTGCTGCCAGCATATAACATTGTTCAAAAGATAGAGCAGTACTGAAGATCTGATTGTCTTCAGTCTCTGCCACGTTTACGTAAACCTTTCAAGGTGAAACTCAACTTCATTGTTGGTCGCATTTCAGATGTTCTTTGTAACTTTCAGTTTTAACAGGAGGTAGGAAGTTGAAAGCTCCTGTTTATAAGGCTTTAGGTATCTGCTAAGCTTTCCGATTCTGGAAGCTGGATTTTAATATATAAATTTTGCTGTTCTAAGGTACAGAAACCCATTCTTATTTCTAAGAAAAAACACCACATTTATATGAGCAGCCTGATACCTGTGTAGCACAGCAATTGTCACAGCCTTTAGTTTGGTTGGTACGTTGTTAATAACACCTTTGTCTTCCTTTCTTATTAAACTTGGAGTGACTTCAGATGGTTGAAGCTCTGTCACATTTGGAGGAAATGGCCCAGAAGATATTGACGGTTGACTGACAGGCAAAATACGATTGTGCAGATCTCTTACAAAACTGGACTAACAAAGTGACACACAATTCTACCATGAGTTTTCATGTGGCATACAATTCTCCCTTGAGTTTTCCTAATATGTTTGTATCTTAAAAACTAGGGATGCAAATTTAAACAGGAGAAACAAGTAAAACTGCTGCAAGCTTGCACACGATGAAGCATTGAGAACAACTTTATTGTCTTAGGTGTAATAGCACTCATAGCAAATTCTTAAAATATAATCATACTAAATTTTAGTAAAAAGAAATCCAAAGAAGGTTTTTTTTTTTTAACAAAAAAAAAAATGTTTAATTTGAGCATTATCATTCATTATGCATCCCTATTGGACATACATAGATCAGTTTCTTTTTAAATTCAATGCATGCCAATTATAATTATTTTTAACATGCTGTCCAGCTTACAGACCTGAATTTTGAATAAGGGTCAGTTCTCAGACTGAGGCACCTGAATATCCATACCCAGTTACAGATGCCTGTGCATGCAGTAGGTGGCAGAGTTTCAGTTAGTAACGAATGGAGTTCTCACTTCAATCAACAGTCAGTTGAGTCTTGACCATGATTTAGAGTGGGATTCATTTGCCTAAACAAATGTTACTAGTATTTCTAGAGATGCCTTTAGATATATGAGATGCCCATACATGACCAACAGGAGACCCCTGTCCTCCTGGATTGGTAGCTAAAAATTTGGCATGAAATAACAATGGATGCCTACATTTAGGCAACTTAGAGCCTTTGTGAGTGGGCAGTTTAATGTCTTTGTAGACTCCATTGCATGTACAGACTGTAGAAAAAAAGTGCAGATTTTTCTTTGTCAGAATAGTTTATTAAAAACCAAACATACATACGAGGTCCTAAATTGAAGTGCTTTAATACGAAACAAAATCCTGCCTTTATACTTTTCTCTGAAAATGCGAAATGCAAATAATATAAAACTTTCCCCCCTAGTTTATAAGAGTATTTTAAATCTAAATTAGTTATTGCTAAACTTTCAAAACACGTTAAGAATATTTGTCCACAATGCAAGACTAAGGTTTATCAATGCAAAACAGATTACAATAATGTAACTCGGGTATCAAATTTCTTGTGGCAAGGTGAAGAAATACTAAAGAACAAAACTGTACTTGGGGGTGCGTGTGTGTGTTTGATGGGTGTTTTGTTTGTTTGTTTGTTTGGGTTTTTTCCGTTTTGCTTTTGTTTTTTCCTGGTTGATTTGTTTGCTTTTTATTTTTGTGGGTTTTTTTGTTTTGTTTTGTTTTGGATTTGTTTGTTCTATTTGCAGTGGAAACGTCATTTCAAATAATTTCAAATTCAACTTTTAGGCAGCTGTTGACAAATGCTAACTTGTAAAGATAATCCCTGAACTGTGCTTACCTTTGGTAGGGTCAAATACCATTTTCTGAAGAAGTTTTTTAAAAGCAGCATAAAGGAAGCTTCTGTATCACCTCATCTAGAATTTATCCTAGATAAGTTTCTGACCTTTTGCATTCATCTAAAGGAATTGAGGCAATCGTGCATTCTTAATCTCAATGGCCAGATTCAATCCATTGCTAGTAGTACAAAGAGATGTTTCCTACTCCAATTTAGTTTTTGTAAGATTTTGTTCACCACTTATGACAAAAAATGCAGAGGCTGTAAGCAGTGTAAATCACTTCAAAATCCATGCACAAGAAGCAAATACATGATGGTGGGGAGGATGAGAATGAAATGAGTGTGAGTCCTAGTGTTGTTTTGATAGCCACCATACTGAACAATGTTTTAAGATAATGTTTTGCTTTAGTCTTTTGATATCAAACAAGTATAATTTTGGGTTTATGATAACAATACATTGTTCTGGAAGGGTGGTTTTTCACTGTTGTTAATGTCATTTCTGAAGAAGGAAGATTCCACTATTCTCAGTTTGCAACTGAAGAAACATGACTTCATTTAGTTGGAATTATATGCTAGCCACATCACTTCTCATGTATTTGGAAATCACCTAGCACACTGTGATTGCTTTCAAGTGTAAATAATTTCATAATTTATAATGGCATTCTTTGAGTCTGTTACTATGCAGGGGTTGTTCTGTAATCTGTAGCAGTTTTGATGATATTTAATATATTTTGGTAACCTCTCTCCCTGAAAATAGGAGTTACAGTTCATACAGAATCATAGAATAGTTTAGGTTGGAAGGGACCTCAAAAATCATCTAGTTCCAAGCCCCCGCCATAGGCAGGGACACCTCCCACTAGAGCAGGTCACTCAAGGCCTCCTCCAACCTGGCCTTGAACCCCTCCAGGGAGGGAGCATCCACAACCTCCCTGGGCAACCTGTTCCAGTGTCTCAGCATCCTCACTGTAAAGAACTTCCTCCTAA
>WBNM01038954.1:58249-103940 GCA_013399055.1 Ramphastos sulfuratus | reverse complement strand
TACAAGGTAAAGGTAATACAGAAACACAACACCCCTCCCAGAAATCAGAGACCCCAGGAGGGGCTCCCAACCACCCTTCCACCTTCTCCCCACCCCTATACCTTACCCCAAGGTTTGCCTTATGCACAAGGTGAGTTTGGAGGATTGGCCAGGGAGGTTAGAAGAAAAGTGGTTAGTGAGGTTACTCGGCAGAGAGGATAAGGCAAGAAACTAGATAGCCTGAGAGTGTCTGCCCCAGTGTGTTATCTTTGTTTTGTATTCTTAGTCTTAAACATCTCAGCAAGCCTATGAGTGAAGTAGACATCACCGTTGTTTTCCTTTCACAGCTTATAGTAAAATTTTCTCCATTAAAATATTCCAATTAGCCTCAAACCAGCACACTTCTACTGCCCAAAAGCTGCTTGAGGCTCCTTTCAAACAAAAGCATGGAGGAGATCTACAGTAAATCCAGAAGCATTGAAATGCAATACAAACTTGGTGGATGCAAGGGTTCATGCAAAGGCAAAGGAAGAGAAAGGAGTGTCCCCTGCCTGAGACACTGGAGCTTCAGCCATGAGGTGTTTCCAGTGACAGTAAAGGTTAGCCTTGGCTGAAAGACTGGGGAAAAAAAGACACAGTAGAAATTATGCTCTTAGTATTGTCACTGACACCTCTGTCCCCTTGATCAAATGAGTAAAGTGTCATGCAACCATGCTTTTATTTCACACAGTAATGTGAAAGGTGTTTGTGCTGTGGTGTGTTGGTGACATGCTAGTTATTTGTGTTCTGACATAGAACCAAATGCCCACCAAAGCCACTCTACCACTCCCAAGTCAAACCCAATACAATTGGTTTCTCAACATTCCCTGATAGGTGTTCTATATTTTGCACAGGGACGCACAAATGCAGTTTAATGTACTATGAAACTATGTCCTACTCTGTCACCCTATTCTGTCAGCAATGTGTTAAGAGTTTGCACTGAGTGAGGTCAGAAATCCATGGATCTGCTGTGACTAGCTAGTGCCTGTTATGAGGCTTTTGCTCAGCAGCTAGTGTGTGGACAGTGTGACCTGTGAGACAGCAGTTGTAGTAGTTGCAGGAAGTTTGTATATTTACAAATTCCTTAAATGGCTGATGAAAAGTTTTCTTTGTAAATGGATTGCAACTCTCACTTCACACAGAATGTAGCCTTTGCCTTCCACAGGACATCTCATCTAAGGCTGCGTGTTCTTTCAGTGCATCCAAGCTGACCTGGAAACATGAGCAAACATAACCTAGTATGTCTTGCCTTTGCTTGGGTTTGAGTTCCAGATTACTGCTCTGCTCCCAGGTAATTAATTTACTTTCTTGGTCAGTTTGCCATCCACAAATGGAGTTAAATACAGAAACATAATGAGGGTGGTTATTAGAACTTTGTGAAAAAGCAATCCCCATTAAAAGTGAAGAAAGGTTGTCACCCACAAATCACTATTCATTTTAGGAGTTGAATCAGAAACTAAGTTGTAGTTGGCAAATGTGTCATAAATTCATATTGGAAAATAGTTTGTCTGGATAGAAATACTTCAACAGAATCTGCCAATTTTTGTCAAACTTTGGCAGCACACACGTGCTTACAGATTTCAGTATTTGCCTTAAAGGCACATTTTCATCGTGCCTGTTTTCCTTGTAGATCCCCTCACTGGCACCCTGCCTGGCAGAATTCTGTAGCATGAGGCCTCAGTCCCTTCCAGGCTCAGAGCAGAGACAGACATCCTAGAGCATGGAACCTTAGTGCTTGGATGCTCAAGCAAAACATTTCATTCCATGGGACCATTCAAAATAGCAACTTTTCAGTCTGAAACTTCAGTAGGTTTTTCTTAGACTCTTATTTGTGAACAGCTGATATTTAAGTTTGTAGATGTGCTTAGAAAGGCAGCAGAATAGGTTACACTTATAATGTGTGCTCTCTGTTCTTCACCAAAGCAAAGATTCAGGAAGAAGAACAAATATTAGCTCACCAGTAGACCCTGATTTCAGTATTCACTTGCTCCAGTTGCTAGGAACGAGCTAAACAAAAAGCAAGGTGAAACTCTGCATCCCTCAGATTTGTCACCAATGAAAAGTACCTGATTTGTCAAGAGGGTTCCTCTGGTTTGCATTTGGTTTGGTTGAGCTTTTTCCCATCTAGGCACACGGAGAGTAAACTGTGAATATGAGACTTTTGGTTCAGATATATTGTTCTGGTCATGAGGTAGAAAGTGGTGAGCTCAGGACGTGTCTCTTTTCCTTTACTGTTGGAATAAATTATAGCCTATCTTTCTGGAAAAAAAAAAAGTCTCTGAGAAAGTGAGAAGTTGAGCAAAGTTTGGGGTTCTGAACAGGGACAGGGCTCTGATTTATCTGCTTTATATGAAGCAGAGCTTTCCCAGGATGTCAATATTTTGATTGACCTGTCTGAATAATACAGCGCCATAATCCATAATTACTCAGCTCTGGTTTTATGGCTTAAGAACTGAAGGGAGTTAAACCACCTAGTGATTAATTCTTAATATTTCCCTAGGAGGTTTTTTTTTTTGTTTTTCCTTTCTCCTTATTTCACAGGATGCTGACTACCACTTCTCTTTAGTTCTGTAAGGTTTGGGGCTGGTTTCAGCTTACGATCATTTTCCATGTCACCTCTATGACTTTGTTGTCCAGAATAAATTCAGGTGTGCAGAAGAGGTATTGATTTATTCAATGATGTTAAACTGGTTTGTTTAACCTCTTTTAAAAAGACAGCTGCTGTTGACACACAAACCAGATTGTTATTGCTTTGTCATGAGGTCAGGAGTTACAACTTTCTAACCACTGGAGAGGTGGGATACTAGGAAAGTTTTTCAGTAGTGATGTATAGAGTGGAAAGAAGAGGGAGGAGGAAGTAAAGGGGAAGGCAGAACATCCAGCTAATTTTGAAGAGATCAAGGAAGTCTGGTGTAGTATCAGAGACAATGGGAGACAAAGCTCACTGGCAGGGATTCCCTTCCATCCTACAGTGTCAAAGTGTGGATAGTCACACATGGTTGAGCAACTGCACAACACTTGTCCTGTACAGGATGCCCAAGTGCATTATTTTTGCTCACCTTGTTTGCTGAGTTATTTAAATGCCTGGACAAGATATTGGGTGGGAAAAGAAAGAAAAAAAAAAATGTATCTGAATGAATAAAGAAGGTGTAAGTGAAAACAGCAGCTTAACATAAATAAGAAATTCTAGCTTCCAAGTGTGTGTTGGCTACTTCTCTGCACTCCACAGCTAAGTTGTGACAGAATAAACATATCTATGGATGTATGATTGTGTACACATGTGCTTGATATGCATATGATATGCAGTAGCAGAGCAGCAAAGGAAATATCAACAGATCCTCATGTCAATGTTTATATGTAACACAACCTTTGTTAGTTTTGCTTCCATGATGCATGTTGGCCTAATGGAAAATGTAAAGGCCATGGAAACATTACTACAGAGCAGTCTACCATTCCCTTTTCCTGGCTAAAATGAGCAAAGGGAAAACATACAGGACAACACAATCCTGTATTTGCTTTAGTATGCTTTGATGCTGATGCATCTGGAAGAGCAAGTTGCCATTTAGGCTTTGAGTCAGGAATCAGTGAATTCATCTGTCTGGCTGAACTGCAAACAGTTCACATTTCACTTTGCAACATTTTTTGAACAGCAGCAAGGAAAATTTTAATTTATTATACTGGCTAACGGCAATTCTTTTTTGAAAAGCAATGAATATTTGCACAACAAACTCCTCGAAGCAATGGAGCCAGTTTCAGTGCTCAAAAAACCACAGGCATTGGGGGGGGGGGAAGTCATATGTCCCTTGTAATAAAAGAAGAGTTCCTTTGAAATCATGTTTAGCAGCTAGTCAGAAAGCTTCTCAAAGCACTAATATATTTATACTTTTATTTCTGCTCTGTTGGCAGTTTATCAAAAGCATTCCATGTGATTAATTATGTTTATCAACTTATGTTGATATCAAGGTTAATATCAACCTTGTGCATGCTAAGCATTGTTGCAGCAGAAATCAGCAGGTGATAGAGTAAGTGCTCAAGGTCATAGAATTGTAGAATAACTTGGGTTGGAAGGGATCTCCAAAGGTCATCTAGTCCAACACCTCTGCAGCGAACAGAGACATTCTGATCAGGTTGCTCAGAGCCTTGTTGAGCCTGACCTTGAATATCTCTGGGGACAGGGCCTCAACTACCTCCCTGGGCAACCTGTTCCAGTCTTCCACTACCCTCATGGTAAAGAACTTGTTCCTATCATCTACTCTAATTGCCCCTTGCCTATCACTACAGACCTTTCTGTATAGCCCCTTTCCAGCCTTCTTGTAGCCCTTTCAGGTGCTGCAAGGCAGCTATGAGGTGTCCCCAGAGCCTTCTCTTCTCCAGGCTGAATAATCCCAGCTCCCTCAGCCTATCCTCATAGCAGAGGTGTTCCAGTCTCCTGATCATTTTGGTGGCCCTCCTCTGGATCTGGTCCATCAGGTCCATGTCCTTCCTGTGTTGAGACCTCTCTTGACCTGCTGGCCATGCCTCTTTTGATGCAGCCCAGGATGTGATTTGTGTTCTGGGCTGCAAGTGCACACTGTTGGCTCATGTCCACCTTCTCACCCACCAGCACTCTCAAGTCCTTTCCTGCAGGATTCCTCATGATTTCATCACGCCCCAGCCTGGATTGATATCTAGGACTGCCCTGACCTAGGTACAGGATCTTGCAATTTTGCCTTATTGAACCTCACAAGATTCTCCTCAGTCCACTTCTCCAGGTCTCTCTGGATGGCATCCTCTCCTTCAGGCTCATCAACCACACCACTCAGCTTGATATCATCTGCAAACCTACCAAGGGTGCCTCAATCTCACAATCTATAGTATTGATGAAGGTATTGAACAGCACTGGTCCTAGTATGGACCCTTGAAGGAAACCACTTGTCACCCATCTCCATCTGGACATCCAGCTGTTGACCACTACTCTTTGAATGCAATCATCCAACCAATTCCTTATCCACTGGATAGTCCACCCATCAAATCCATCTCTCTCCAGCTTAGAGAGAAGGACGTTGTGGGGTTGCTCTGGTTTTCAGTCACTCAGCTTCTTAGAGATGCTGTTGCAAGCTGCAAAATAGTTTGTGTTCCCTTTTAATCTTCTGACCATGCATTAATCTCCTGCCCATACTTGAGAACAGAGCACCAGTATGCTGATATTATTGAGAATTTAACTGCTGTTAAAAATTACCTTTGTGTAAGAGTTGGTAAAGCAGTTGTAAGTAATAAGCTAATAAAATCTTGACTCACCTAAACAATCAGTGTGAAAGCAAAACACTGAATCTTTGTTACTGGCTAACATAGAGGAATGAGACAACAAAATGAAGGGACTTCTGTGGGGTCATTGCTGCTTATGAACAGTTGTGACACCAGCATCTGAACAAATTCTGCGTGGCTGTAATTCCCCTGTTCCCTTTTACAAAATGTAGTTAATTTGACTTGACTCCCAGAGTAGTTCAAGAACAGAACATGATCTTTATATATTCACAAGTCCACCCTTGCACCTCTAAGTGGACTTGCTTTTAAATATACACACATATAAACATTTACTGACAGAAATCTGGTAATGAACTTGAGTCCATTTTTGTTTGTTTTATACTTGGTTGAAGATTAAGACTGAATGAAAGAGAAACAATGGCCAATGATTGGCCACATTCAGCCTTTTAGGAACACCCTAACTGAAAATAAAGGCATTATATTATAGCAGAATAATATAATGAACTCTGCCCAACCAGAGCTGTTTCAGAATATCTTCAAGGCCAGTATTATGAGAGGCCAGTGTTATCCTTCAGGATCCAGCTAAAGTGGAAAGGGNAATGGGGAAAGCGGTCTGTGTACAGGCAGGGAAGGAAGGAGACGGAGAGGGGGGGGGGGGGGAAGGAGATTTTAAGTCATTATAAGGAAGGGATTTAGAAGTCATTTTCACAGTACTTTTTAAAGTTTCTATTTTGTTGTTGTTGTTTGTTTGAATAAAGGTTATCTTCATTCCTTCTACAGTGCACACTATCTGTCCAGTAGGTGTAAAATATCAAAGTAAAATTCTGCTGGCTTTTGTCATGTTATGTACTTACATTAATTTGATCTGGACAAAGCTCTTCTTTGAGAAAAGAATGAATTTATCTACTGAAAAGCCAAGAGCAGATCAGAAGAGGTTTGTCATATGTAGTTATTGCATACTTCAGCTTCTCAGATTGTTTGCTTTTTAAAACATTAGTTTTCAATACCTGTATATTAACTTTTTCTTCCCAGAGCTAGCCTTTGGCATAGAATAATTTTCAGCTTGTTACCCAGTTTCTCTGTCAAGTGTTTTATGGTGCCTGAACCTCTCAGTTAAAACTAAATGGATAGCGTGGAAAGACTAATTGTTAGAAATGAAAATTAATCATTGAGTCAGAATGATTTGGGTTGGAAGGGACCTCCAAGGTTCCCCCTTCCAGTAATCAGGGACATCCTTCACTACATCAGGTTGCTAAAAGCCCTGCCAAGCCTCATCTTGACTATCTCTAGGGATGGGGCCCCAACCACCCCACTGGACANGGGGGGGGGGGGGGGGAAGGAGATTTTAAGTCATTATAAGGAAGGGATTTAGAAGTCATTTTCACAGTACTTTTTAAAGTTTCTATTTTGTTGTTGTTGTTTGTTTGAATAAAGGTTATCTTCATTCCTTCTGCAGTGCACACTATCTGTCCAGCAGGTGTAAAATATCAAAGTAAAATTCTGCTGGCTTTTGTCATGTTATGTACTTACATTAATTTGATCTGGACAAAGCTCTTCTTTGAGAAAAGAATGAATTTATCTACTGAAAAGCCAAGAGCAGATCAGAAGAGGTTTGTCATATGTAGTTATTGCATACTTCAGCTTCTCAGATTGTTTGCTTTTTAAAACATTAGTTTTCAATACCTGTATATTAACTTTTTCTTCCCAGAGCTAGCCTTTGGCATAGAATAATTTTCAGCTTGTTACCCAGTTTCTCTGTCAAGTGTTTTATGGTGCCTGAACCTCTCAGTTAAAACTAAATGGATAGCGTGGAAAGACTAATTGTTAGAAATGAAAATTAATCATTGAGTCAGAATGATTTGGGTTGGAAGGGACCTCCAAGGTTCCCCCTTCCAGTAATCAGGGACATCCTTCACTACATCAGGTTGCTAAAAGCCCTGCCAAGCCTCATCTTGACTATCTCTAGGGATGGGGCCCCAACCACCCCACTGGACAAAGCGTTCCAGTGTTCCACCACCCTCATGATAAAGAACTTGTTCCTATCTAAATCTTCTCTTCTCTAACTTCCAACCATTGCCCCTCATCTTATCACTCCAGGCCTTTGTAAACAGTCCTTCTGCAGCCTTCTTATAGAACCCTCCCTTTCAGGTACTGGAAGGCTGCTATTAGGTCTCATAGAATCATAGAAACATAGAATGGCTTAGGTTGGAAGGGACCTTAAGAGATCTACTCCAACGTCCCTGCCATGAGCAGGGACACCTAACTAGACTTTGCTGCTCAAGGCCTCATCCAATCCTGATCTTGAACACCCAAAAGGAGCAGGCATTCACATTGTCCTGGGCAACCCATTCCAGAGTCTCACCACCTTTGTACTGAAGAACTTCTTCCTGAGATCCAGTCTAAACCTATTCTCTCTCTGCTTCAAACCATTCCCCCATGTCCTATTGCTAGACACCCTTATGAAAGTCCCTCTCCAGCCTTCCTGTAGGATCCCTTCAAGTACTGGAAGGCAGCTCTAAGGTCCCCCTGGAGTCTTCTCTTCTCTAGGCTGAACAACCCCAGCTGCCTCAGCCTACTAATGGACTAGTTTCTTCTACTTACTTCTGCTGGCACTGCAGTGATATTTGAACCCAAAACATTCATCAAGCGGACTTATTTTAACAAGACTTTTATTGAAAACATACATACAGTCAACAAGTTATTTAGCTTCTGAATGCACATATTAGAGAATATTCATGTTAAGAAAAGGGGAAATGCAGCCCATATATGCTTCAGTTTACATTACTAAGGCATTTATGCTTCAGAGCAAGTTATGCTGTGTGTTATGTGTGTGTATCTCTGTACACACCCACAACACACACAGGTTATCTGATTTGAAACTGTACAGTGCTATGCAAGTCACTCTTTTTGACCCCCCTCTTTTTTTTTTTTTTTTAATTGAAGTGGGTTTTTTGACACTAAATAAAGCTTTTTATTCAAATGGTAGAAGTTGTTCACAGAACAGCAGTTTTAATCTACTCCTCAAGAGTTTGCTTTACAATTACAATACTAACGATGCACCAAAAAAAAAACAAAACCAAAAAACCAACCCCAGATCTTCATGGGAAAGTTCTCTCTTACCAAAATGAGGCTCAAGTAAGGAAAACACTCGTTTGCAAAGGCACCGTGGAGACAGGTTTTAATACATTAAATACAACATGAATCATTCACAATAACAAGTTTAGTGTTTCTGGGAACTTTTGTAAATACAACACAGTTGGTCACACAAAAAAATGTTTCTGTTGATTTGTCTTGGCAACTCAGATACATCAACAGTGTAACAGCATAACAGCTTTGTTCCCATCTGACAGAAAATAATGGCAGTTCTGCAAGGCAAACGTTAAACCTGACCGTATGTATTTATTAATTCCACAGTGTTTTGACAGATTATAGGGGATGCAACTTAAAGGATGCTGACACGCTCACTGAGGGCTTTCATTTCTGTTTCTTCTAGCTTGGTGTTTTCATTATGGTTAGCACTTGGACTGATAAGGTGAGCTGGATACTGCAATCCGTGTTCTCCTGAATACTGTTCCCATCGGGAGTCATCGCTTTCGTGGGTGATGTAACGTTCCCCCATTTTGCATTCAAGTTCCCTTAAATCTAACCAGGTTTGATAATCCTGAAATAGAATAACAGTATTAATTTTAAAGTTCCTAAAATAAATTACATTCTCTTCTACCACCAGCAATGTACTCTGGTGGCCAAGAAGGCCAATGCCATTCTGGGGTTGTATTAGAAGGGCTATGGTTAGTAGGTCAAGAGAGATTCTGCTCCCCCTCTTCTCTGCCCTGGTGAGGCCACATATGGAATACTGTGTCCAGTTCTGAGCCCCTCAGTTCAAGAAGGACCTCAGAGAACTGCTTGAGAGAGTCCAGTGCAGAGCCATGAAAATGATTAATGGAGTGGAACATCTTCCTTATGAGGAGGGGCTGAGGGAGCTGGGGCTCTTTAGCTTGGAGAGGAGGAGCCTGAGTGGTGACCTCATTCATATTTATAAATGGTGTATGCCCAGAGGATGGAGCCAGGCTCTGCTGGGTGATGCCTAATGACAGGAGAAAGGGCAATGGGTGGAAGTTGAGGCATAGGATGTTCCGTGAAAACATGAGGAGGAACGTTTTCACTGTGAGGGTGACAGAACTCTGGAACAGGCTGCCCAGGGAGCTTGTGGAGTCTCCCTCTCTGGAGATATTCAAAACCTGCCTGGATGCATTCCTGAGTGATCTGCTCTAGGTGATCCTGCTCTGGCAGGGGGGCTGGACTCGTTGATCTTTTGAGATCCAGCCCCTAACATTCTGTGATTCTGTGATGTGCAAAGTGCTATTAACTCAGCAACCTAAAAAGCACACATCCCTATTGCTCCAGAATGGAAAAATCATTAATAAATATGAATTCTGCCCCCTAGAGATAGGTTTCATCTCTAGGGGATTGTTTGAGAAATTAATTTTATTAAACTCTGTCATGAGTTACAGGTTATTCTGCAGATTTCCACAGTATCTAAATGAGGCACAGTGTTAAAACAATTCATAGAATCAGAGAATCATACCCTTCAGGTACTGGAGGGCTGCTGTTAGGTCTCATAGCATCATAGAACAAATCAAAGAATCATAGAATGGCTTAGGTTGGAAGGGACCTTAAGAGATCATCTATTTCAAGCTCCCTGCCATGGGCAAGGATGCCTCACAACTAGACTCAGCTGTTCAAGGCCTCATCCAACCTGGCCTTGAAGACACCCAGGAAGAGCCATCCACAACCTCCCTGGGCAAACTGTTAGTGTAAGTCAAATGCCTATAATGTTTTGGGGTTTTTTAGTATATCATATTCTAAGCAAACAAACAAAAGAATTTTGTAGTGCATTTTGAAAACATGAAAGAGTTTAGTATTGGAATCTAACATTTCACAGATTACTGAGAATCTCTGAGTGAATTGGTGATGGAGTATGAATTCATGAAGTTGTCAGATCTGGAAACATCAGTTTTGTAGACTCTATTGCACTTAAAGATGGAAATTTGTTCTGTGCTTAGAACCTAAATGCATTTTTCAAAAAAGTATTTTAGAGCCATACCTGTAACCATGGGTGGCTTAATGTTTTGTCCACACTGTAGCGCTTTCTCATTTTCACTTGCAACAAATTATTGATGAGATCAATAGCTGGAAAGAAATAGTACCAGAAAAATGTCAGTTTGAATACAGTTGTTTCAACTGAGACATGTAAACAGAGGGACAGACAGATGTGGTAGCTGTAAAAAGAGGACAGTTACTCCTTACACCAATGTGTTGCAAACTGCAGTCAATGCTAATATCCCTGAAGGTATCCAAGAAATCTTTCCTAATGGGATTCCAACTGTTTTACTAATCAGTTGTCCTCTAGCCAGCATGTTGTCTACTTCTGGGTTCTTTCAGCAGGTACACAGCAAAGATTGAAGAAAATTCTCACTCAATTCCTGCTCAAGTGAACGAAATCTCACATGAGGACTTCAGTATCACAGAATCACAGAATTGTCAGGGTTGGAAGGGACCTCAAGGGTCATTTAGTTCCAACAACTTCCCCTAGATCAGGTTGCCCAGAGCCACATCCAGTCTGGCCTTAAAAACATCCATGGATGGGGCTTCCACCAGCANGCAGAATTCCCTCCCTTGTGCTGCTGGCCACGCTGCTCTTCATGCAACCCAGGATATGGTTGACTTTCTGGACTGCAAGTGCACACTAGCTCTTCAAGTACCATAGTAAACATATATACATGTATAAATTTCTCTGAGACTCTTAGTTAGCACTTTTAGATGACTTGAGAGTAGCACCTTCCCGTGGACTGAGTGGAGGAATTGGGTTTTGTAAGTTACTAAGTCTTGCAATACTGTGTTTTTGAAATGAACATTGCTTCTGCCTGCTAGGCAGCAGGCTGGTGTTTCAGAGCAGTAAGAGCATTGAAATTCACAGATTGCATTGGGTTGGGAGGGACCCTCAAAGGTCATCTTGTCTCTTCCAACTAGATCAGGCTGCCCAGGACCACATCAAGTCTCATCTGGAGTGTCTCTAGGGACAGGGGCTCAACCACATCCCTGGGCAACCAGTTCCAGTATTTTACCACTCTCATTGTAAAGAACCTCCTCCTTATGTCCAACCTAAACCTGCCCTGCTCCACTTTCAAAACATTGTCCTTCATCCTATCACTACAAGCCCTTTGAAACAGACCTTCTCCAGCCTTCCCGTAAGGCCCTTTCAGACACTGAAATGTAGATATATAAGATATATGTAACCATAGATACTGAAATGTAGCTATATTTCTTTACAAATGTCTTAAGTTCTGTGTTTCTAACTGTAGATACTGAAACATAGCTGTATTTCTTTACAAATGTCTTAATTTCTCTGTTTCTGAAGGAGTGAACAATTCACTGAAGTACACTTATGGCACTGGTGCCTAAAGGAAAAGAAGTCTACAAGTCCACAACCAGTGCATGGAACTGCACTGAGTGACTGATTTGAAAAACACTCTGGGGTGAGATTGCTGAGCTTTGAATTTATCTACTAAAACCATTTTTAAAACAAAAGAAATAAAAAATAAGGCTACTGTGAAAGGTTAAATTCCATTCTAGGTGGTGTGAAATGTATCACAGTATCACAGTATCAGCAAGGTTGGAAGAGACCTCAAAGATCATCAAGTCCAACCCATTACCACAGACCTCAAGACTAGACCATGGCACCAAGTGCCACATCCAAATGTGCCTTGAACACCTCCAGGGACGGTGACTCCACCACCTCCCTGGGCAGCCCATTCCAGTAGTGAATGATGTCTGGCATGTGTTCTAGGAGAGGCTTATTGTTATAGAGTAAATGACTAGACACAAGGATTTCTATCACTGCAAGTTTGCCATTTTATCACAGTATCTCTGGGCTTGTTTATATCATGGTGAGGGAAAGATGGTCATGAAAGTAAAAAACCAGAAACGTGGCATCACTGAGTATCGTTTGTTATGAAATATATTAGATGGATATTGTTGCCAGCTGGGTATTGAAGGAGCTTTTATTTTTTTAACAGAGGCTTCCTCTTCCCAGAGTGAGTTTGCCAACTAGAGCTGTCCATGCAGTAAGCATGGACAGATAAAACTATTCTTAGCAATAGCAGACTATCACTAATGTACCCCTAACTTCCTGGTGCTGAATATTATCTTGGAAATCAACGGTGGGAATGAGAGAAGATAAATCTCAGGACTTCTGACAAAGGCAGCATCATCAGAGGCTCTGACTCATGTCCTTCCTGTGGCAGATGGTCCTAATTTTACTTTTTTCTGTTGTGGACAAACAGATTTTTAGTTACTCTTTTAGTGTAGAGTGCAGTTCATGCTAAATTCTCTATCTCATGTTTATTGTGTTCCCTCTCAAAATGCCTGTGAAGTGGATTTCATCATTTATTATGAAATCTCAGTTTGGCAAAGAGCTCAAGAACTTAATGAAAGAGTTGACTGTCCTGGAAGCTGATTTGTGTCAGCCAGCTATTGAGATATTAAGTGCACATATCCCAAGATGTGCCTCTAGAACTGCCAAGTACTACTGAATATTCATCCTGCCATGGAATATTGTCAATGTCTCTATTATGTATTTTCTGTCCAACGCTTTGGATGCAGAGAGGACGAAATTACATCTAGCTATTCAGCCTCCCTCAAGTTACAATAGGATGAAGACCCCTTTTTTGACCACTTTTTTTTTCCTGACAGAACAATGCCATACAATATGGAATAACATAATTCTTTGTATTTTGGGGGAAACTGCTGAGGCAATGGCCTAGAAACAATCACAAGAGAAGGTACATAAAGAAGGACAAGAAAAGAAACCCAAGACCAGTGTCAAGGCAGCTTTACTGGATGGTTAGGATTGTCAGTATTGAGCAATCACTAGCTCTTGAGAAAAGTTCACACTTAAGTCTGCTTGTTTCACCAATGGAATATCTATGTTCCTGAAACAAGCTTTGGTGCTTGTTTTTAGTTCTTTATTCAGGGTTCCTTTCACCAGGGAAGTTGTCAGTACCACTTGCCTCTTACCAGTAAATAAGCATGAATGCAACATGACTTGTATGAAGACTTAGGGCCTAGACTATGATACAATTCCATTTGCTTTAATACACAAAGTTTTCAAATATATGTGAAGAAACAGACCTAAGAGCAGCCTTCCAGTACCTGAAGGGGCCTACAAGAAGGCTGGAGAGAGACTGTTTACAAAGGCCTGTGATGGCACGACAAAGGGCAATGGCTTCAAACTAGAGAAGAGTAGATTTAGATTGGATGTTAGGAACAAGTTCCTTAGAATGAGGATAGTGGAAGACTGGAAGACTGGCCCCGCTTCAGGTACTGCAAGGCTGCTATTAGGTCTCCCCAAAGCCTTCTCTTTTCCAGCTCCCTCAGCCCATCCTCACGAGAGGTGTTCCAGCCCCCTGACCATTTTGGTGGCCTTCCTCTGGACCCACTCCATCAGGTCTATATTCTTCCTGTGCTGAGGGCTCCAGAGATCAACACAGTACTCCAAGGGAGGTCTTTACCAGAGCAGTAAAATACTTTAAAAAAAATATATAAATCTTTCTTGCCTGCATTAAGGGTAATATTTATTTTGCCTTTATTTTATCTGCAGCAATGATAGTTGGTCCAGTCAATTTTGGTTTCAAACCAAAAGTAATCATAGCCACACATGTTGAAACTTCAGTCTTATTACTAAAAAGCGAGGCAAAGTATTAAGTACCTCAGCCTTTTCCTTATTCTTGACCACTATGCTCCCCCTCTGAATCCAACAAAGGACAGAGATTCTCCTTAGTCCTGTTTTGGTTGCTAATCTATTTCTAGAAGCATCTCCTGTTCTCTTTAACAGATGAAACCAAATTCACTTCCACTTGGGCTTTGGCCCTTCTAATTTTCTCCCTGTGATTGTTCTCACAACCATCTTGCAGTCCTCCCAAGCGGCTTGCTGCTTCTTCCCATGACCACAGACTCTCCTTTTCTCCCTAAGCAGCAACCAAATTGCACTCTCCAGCCAGGGTGGCCTTCCCTGCCAGCTCATCTTTCAGCACATGAGCATGGCCTGTTTCTGTGCCATTAGGGGTTCCCTCCTAAACAGTGTTCAGCTTTCCCAGACTCCTTGGCCCCTCAGGACTGCTTCCTAAGGGACTCTGGCCATCAGTCTCTGAAACAGGCCAAAGTTTGCCCATCGGAAGTCCCAGGTGGCAGTTATGCTGACCCTCCTCTCCTGCAGCAACTGAGAACTCCATCACTTTGTTACTGCTGTGCCCAAGACAGCCCCCAACCATTACATCACCCACAGTCCTTCTCTGCTCACAAACAGCAGGTCCAGCAAGGTGCCTTCCCTAGCTGTCTGTCACCAGCTGTGTCAGGAAGCAATACTCTNTGAAGTCTCTCACAAGAACAAGGGCCAGCAGTCACAAGACTTTTGCCAGGTGCCTAAATAATATTTCATCTACCTCTTCATCCTGGTTGGGTGGTCTAGAACATACTCCCACCAGAATATCTGCTTTGTTGGCCTTCCCCCTGATTCTTACCCATAAACACTCAACTCTCTCATCACCGTCATCAGCCTCAATACAATCAAAACACTTCCTGACATATAGGGCCATGCCACTACCTCTTCTTCTTTGCTTATCCCTTCTGAAAAGTTTATAGCCATCAATTGTGGCACTTCAGTGGCATGAGACACCCCACCAGGTTTCTGATAGACAATGGCTCTCAGCTCCTCCTGTTTGTTCCCATGCACTGGTGTAGATGCACTTCAGTCAGTCTAAAGATCTTGCCACCTTTTTGCAGTGACAAGTCCCAGTACCTGCCTGGCTCTTCTCATGTGCTCTTGTGATTCCTTGAGTTTACTTCTAGCCAGCCCAGTTTTGTGCTCCTCTCCCTTCAAATCCAGTTTAAAGCTCACTCAATGAGCCCTGCTAGCTCCTGGGCTAGGATCCTTTTCACCTTCTGACACAGGTGTATCCTGTCTGTTGTCAGCAGACCTGGTGTCCTGTAAATCTACCCATGACTAAAGAACCCAGAGTCCTGCCAAAAACAGACCCAGGCACGAATCTCCTTACTCTTCCTGTTTATTCCTCCATCACTCTCTGTGACTGGGGGGATACAGGAGAATACTACTTGTGCTCATGATCCCTTAACCAGTTGCCCTAAGGCCTCAAGTCTCTCTGCCCATGGACTACTTGTCTTTACTTCACTGCTGCCTACCTGAAACATCAGCAGTGGAAGAAGATTGGGTTCATCAAGCCTTCTGTAAACCCCTGCTGACTGGGCCTGATCACCAGGTTGCCCTGCATGTGCTGTGTAATGGCGCTCAAGAGGATCCTCTCCATAACCCTCCCTGGCTCTCCCCATTCACTCTTCTATGCCACTTTTTTTCACACTGCTCTTGAAATCTCATCTGTCTGGAGTTGTTCAGTCTTTTTTATCTTCTCCACAGAAAGACTACAGAATCCTGCTGAATGGAAACTAAGTTACTGGCACAATTAAAATGACAAAAAGACTGCAGAGACACTAGAGCTGAAAGTCTAGAAGTAAATATAAGCAACATGAGTTCCAGCAGCTGAGGTTCCCCACAAGATTCTGTAGCAACCCAGTCTGTAGGTGGGTATATGCTTCCTTCAACACCTCCTGGAGAGAAAGGACTATGCCATATGCAGTCTATACATGTTCTGCAGGCAATGTTTAAAGCAGCTGATAGCACAAAACAGAGACACTACATTCTGGTATTATGGTGATTTGAATCTTCAAATCTTTTTCTTTTTTACAGGGTTAAAAAGGTAGAAAAGCAAAATACCATTTTTTTAGCAGTGATACAAACCCAGTCAGAAACAGACAGTACCTTCATGAGAAATTTCTTTCCATGGATTAGGTGGATACATGAAAGCAGCGTTTTGGATTTGGTCATGTATGTCTTCATCTTCATTGAAAGGAAAGGTACCACTGAGGCTTACATAAATGATGACACCCACAGACCACATATCCAGAGATCTGTTATAGCCTTTGTTCCTCAGCACTTCTGGAGCAAGGTAGGCTGGCGTTCCTACAACCGAGCGCCTGAATGATTTCTCTCCAATGATTCGGGCAAAGCCAAAATCACAGAGTTTTACCTGTTCAAAGGGATAAGACAGACATTACTATTATTATCAAGGAATTTTTCATCATGGTTTAGCTGCAAGATGCATCTCTGCTGCTCCTTTAACATACTTTTTCTTTATACTTCTCTTTGAGAGAAGCACCATTATTCCATTGAGGTATGAGACTAGATTCACAGCTTACTGCATCTCCTCTCTTCCTTACAGTAAAATCAGTAACACAGAACAGCTAAGAACAAAAAAAGTACAGTTTTGCATGGGCCTAAGCTCAGGCTCCTGGTGAAAGCAGTAGTATAAAGTACAATTTACTTATTCATAGCATAAAACATAGCAAACAGAAAAACTATTTTACCCATGTTTTTTTTCCTAAATCAAACAACTTGACAGAATTTACTTCTTGAACTTTCACTCTTATCTTATTGTGGAGACGACTGCAACCTGCCTCTGCAACCATCCTTCTCTGATTTCTTTGGAGGGACAGATTTAGCTACTTAAAAATTCTCACTTAACACTTCAGTGCAGTTCCTTCCTTTCCAATTACTGGTATTATTTACAAATTCTAAACAGCACTCCCTTTGAACTGAAGTGGACTATAGGTGAGCTCTACAGATCAAAGATAACAGGAGCTGATTGATACAAATACCTCTTAATGAGAAACACAGCAATGAACCAGAAAGTATATTTAAATATTCTGCAGTCTACCTGGCATTTAAATTCATAAAATTGAAGAAGTCTTTGTTTGTCATGAGCTCAAACTTTCAGAAAAATAACTGTCTTTCTGGTGACTGCTTGCAAATCAACCATCATATGGACCAAATCGACCATGGAAGTGGTAAGCAAATTAGAAACAACTGCAGAAGCAGTTATGTCACACTTGAAAACCCAGTTCAATATTTTAGGCAAATGAAAAAAGGTAAGGATTTTCAAACATGCCTTCTTTGGTAAGGGTTTTTTTTTTTCTTAATAAGTCATCAATTTTTTTCACACCTAAAATATCTGTGTAGCTCCTGAAAGAGACATAGACAGGTCACTAATCACTTTTTGTGTTTGTTTGCTAACATTTATTAATGTGCAGAAAAAAATGTCTTAAGAAAGGATATTTTCTACTTGCCTGTGGGAAAGGATCAGCTGATGCCAGTAATACATTTTCTGGTTTGAGGTCACAATGAACAATGTTTTTGAAATGAAGGTGCCTTAAAGCAACAAGGATCTGTGAAGAAAAAAATTAGAAAGGAATTTAATTTAAAAAGTCAGTAATTTTTTTGTTTGTATTGTCTGGATATTAGCAGAGAAGCAAGGAATGGTGNTTTCATCAACCCAGACCCCCAGGTCCTTTTCCTCAGGGCTGCTCTCAGCCATTCACCACCCAGCCTGTATTTGTGCTTGGGATTGTGCCTACCAACAAGAAGATATCATTTACAAGAATCTCTACAATGGGGCGGCGGGGAGGGGGAAAGCTAAAATGTCAGCTATTATTTGCTATGACTCAAGTTTTCTTTATGTTTCACTGTATGGATATCATTTTTCCCTCTCCAAAGACTTTATATTACAAACATTTCTTTAGAACATGGGTTTTAGTACCTGTTAATTTCTATCTGTGTGAAATCTCTGGGTACAGAACCATATGCAAAGTGACCTTCCAGATCTAAACTCACTCAAAAAAATGTCACAGAAATATTATGTGATGCAATTTCTGCATTTCCTTGAGAAGAGAAAGGATAAGGAGTGTTGCATGTATTTCTACTCCATTACACACACAAGAATTTGGGAACAGAGTGTAGCAGATATCCATCCTATTCTCCTGTGGCTTTAACTCCATTACTTGTGTCTGGTCAGGAGCTGGTAGAATTGGCCACTGTATTATAGCAGGCAACGCTGTTGAGCATGAACAAACATAGTAAGGCAAGAAACCAGACTCTGAAGTTGGTGTCAGTTTTGCCTAGGAGAGCCTGAAAAATAGGCAACCTGCTATGTTCTATCCCAAATAATAAGCCTCTACCATAACACTGTTGTTCCCCCTCCTTTCTTTTTCCTGATTTCATAAACACAGCCTGCTCTGACTCTTAGATGGCTCACTACTCAATTTCAGATCTAAATTTAAATCGGTATTATGGGCAGCCAAAGAAGCAATATGATAATATGACAACAGGAAGAACAACAAAAGAAACCCAAACCTAGAACACATTGTTAAGAGAAGTCATAGAGGAAACCAGATCCATTTAATCAGGGGTAGTGAGAATGACTGTCAGCACAGAAAACAGACACATAGCATGAACTGCAATGGCTTGGTATGGGGAAGTTCCAGAGACTCAAATTTCCTTCAGTATTTTGCTATTAGTGCTTTGCCTTCTTTTTTTCTGCTTAATTCAAGCAGCTATAGCTTGATAGCCCTTTCCCAGCAGTCAGACAATTCACATGTGTCTAGTTCTAGGTTGTCTTAGTGGTTTACCACCTACTAGACAACATACACAAGGCTGTCTGACCATCCTTGATACCGCAATCCAGGCTTTCATAAATCAGAAAGGTAAACCATGCCAAAAGCAAAACCTCAGAAACCATGATAATAGCTGACCTAAAAATCTCCTCCTAAGTCTATAATTAATTTCTTACCTGAGTAATTAAAAACTTTGTTATTCTCTCTGGCAATCTGCCCTTTTCACTTGATAAGATCATCTCCAGCATGTCTCCATGGAGTTTTTCCATAACAACAAATACACTTTCTGGTGTCTCAAACATACACTCCAGATTTACAACCCCAGGATGATGAAGATTCTGTTAAAGAGAAATACAGCACTCAATTTTCTAACATGATCAGTAGCTTTTATTACATAGCCAGTCTTTAGGTTTCTCTAAACCAGATATTAACTTAAGTGGTGTGTCTAACCTTTACATAACAGGGATGACATTTCTAGGGTCAGTACAGGAAAATGGATGAACTTCAAATTAGTTTAACAAACACATTTTTCCTTGTTATGCATGATCACAGAATCACAGAATGTTAGGGGCTGGAAGCGACCTGGAAAGGTGATTCAGTCCAACCCCCCTGCCAGAGCAGGATCACCTATAGCAGATCATACAATCATAGAATCATAGAATGGTACTGTTGGAAGGGACCTCAAAGATCATCAAGTTCCANGAATCCCCTCCCTTGCCCTGCTGGCCACACTTCTCTTGATGCAGCCCAGGACTCGGTTGCTGTCTGGGCTGCATGCACACACTGCAGGCTCATGTTGAGCTTTTTATCACCCCAGACCCCAAGGTCTTTTTCCTCAGGGCTGCTCTCCAGCCATTCCCCACCCAGCCTGGATTTGTGCTTGGGATTGTGCCTACCCAGGTGCAGGACCTTACACTTGGCCTTGTTGAATTTCACGAGGTTGGCTTGGGCCCACCCCTCCAGCCTGTCCAGGTCCCTCTGGATGGCATCCCTGCCCTCTAGCAAGTCGACTGTGATCACACAGGAACACTTCCAGGCAGATCTTGAGTATCTTCACAGAGGGAGACTCCACAACCCCCCTAAGCAGCCTGTTCCAGTGTTTAGTCACCCTCACAGGAAAAAAGTTTTCCTCATGTTTGCATGGAACTTCCTACGCCTCAAAAAACCTGCAGAAACTGTAACTCCTAATGTGACACTGACAAGACATTTGCTCTTGGTTGTTGATGCCAGTGATTATCAGTCACAATTATCACCATCGTCTCTGATATTTATAGAAATTAGAGAATGTAATTAGCACAGCAAAAAAACAAACCAAAGAAGAATATAAAAATACCTGTAAAATTGCAACTTCATTGCGAAGCTGACTTTCCTGTTTAGTTGGAAACCTTAGTTTGTCAATTATTTTAATGGCGACGTCTCTTCCTGTTTTGCGATGTTTCCCTGCATTAACAAAACAAAAGGCCTCCATCAATTAACCTCATTAATTCTGAAAGGTGTTCCACTTTCACTGGGTCACAGTGCCACAACCAAGGTATTCTCAGAGAGGGTTTGCAAGAAATTAAATCAATAAGTGATTAAAAGTTTACTGGCATTTCCCTTCTTTCCATCATTTGACAAGAGAAACATAGACTCATAGAACTATTGAGGCTGGAAGGGACCTCCAAGATCATCAACTTCAATCACCTGCCTAGAGCTCACAATCCCACCACTGCTGCTAAGCTACTACTGGTAGACCATGTCCCTCACTACCAAATCCATGCATCCCTCAAACACCTCCAGGGATGGTGACTCCACCACCTCCCTGGTTCCAGTGCCTTGGAACCCTTCCTGTGAAGAAAATTTTCCTAATACCTAACCTGAACCTCCTCTGCCACAACCTCAGGCTGTTTTCTTCTTCTCCTGTCACTTGCTGCATGTGAGAAGAGACCAATGCCCACTTTGCTGCTACCTCGTTTGAGGGAATTGTAGAGGGTGATAAACTTTCCCCTTGGCCTTCTCCTCTGAAGGCTAAGCAGCCCCCGTCCCCTTCTCTTCTATCAATCAGCTGACAAAGCAGTTTAAACATGTAACAAACACAGATATGAGAAGGTTAGCTCTGCCTTCCAATAACATGGATGCAGAGTTAGCTTTCTCATACATGCTTGTTCATATACTTAAGCTGCACTCTCCTCAACTAACAGGTTGTAGCCTTAAGCCCTTGGATAGTAGCTCCAGACTAGCAAATAATGCCTGTGAGTGCATGTACCAAGTTTATCAGAGAGCTTTTAGATATTTCAGTGAGAAATCTGTTGTTAGTTCTCACTTCACATCATCTCAAACAACTGTACCTAAATACGTACCCAAAAACTGCTGAACTCAAAGGAGGGAAAAGAGAGGAAAACCAGCTAAGAAAATGAAAACAAGAGAAAAAATTTAACAACTAACAAAAAACAAAGAAAAAAGCTCACAAAAGCATGCCAAGATTTTTTTTTCCCCCTGTCAATTAGAGTTCTCAAAAGGAACAGCTTTCTGCACCTCAAAGATTTTTTTTTTACTAGAAATTATAGATAATATGAAGCTATTAATATACACTGACCTGCTACTGGGTAGAACACTTTATAATGCAGAAAGACTGTCAACAAAAATCAGTTTCATTAGTTTCGCTGTTTAATGAACACTGCTTATGTAAAACAACGGACACTAATTTCTGTAACAGAACATTTCAGACTCCAAATCCTTTCACCATTCAAGAAATTTTCCATCTTAACATAACTGTGTGCAACACACCAAAGAGCCTTACCTCCATAAACAATTCCAAACTGTCCTGATCCCAACACCTCATCTGGGAAGATTTGGTATACAGTGCTAATGTCCTGTTTATATAAACATAAGAATTATTAAACCCTGAGATATGGAAATAAAATTTGTATTTCACTGATTATTTATTTTTTCCTAGTGGGAAGTAGCTTACTTTTACTATAGTACATTTGAAAATGTATTATCTGCAAAAAGCATTCCCAGAGGTTTTCTTAAAAGCTGTATTTTCTGCAATTGCTGAAAGAAGCAGAAAGATGCTGAACAGTTGATCAGTTTCAGCCACTGCCATCTTCCAAGCAAGTAGTCCCAGGCAAGTAGTATAGCACTTAAATTTTGTGAAGATGAAATAAAGAGGGTCTTACTAGCAACATTCTATTCAGATGTCCCAGGATCCCTGATCTAGAAATTACTGCTGGGTTTTATGAAAAGGGAGAAATTACAGATTTTACATTATCATGAAAACAATCACAGAATTAACCAGGTTGGAAAAGACCTTCAAAATCATCGAGTCCAACCTATCATCTAACACCTTCTAATTAACTAAACCATGGCACTAAGTGCCTCATTCACTCTCTTTTTAAACATCTCCAGGGACAGTGACTCCACCACCTCCCTGGGCAGCCCATTCCCATGCCCATCACTCTTGCTGTGAAGAACTTCTTCCTAACATCCAGCCTAAACCTGCCCTGGCACAGCTTGAGACTGTGTCCTCTTGTTCTGTTGCTGGTTGCCTGGGAGAAGAGACCAACCCCCACGTGGCTACAACCTCCTTTCAGTTGTAGAGAGCAATAAGATCTCCCCTAAGCCACCTCTTCTCCGGGCTGCACACCCCCAGCTCCCTCAGCCTCTCCTCACAGGGCTGTACTCCAGCCCCATCTCACCAGCTTCATTGCCCTTCTCTGGACATGGTCAAAAAGTTCCTATGTCAGCTCATGTGGGCTGTGGAAATGTAAGTGGGTTCTTACAGAAAGCTTTGTCAGTATCAGTAGTTCTGAGCTTCGGCCTTTGGTGCTTGTCCACTGAGAGGGGTAAAATATTCTATCTAAGCCAGAGAGGGATTCTCATGTCTCAGTATTGCTCAGTGCCTAAACACAGGCTAAAGCGCGAGCTGTTCAAATTCGCCTGGAAGATTCAAACCTCAAATGCTGAAGTTTAGTTTCATTTCTGATGTATATAGAATGTTGAGTAAAAGACCACACAGGATCTGTTAATAAAGGCTGTTTTGTTTTTCCTTCGAAACACATTGACCCACCCCTAGCAGGCAAAATGCCAGAGCTGCCCCAAAGCTTTATGTGGCTGCAGAGTCCTGTTTGCTTCCGCTGCCCACGAAGCAGAACAGCAGTGATGTGACTGTTTACCTTGACCACATTTCCTGTGCCTAGCAGCCCTAAAGTAAAAGAAACACAGAATTCTTTGCTTTTATTCTTTCTATGTGCAACAACATGCATAACTCTGATATTTCTGATAGCATTTTGCTTTCTTACAACAGAGAATATCTCAGTGATGACAGGAAACAGTGTGTTTATCAAAGTTTGTGATCAGCTCTACAGAGTTCAGCTGACAAATCTCATGAACTAACAACTTCTACAGTTTGTATTTCTTTTTTGGCAATTAACATCCTGCAATAATCCACAGTTAAATTCCCTGTTAAGTGAGATTACCCACATGCAATTCCCAGGAAAAAGTGCCCTGAAAATGATTTTTCTCAAAAGTCAGCAAAGCTAATTGTTAATTTCTACAAAGCAAGTGCAAACAGCTGATGGAAACTCTTCTAACATTCCCCTCTCCAAAACAGATCAATGACTTTGCAAGCTTAACCACAGCATGTCTAGCATCAGCATCCAGAGCATACTCACCACATTTTCTTGAACTTGGCAGTTTGACACAGAAATACTGATGGATACATCCCCTGGGGAAAAAAGTAAAATATTCTTTAGACTGATGTGCTTTTACTTCAAACACATAGTAATAGGAAATGACATTTACAGTACATCGGCGTCTATGACAGCTGTAGGAATTGGACTGATTAGGTCAGCTGCTCACCTACAGGTCAATATAAAATCAGACCAGCCCATAAATACATGTCCTGCATTGGGCAGCATTCTGTTGAAAGTAATATGCATTTCAACTAGCTTAAGAGATATGATTAAAACACATAATGAAAACAAAACTTGTGCTTTAATAGAACAAACACCTCAAGCTCTGCAAATCCAGAGCTGAGGATGCTGCCATAAGCATTTTGAACTGCAAACATACTAAGGGGCTCAATAAAACATAAGAATATGGCTTTTGCTAACTGTCTTACACAAAGACGTCATACAGGGGAGGAAAGTGGTTCTTTGAAGCATTGCTGCTTCTGTCTCCTACCCCTGTCTAGAATTCAGTTCATGCTGACTTTTGAATTGCTTTAGTGCAGATTTCAGCCTCATGAAAATCACTGTCATAGAATCACGGAATTGTCAGGGCTGGAAGGGACCTCAAGGATCATCTAGCTGCAACCCCCCTGCCATAAGCAAGGACACCTCACACTAGATCAGGTTGCTCAGAGCCACATCCAGCCGGGCCTTAAAGATCTCCAGGGATGGGGCTTCCACCACTCCCCTGGGCAATCTGTTCCAGTGTATCACCATGGTGAACTTCTTCCTAACATCCAATCTGAATCTACCCACTTCTAGTTTTGCTCAATTCCCTGTGTACCTATCATTACCTGACACCCTAAAAAGTCCCTCACCAGCTTTCTTGTAGGCCCCCTTCAGATATTGGAATGCCACAATAAGGTCTCCTCTGAGCCTTCTCTCCAGTCTGAACAGCCCCAACTCTCAGTCTGTCTTCATAGAAGACGAGCTCCAGCCCTCTGATCATCCTCAAGGCCCTTCTCTGGACACATTCCAGCATGTCTAGATATTTCTTGCAGATCTTTCTGTCTAGATCTTTCTTGTGTCCAGACTGTATTACACACTGTAGACACTTGCTACTACCCATAAACACCTGTCTTAGATGCAGTAAGTAGTAACGGTAACTTTTGTCCCCTGTAGTTTATTCCTTCATCTTTTCCTTACGGAATAGATTTGGTTTAGAATGGAATGTTACAGTTACACAGATGCTATTCATCACTGCCAGTTCATTTTCAGAGGTATGTGCAGGTTTGTGTACACAGCACAAAGCATGGACAAAGATACAGGTAAGTCTTACAATTTGAACAGANAAAACTTGTGCTTTAATAGAACAAACACCTCAAGCTCTGCAAATCCAGAGCTGAGGATGCTGCCATAAGCATTTTGAACTGCAAACATACTAAGGGGCTCAATAAAACATAAGAATATGGCTTTTGCTAACTGTCTTACACAAAGACGTCATACAGGGGATGAAAGTGGTTCTTTGAAGCATTGCTGCTTCTGTCTCCTACCCCTGTCTAGAATTCAGTTCATGCTGACTTTTGAATTGCTTTAGTGCAGATTTCAGCCTCATGAAAATCACTGTCATAGAATCACGGAATTGTCAGGGCTGGAAGGGACCTCAAGGATCATCTAGCTGCAACCCCCCTGCCATAAGCAAGGACACCTCACACTAGATCAGGTTGCTCAGAGCCACATCCAGCCGGGCCTTAAAGATCTCCAGGGATGGGGCTTCCACCACTCCCCTGGGCAATCTGTTCCAGTGTATCACCATGGTGAACTTCTTCCTAACATCCAATCTGAATCTACCCACTTCTAGTTTTGCTCAATTCCCCGTGTACCTATCATTACCTGACACCCTAAAAAGTCCCTCACCAGCTTTCTTGTAGGCCCCCTTCAGATATTGGAATGCCACAATAAGGTCTCCTCTGAGCCTTCTCTCCAGTCTGAACAGCCCCAACTCTCAGTCTGTCTTCATAGAAGACGAGCTCCAGCCCTCTGATCATCCTCAAGGCCCTTCTCTGGACACATTCCAGCATGTCTAGATATTTCTTGCAGATCTTTCTGTCTAGATCTTTCTTGTGTCCAGACTGTATTACACACTGTAGACACTTGCTACTACCCATAAACACCTGTCTTAGATGCAGTAAGTAGTAACGGTAACTTTTGTCCCCTGTAGTTTATTCCTTCATCTTTTCCTTACGGAATAGATTTGGTTTAGAATGGAATGTTACAGTTACACAGATGCTATTCATCACTGCCAGTTCATTTTCAGAGGTATGTGCAGGTTTGTGTACACAGCACAAAGCATGGACAAAGATACAGGTAAGTCTTACAATTTGAACAGAAGACAAAATCACAGAATCACAGAGTGTTAGGGGTTTGAAGGAACCTCAATAGATCAAGCCCAATCCCCCTGCCAAAGCAGGATCACCTAGTGCAGGCAGCACAGGAATGCATCCAGGGGGGTTTTGAAAATTCTCCAGAGAAGGAGACTCAAAAAGGTTGCTATCATTCTCATTGCTCACAGGAATTTGTTCTAAAGGCCTCAGATTACCTTAATTTTTTTGAAATTTAAAAACAAAACAAAACAAAACAAAAAACAAACAAAAAAAACATTTTCAAACTTCCCAAGAGGNTCCAGCATGTCTAGATATTTCTTGCAGATCTTTCTGTCTAGATCTTTCTTGTGTCCAGACTGTATTACACACTGTAGACACTTGCTACTACCCATAAACACCTGTCTTAGATGCAGTAAGTAGTAACAGTAACTTTTGTCCCCTGTAGTTTATTCCTTCATCTTTTCCTTACGGAATAGATTTGGTTTAGAATGGAATGTTACAGTTACACAGATGCTATTCATCACTGCCAGTTCATTTTCAGAGGTATGTGCAGGTTTGTGTACACAGCACAAAGCATGGACAAAGATACAGGTAAGTCTTACAATTTGAACAGAAGACAAAATCACAGAATCACAGAGTGTTAGGGGTTTGAAGGAACCTCAATAGATCAAGCCCAATCCCCCTGCCAAAGCAGGATCACCTAGTGCAGGCAGCACAGGAATGCATCCAGGGGGGTTTTGAAAATTCTCCAGAGAAGGAGACTCAAGAAGGTTGCTATCATTCTCATTGCTCACAAGAATTTGTTCTAAAGGCCTCAGATTACCTTAATTTTTTTGAAATTTAAAAAACAAAACAAAACAAAACAAAAAACAAACAAAAAAAAAACCATTTTCAAACTTCCCAAGAGGGAGAGAAGACAGCTGTCATTAGCAGTCCAGCAGTTGAGGTGGCTTGTTTAGGTATCCTGGGATCAAACCTGGCCACTAGCCTGACTGAAATGACATCCAGAATTTGAGACTACTTTATGCAGGAATCCAGTTGAGAAAGAAGAGGACAGAGCTGATCTAATCTGGCATGTGAGCTGTTGTGCCTGGAAATGTCATGCCACAGCCTGTTGTATTACTTGATTTCTGAAGGGCTTGCTATCTCATTAGCATTGCGTGCAGCATCAATAGCATCCAGATGCCAAGTGCTAAAGCCGGTCTGTATCGCAACAAAAGGTCTAATCCAAATTGTGTAGACAGATCCTAATTTGCTTTACAGTGACCAGGCTGGGTACAAGCAGCAGAGCAAGCACAGCAGCACATGCCTGGTGGTAGGGAATTGTTTGCTTTGTGCTATTTTGTTATCAATATCTGAGCTAGATTTAAACGAGTTTCATGTTTGGTTTACATACACTATCATCTTTACTTGAGCATTACCCAAAGATATGTAAATTGGAGGCAAAGATACATTCATTCCTTTTGGTGCTGGGTAACTACCATGCCTTGCTGTGCTTAGACCAGCTGTTCTTCACACTTGAGCTCATTTCACCTCAGCATGGAACATTTGTGGTAGTTGTACAGCTAAACGTGATGAAAGGGAGCTTATCATCTAGGCTGCGGCAACCTAAAGAGTGAAGAGCTGCTTCTACAGATAGCTAGAAACAAAAATTACAGCTGTGATGGGAAAAATCTACCAATTCCCAACCAGAGCTAAGAAAATTTAATGCCTCGGCACAAGAAAGCTATTACTCATGTTAGCAACACGAATGTGGATGAGATGTCTCCCTAACACTGAAACTACTTGCTCACTAACAAATCTGTATCCTGTATAGATAGAGATATATCTTGTATACAATCTGTATCTTGTACAGATACGGATGTATAGATACAAGATTTATCTGCATCTGGTATAGACACAGTCTTGTACAGATGTCCTAGTATGAACTGGAAACACATAGATGAGAGACTGCAGTGTATAAAGTACCACGCAGACAGTGACAAGCCATGACAGAACAGCCTTTACTAGCTGTGCCAAACTTCATTTCAATGTGTGTAAAAGATTGAGCCACGCCATTTGTGATATGCCTCTGCTTATATGAAATGAAAGGAATGAATAGACTTACTGTGCAGGCTGTTTCCTGACCCAGCTGATGCTCCTTTAGGGATGACAGGCATCAGGGCGTGCTGTATTGCCAGCTCCCATGTTCGTGCTACATCGATGCCAACACCGCTGGTGATAACACTGTTATTCAGTGGAATGCTTGAGATGTTTTCTACATTTTCTCCAACATAATAGACTATGTTTGCTGTGCTTATTTCAAAACAATGAGGATTGGCTCCTTGAGGCAGCAAAGTAAAAGTTTTTGCGGGTTCCAGCGACAAAATTTCTGACAATGGGATTTCCTAAAATGAAAAAAAACTCTTTTACTTTCTGTGTAAATATTATCAACACATAAAACTAAACCATGAACTTTAACTGATTTATTATATTAGCTGTTCCTTTTAACCATGTGCTTCTTGTACAAACAAAAAGGCTCTTGTAACCTGAAACTCCATGGAACAAAGGACTGTTGACGGTGAAATACTAAAAGTTTCTGTTCAAAACCCAAGTAGAACTTTAATTATTTAATTAAACATATACAAGAGAGCCATCAGAAAAGAGCAGGCCTATCCATATATCAGCAGAACTCCATTAGAAAACAGAACTTTGTTGATTCCTTATTTAAATGATATTTGCAATCAATTATTTGCAGAATAGATCTATTCAACATTAAGATTCCAAATGCACCTTTCACACAGACATAAATTTGACTGCTTCATCCCATTTCACTGACATATTTCCCCAAGAGGAAGCCATATGAAAAAAGACACTTGTCATTATTAAAACTTATTGCACTAATGCCTAAGGAGTTTAACTGCTGCAGGTAAAAGGGTATTAGTATTAAAGCAACCTTTTACAGCCAAAATGTCACAACAGAATGCCCAAACCACAGAATTAAATTAATGGGTATGAATGAAAACAAACATGGACCAAACATAGATACTACCAGTGGACTCATAGTCTCTATTAATTCAGCAATTTAGTCCTTATATTCTTTAGTCCTTGTATTCTCCCAGTACAAAAAGATATTGAACAGTATTCCTTACTTTGTAATATTTGCTTCCAGTATCATTTTGAAAGAGTGTAATGCATTTGCTGTCCAGCCTCCAGTAGTGTCGTTTCCTCTGCAATGAAAAAGAAGGGAAAAATCTTTCTGGCACTTCCTAAGTGAATTAATGAAATGCTCATTTCTCAAAAGCATCACTTTCAAAATCCTTTGCTTAAGTTTGAAGAGATGTGAATGACAATTTTTTATTTGACATTACAAATCGTTATGAGGGCTTTATATTTGAGTTGAGGATTTCTAGAGTTACCTTCTGTTGTTTTAGTAATAACCAAGCTCTGTTCAAATAATCCAAGTTTAAAAAACTAAACATGTCACTTCCATGTCTGCATTAATTCAGCACAATGTGCTACAGGTGTGCTGCTAAAATAATTAAAGTTTCTTTTTGTATCAGTTTTAACACCTCAGTTCCTTTTAGAAGGCTACAGACTGAAGTCTTCATTCCTGTTTGAGCAGGTCAAAATGGAAATAGCCTTTTTTCTACACTAAATCTCATCTACTAAAGTCTCAATTCACCTAGGAGACTGCAGCTGGAACATAAAATGTATTTTCCATGCTTCTAAGGTGTTCATATTATTTTTTTACTTCCTACAGAACATCTTCACATTCCACTGCCTATGATAAGGCAACTGACATATTCAGGTATTTTTCTTCTACTTCTTATAAGCAGTGCCATTCCTCATTATGACAATCACAAATACTGCAAGAAATGCCTTGCATGAGTGGCTGTACATTATCAAAGTATTGTTAGGCTTTGATTCTGTCCTGTCATATAGTATGTACAGTAAGGTCTTCCTTAACATTTCTTACCAGTGTGTCCTTGCTTGTATAGTGAACCATCCAACCTTCCTTCATTACTGTGCTACTCCTCCTTTTTGTGTGCTTCACAGATTGTACCACTCTCATTAAAGGAATATTGTTGCTGGTTGAAGGGCTTAAGAATAAATAAGAAAGGCTTTTAAAAAGGAGATAACTTTAGACAAACAGGAAAAAATATTTTAAAGTATTCTATCTATCTATCTATCTATCTATCTATCTATCTATCTGTCTTTATATCTATCCATCCATCCATCCATCTATCAATCTATATATTGAGATATTTCCTACCACATTTATATTTAGCATCACTATCAGACCTGGACTGGACACTATTTTGCTGGTAAATGACTAGGGCCTCAGCTAGGGTGTGGGAGCCACAGCTCAAACTCTGCTATGCATGATTCAGACTACTACTTGATCTCGATTCTCTCATCATGTAAGTAAACATTGTCCATCGGATCACTGTCCTGTGATCTTTCTTGGGTTCAAACATGCAATGGAGTGATGGTGATTTCCAGAGCAGAAAATGGTTCAGCTGCCTAGCTGAACATACCTTCAGAGGGCACAGAAGAGAATCTGTTGGAACTACTCAGAGAAAGAGGTTTAAGCTCATGTATTTGATCCTTAAACACTTAAAGACCCACTGCCTTGCACTCTAGGGTACATGTGCTGAAACTACACTGCTCAGCTAACATGCAGTGTGTTGGGAAGGCTTGGGAACTTGGCAGTATGACTGACAGCACCATCAGATAAAAACAGGACTACATAGTTGGAGAGCTATAAGAAGTAGCCAAGCCCATCTTCCCATTTTCCTTGCTGTTAAGAGGTAAATTCCTAAAGTAGATTCTGTGTAATGCAATATGGACTCATAAACTGCTTCAACCCTAAACCTAAATACTTAATTATCCTTGGCAGAATGTTAAAGAGATGCTGTGTTGTACACATACAGTACAGTGAGCTGTCTTGCCTGCAGAACTACTGGTACATAACTCCAACAAAAAAAGGGCAGAAACTGCCCAGGAAAGCAATAATATTTTAGGTTTCTACAGTTGTAGCTGTGGATGTCTGCAGATGGCCCTGCTTCACTGAAATGCATACTGGAAATAAGAAACATGTTAAGAGTTAGCAGCTGCTAACCAAAATGCCAAAAGTGTGCTGTCTTACACTTTCATTCAGACTTTTCCATAGAGGTATCACTCTTCCTTGCCTAAAATTGATCAAATGACCTTCAGTTCCTATTTAATTACTCCTGTGTGTACTGACATGAGGCTTCCTTTTTAATTTGTCTTTATATATCAGATTAAAGTAATTCTTGGATGTGGACACTACCCTTAGAAATAACTGTGGGAAGGTATTACATGATAATTACAATTATTATACTTGTGGGAAGGAAATACGGGGATGCTCTTCAACTAACTAAAACATGTACCTTGGTTATTAATGTTTTGGTTAATTAAAATTGGGTATCTCTATTTCTAAACCCTGCAATGCTGTCTGTTTACTACATTCTGAATGTCCAAATTGTGTCATGACACTGAAGTGTTCAAGGCCAGGTTGTACAAGGCCTTGAGTGACCTGTACTAGTGGGAGGTGTCCCTGCCTATGGCAGGGGGTTGGAACTAGATGATCTTTGAAGTCCCTTCTAACCTTACCATTCTAAGATTCTAAGATTTTGTGCTACAAGAACAGGCTTATGTTTCAGTGATACAAGGTGTCTATTGCAAGTGCCCATGAAGATGAATATGACAGCAAAAGAAAGAGTTCACTGCTGGAGGAGGTGAAAGTGCACGCTGCTGAAATGGATTGCTTTCTACTAGTCTAGTGTGTTAGTAACAGAGAGCTAGAGGAAATGAAACAGGCTCCTGGCAAGCAAAATAAAAGAGGAAAGTGCAAGTCAAATCAGGACCTGGTAAGGAAAATATTCTATAATTCAAGGTACAGACTCCTTGCATCATAGAAATTACAGCTGAAAGGATCTTAATTCATTTGTAGATTCCTTGACAATGAATAATTCCTATTTCTTTTCCCTATCTTGTACAGTTCAAATCAGTGAATAATGTTCTCTTCAGACATTTCTGAGGTAGGATGCACAACTCAATTCCTATTTTCCTTCTTGATTAGTCATTTCAAACCACTAATCCATTTTGCAACTTGCTTCAAACTACTGCTTCAAGTTTGTCAAACTTTCCTTCTTTCTACAGATGTCTAAAAATGCAAACAATTCACCTAGAGCCAATTATAAGCAGAGTCACTTAAATAGGTTCTTCTTCTTTATTTAAGTGACCAAGCACTGCATTATCAATCAGGAGAAAAAAAAATGCCTGGGAAAATAAGTAAAAAAACCAAACAAAATCAAACCCATAATTTTTTCCTCCATTGCTCATGCAGAAATAGTTTCACAATAGAGTTTTTGTAAGAGACTAGACCTCTAACAATTAATTCTGCATCAGTTTTCAGTTGCTACTTCAACCTGACAATGATTTTTAAGCTTCTACTACATTCCTACTGCATATATTCAGTGAAGCAATTTGACTGCACTTTGAGAACCACCACATATCACCAGCTCTCCATTTTCAATGACTGAGAATAGTGTCCATGTAGATTCACCCTTGAGCCCTGGATATGATACTTAAGAAATAAACACAAAGGAAGAGGGAAGCTACACTCACTCCCCAGCTCACCTGATCATCCTGTTAGACTCATCGTGATCTGGATCAGCATCCTGCATGTCCCCAATGTCACTGTGGCACTCTGTCACTGACATCTCAGAATCATGAGCTATAGATTCCTCCATGTCATCTATAAAACCACTGTTTCTTTCACTGTCGTTGTCGTCACTTCCTTCTTCCATGACCACATCAGACTCAGCTCCAGGACTAAGAAGATCTGAAATACCATTTTCAAAGTCATTATCTCAAAACAAGCAATACTCCAATCATGACATCCTGACACATCATGAGTCTCAGAAAAACTCAAGTTCTCTCTGGAACTCTCTTGCCTTTGTCTATCTTTACTTAGTACTCTGTGCACTAGTGAAGTACACTTTTTAACTGGTCATTTAGAAAATTTGTATTAAAAAATGCCAAAGTCAAAGCAGTATTTTTTTCTCCACAGAGTTCCATCAAACATCTGTACTGATTAGCTTTAATTCTGAGACCTTCTGGCAGATGTTCTATACAGCTTGAACTCTGCGTGCTAGCTTGATGGCTGTTTGCAGGCTACAGCTTCACACTGATGCTAGAAGAGCAGCAGGTTCAGAACTAGGAACTTGGTAATATGATGGTGACATGATTAGCTATTGAAATAGCTCCCAAAATAATTACTTGTAATATGAACTATTTTTTTTTTTGGGGGGGGGGGGAAGATATTTGCTTTACACTAAATGCTCTCTGTGATGGCAGCACAACAGTAATGCATACTATTGAAATAATGCTCTGCTGTTAAAAAAAGAATTATTAAAGAAATATCAAAAAGTCCAATTTCAGGTAGTATACTAAAATATGAATACTTGGGATTTAATTTATTTGACTTGCAGCACAGAAGACCAGTGCATCTTAGGATGCATCAAAAGAAGCGTGGCCAGCAGATCAACAGAGGTGATTCTACCACTTTACTGTGCTCTGGTGAGACCTCACCTGGAGTATTACATCCAGCTCTGGAGCCCTTAAAATAGGAGGGACATGGACCTGATGGAGTGCGTCCAGAGGAGGGCCACCAAAATGATCAGGGAGCTGGAGCACCTCTCCTGTGAGGATGGGCAGAGGGAGCTGGAACAGAGAAGGCTCCGGGGAGCCCTAATAGCAGCCTTGCAGTACCTGAAAGGGGCCTACAAGAAGGCTACAGAGGGATTGTATACAAAGGTCTGCAGTGATAGAACAAAGGGGCAATGGTCTGAAATGACAGAAGAGGAGATTTAGATTGGATGTTGGGAACAAGTTCTTTTCCATGAAGGTGGTGGAACACTGGAACAGGCTGCCCAGGGAGGTAGCTGAGGCCCCATTCCTGGAGATATTCAAGGTGAGGCTCAACAAGGCTCTGAGCAAGGCTCACTGCAGGGGGTTGAACTAGATGACCTTTGAAGGTCCCTTCCAACCCAAACCATTCTACGATCCTATGCCTATGGCATAGTATTAATAGCATCTTCCAGCTAATATTTGGTTTATGCCAAACCTTCCTAAGCAAAACCAAAGAAAGATGTAACTTTTTATTGTACTGCTTCTTCTGAATGGATTTATCTGGGAGACAGAAAGGAAGAAAAAAAATAAATTAAGCTTGCTTATGCAAGATAAAAAAGATTAATCTAAGACCTACATTACAAAGCCCTTTTTTTGAAACTCAACCTCCTGCTCTACAGGTTGTGATTTAACATGTTAAAACCATCAGTTCTCTGAGGCAGTAAAGACAGCTCTCATCTTTCTGTCTGCACTGTTTCATAAACTTGAATCAATGTTAAAATCACATGGAGGACATGAGTTTCTCACTGAGAAGCTTTTGCCTACTTGCATGGAGAAAGGTTCTTGACAGTCAGCGCAGATAATGCCTCAAAGGGAAAAGCACACTGAAGTGACTGGCAGCAGAATGCTTTGAATTGATGGCTTTTCATTCAGATTGGAAGTGCACAGCTGAGAAGTTTGTTTCCATGTACGGTATTCTTAAAATATTTGGATTTAAGTTACTGATGTGTGATTAAGAGCCACATTTGTAGTTCATCTCTAGCAGAAACAGTCCTTCAGTCACATATGACATTTTACAGTGCAAGGCTCTCTCTTTGCTATTCCTACAACAGTTTTTCAATCTCTATTTTTAAAACCCCCCACAATCAGTTAAAAATAACCTCCTACATTAAGTATTTAATGTGTTTATTAATGAGACCATACTTAGAATGTTATTGCTTTAGCTCTTCCTTCACTTACTATTTTGAGGAAGATGTATCACAGAGCAGATGGTCAGCGACAGATATTGTATTTTATTTATTAAGTTTGAAAATAATGTGAACCAAATTACCATAAAACCAGAAATGAGATACCAGAATAAAATAGTCTTTGATAATCTTAAGGGCCCTGCATCAGTAGTTTAGGACACACAGAAGTTCTATTTTGACATTATCAATGCCATACTATGAATACTATTTGGTGAGGAAATGTCAAATTCTATAANGCACGCACTGCAGGCTCATCACCCCAGACCCCCAGGTCCTTTTCCTCAGGGCTGTTCTCCAGCCATTCACCACCCAGCCTGTGGTGGACAGCTTCAAGATGGAGTAAGCCTGCAGTATGTGTTCTCACCCCAAGTAACTTAATATAAGCTTCCCTCAGCTTTTCCTCAGACAAATCACCACTTGCAGCAGTGTGACATTAATATGTCGAAGGCAAGTCAACAAAAGTGGTATCTTTCTTGTAGGGCAAAGGTGGGGAGGAGGTACTGAAGGTATGCTGCTGGGATGCAATACAGCTCCATCAGATGGAAAGACTGAACTTCAAGGAGTAATTCAGAAACAAAATGTAAATTTTGGTCATTTAGTCCAGATGACCAGAAAGAAAAGGCTTGCCTTCCTGTCTTCTCCTACAACTTCTGATCAGTTTTGTTTTGTACTTATCTCTAAAACTGCACCTATTCAGGAAAAAAAAATTACCATTTATAAGCAGATTTATTTTCTTTCTCTGATTGAAAGTCTCAGAGAAAACTCTACACTGTTCTCAATAGAATTAATATATAATGGTGCATGTTTAGTTCTTGGATATGAAAATCAAACCATAAACTACGATAAGTCCTGAAAAAAATAGTTGTGTTATGGGATGGTTAATCATGGAATCACAGCATGGCTTAGGTTGGAAAAGACCTCAGAGATCATCTAATCCAACCTCCCTGCCATGGGCAGGGACACCTTTCAACTAGACTTGGCTGCTGAAGGCCTCATCCAATCTGGTCTTGAACACCCCCAGGAAGGAGGCATCCACAACCTCCCTGGGCAACCTATTACAGAGTATCACCATCCTTGTACTGAAGAACTTCTTCCTAAGACTGAGCCCAAGCCCACTCTCCCTCATCTTACAACCATTCCACCTTGTCCTATTGCTAAACACCATTATGAAAAGTCCTTCTGCAGCCTTCCTGTAGGATTGTTTTAGGTATCAGAAGGCAGCTATAAAGTCTCCTTGGAGTCTTCTCTTTTCTAGGCTGAACAAGCCCAGCTCCATCAGCCTGTCCTCATAGCAGAGGTATTCTACCCCTTGGATCATGTTTCTGGCCCTCCTGTGGGCTCGCTCCAACAGCTCTGTGTCCTTCTTATTGTGGGGACACCAGAACTGGACACAGTATTCAAATTGGGATCTTGGTGTAAAGAATAAAATAAATAAACTAGCAGTGACTCAAAGAGGTGCCATGATGAAGTACATCTGAGAGGACATGCACTAGGAGGGCAACATCAACCTTCCAGAAAAGCATTTACTTTATCACATTTCAGGCAAGATGCTCAGCACTTTTGCCTACATTAATTGCCATTAAATTTGTTGTGACACAGTCACAATACTATGAGAAATACAAAGAAAAATATTAGTTATTATTTCTAATAATAGAATGTAGGACATTCTTGATTGTCCCATACATTAGGTGACCAATTTGAAGTTTGGAAAAGGATGCCTATACTTTATTAACCTCAGAAGCAGTTTAGACTGACAACTTAACATGGAAATATGCATTAGAAACTGCAGTCTTCACCACACTTCTCATTGCCTCATCACATAGAAAAGTGACACTTTCAAGGCAATCAACAACTCATCTACAACCACTCCTTTTTCCTCCAGTACTGTCTGTCAACCCTCCCCATATATTCCTATACTTGACACAGAATCAACAGCACACGTATGAAAAAATCAACAGATATTGAAGCTTTTATTTCTGGCATTGGATATGATTAGTTTTAAACCAATAGTAAGCAGTGGAATCTTTTCCTGGAGGGCCTTCTCAGTTCTCCCAGGTATGCTTTTCCTTCTCAGGAAGAGTATCCTAAAACAAACACTTTTTTTTTTATTCCCCTACACTGAGTCTCTTAGTGTCATCTATATGGAAGACACATGCTCTGAGTTGGTGGTGTATGAACCACTCATAGGGTTCCTCCCACACTTCATCTCCAACATAAAACAGAAATATAGCAGAGGAAAGGCCCCTCCCAAGCAACGGAAAAACGTGCATGGCTCAGTTTTACAGTTCCCTTTCATTTAACTGTTGGTTTAAACAATGACACAAACAACTGTTAAGGCTACTTACCCCCGTTAATGGCAACTTCCCCCAGGCAGTTGTTTGGTACTTTAGGAGCACAGCGTTTGTGGCAGTTGAACCTACAGTCTGTGAAGAATAAATAAAAAAAAAAAGGCATACAGTAAAATTATTTCTGCCTTTTCTGAGACAATTATACTTTTCCCTGCTATCCAGCCTGTAAATGTCAAACCCTACCATTGCACTTATACAAAGTTAACATGTCAGAGAGCATTCCTTAGACTAGCTGCATGCTGCCTGCCAGTGGAAGGGACAAGTTAAAGATGCTAGAAGCAGAAAGTAAAGCAGTACTGAGGGCAGTGGGTTGGAGGGTAAAGCACTGCTGAGGGCTGCTTGTTGCAGCTGAAGTGTGTGCTCACCTCTGCTAGGGAAGCAATCGAAAGACCTGAGCACTTGGCTATAAAACCAGAGCTGCTTTTTCCAGTGAAAGAAGCAGATCAGGTTACAGTGCATACACTGCAGCTGAAATGACTGACAAAGAGAATGCTGAAGATTGAAAATTGAAACAGCAGAGCCTCAGTCAACAGTTCTAAGTGAGAAAATATTTGTTCTTTGCTCTGCTGAGCAACTTCTTGAGAGCTTCAATACCTTCCTTATTCCCCAGGTATTTTTATTTCACTCTACCTATACTTTTTTCGTATGTGTAAGCAGCACTTCCTCAGCTGTCATCCTGACTGTTTTAGCTTATGAGCAAATTTGGTTTAAACTAAGAGCTATAACTCAGTAACAGCTCCTGCAGAACAACCATCACTAGAATTTTGCTTCCAGCTTAATCCTATGTCATGTGCCTACACCTAGACAGTTTGGTGAAGAAATCATTAATAAGATTACATAGTAACTACTCAAATGCTAATTTACTAATTTTATTACGCTTAGCTTTTATGTTCCTAAAGGATATTTACTTACCTTTGCACTGCAAACCTTGTCTAAAAAGCCCTTTGAGAAGCTTCTTACAGTACTGGCAAACTGTTGGTCGTGTGTAAGAGTGGATGACAAAAGTGTGAGGCACTTTAACCTTGGATAATAAGATCTTGTCTAGCTGGATAGGTCGTCCAATGTAGGACTGTGAATTTGACCTCTTCTCTCGCCCAGTGAAGGATTCTGAAGGTGTCTTTTGCTGTGAAATACAGAAAAAGAACATTTCACATAAGCATGGCTTACTCATTTTTTAAAGAATATCCTATTCCTACATACTCACCTCAAGAATAGTTAAGTCCTAAGTCATGAAAAGCAACATGCTTTTACAAATTAGTAGAACATGCAACATACCCCTCCTCAGGCTGCTTTGAAAAAACTGGATTGTGGCACAGTCGACTTGCTAGAGGGCAGGGATTCCATCCAGAGGGACCTGGACAGGCTGCAGAGGTGGGCCCAAGCCAACCTCATGAAATTCAACAAGGCCAAGTGTAAGGTCCTGCACCTGGGTAGGCACAATCCCAAGCACAAATACAGGCTGGGTGAGGAATGGCTGGAGAGCAGCCCTGAGGAGAAGGACCCTGGGGTCTGGGGTGATGAAAAGCTCAACANACTACTGTCATGCATTTTACATGGTGGATGAAACAGAGTTTTATATAAAAACAAAATAAAATTCACTAAAGATTCCCCAGAAAAGCATTTTATGCTCTGGTAAAAACACAAGCCATTTGTACCTCTCCTTTTCTGTGTTGTATAAAGATCAACTTCAAAAGGCTGTATATTTTTGCATAAACATTAAGAAAATTATTACCTTAATCTAAGTGCATGCAGGTTTTGATAGCAAACAGATTAGCAATTTCCTTTCCCTCTATTTGTAACTTCTACTATCACAAACCTTACCACATTTAGATAATGCACAATAGATCAAACAGGTATTTAAATGCATATATAAATAAAAAAATATATATGTATATATAAATATGTATGACATGAGATACACAGACTTAGCTACGGAATGCAAAGAATCCCTGAAAGAAACAAGTTACCTTATTTTCCCTACTAAATTTGTTTAGATGTAATTATGGTAATTATCCCAGGAAACAACTGACTCAGGAAACTGCCTTCTCCTAAAAATTGCCCTTGAGAAACATCCAAACTGCATCCACAGTTAACAAGAAAGAAAAACTGGCAAGATGCAGCTTGATCATTTAAAACTCTGCATTTTCTTGCCATCATCTGCATCTAGAAAACTAATAATGCCCAATGAGCCTGCACTGCTCAAAAAGTTGTAGCTAGAACTTCAGATTGGCTTTACTGGAAATGACACTTCCTTCAAACCAGTAATGTTACAGGGAATTTGTCATCTGAGAGGGATGATTATTATTCCCTGGTCCCCAAAATATAGAAATACATTTCTGTATGCTTCTGTCTGAGAATCCTGCAATAAAGAGGTACCTGAAAGTCATTCTGATAGCAGAAGAACCTGAAGGAGATCCAGGCTTTGCCTTCTTTGTGAGCTTAATATTCAAACTGCTGTTTCCATTTCTGTTAATACAGTGAGAATGCATAGGAAGTTCAATAACAAATGAACACAGTTTCACCACCTTTACCTCAAAATGAGGTAGGTGTAAACTTACTCTATCATTTTCTTTGCAGGAAACATCTCTCAGCTTTTCTTTTTACACAAAAGGTTATTTCAGTTATTTCTTGCCATTCTGCAAGCACTGGGCTGCTATATAGTTTTTAGTTTACAGTGCTTTCAGGTTAAGCAAGAAGTAAAGCTAAGCTTCACCTTCTCCCATACTAGGAAAGATCAGCAGTCACAGTTCTGGTCTCTCCTGCATGCCCAGGCCTGTCATACTGGATTTGCACTTCTTCCCTCTTCCAGCTGGAGGCAATGTAACCTTCTCCTCCGCTCAGAGGTAGTAAGGGAAGGGAAGCTGGTGACAGAGAATTCATGGCAGCAGCAGCCAGAACATCACTCAACAAACCTTTGATGACTGATTAGGAGGAGATCTCCTTCCTTTTGTCAATTACAAGCTTCTCAATACCTTCCAAAATCCATCTCTCAACTTTGACTTCTACCACTCCCAGCAGCAGACAGATGCCACAATTTAAAGCCCCTGAAAGAAAATGAAATCAGGAACTACCCCGTTTCTACTGCAAACCCACCAAACTCTTCCACAAAGCACCTTCTTTGGCCAGTGTGCCTGGCTTGTTAGAAAGATGAATTAGTTCTTCCCTTCTGTCGGCCAGGATACTGACTCAGCAAATCTGGAAACTTCCCAGGAAATGACTGCTTAACTGGATTACACCACGGAAACTAACAGCCTTCATGGCTCCAAACACTACCTAGTCCTTTGTAACAACCATGTCAGCTAGGTAATCTATACTTTCACAGCTCAGAATATGACTTTCCAAGTGACAACAAAGAACATGTTGTAATGAAGGGGTAACTAATTAATGCGAGATGATATTTTCCCAAAGTTAGTATTGTTTATGAATTTTGATATCCAGGAGTCTCATGTGTGTGTGTGTCCCGACCACCAATTTTAATAATAATTGGATCTTTGCACGGTCATGGAAACTTTAAACAAAGGAGTAACTAGATCAGAAATAACGAGCAAAAATATGTAAACATTAATTAACTGGAAGAGAAGGTTCTTGCAGTCAATACAGCGCTTGTGGTCAATACTCCACTTGCCCACTAGATGGACTCAAGGAGCTCCTTTCTGCTTATGGTGAATTACAAAAGGCTTTAAGTATTTACCCACAAAATATTATCTCCCGACTCGCAGGGCTGGCTACAGCTTCAGACAGTACCAAAACACATTCAGGGAATTCTGTTACTGTCTTGTCAGCTGCTGAGACTTCTGATTCTTCCCAGGCTTCACAAGGTGCTGGGGAAAGGAGGCAGACAATCTCTGACCTTATCCTGATTTCTCTGAATGATTTGTGTGTCCAGGACTTCCCATCTTGGCAGGAGACTGTCAGGTGCAGGCAGGATGTCTTGTGATGTGCAGTCTCAGCACAATGTCACACTGGCTATGCAAGCTGATTGTGTGGAGGCATTTAGAGCCTGCTCCTGGAAAACTTGAGGCAGTGGAGTTTCCAGGCAGTTCAGGATGCACTGAGGCAGTGAGCAATGGCAGCAGGCAGCAGCAAGCACGAATACAAGGGCAAAGCACATTGTGTCACCTGCTCATCTCTTTTTATCAATACAGCCTGAGACTAATGGGCCTTTGGACAAGAATAGCCAATCAGAATGGCAGTTAGCTGAACTTGACCATATTAGGTGAAGCCATAGGCTTGCTTTACCCAAATCTGGGAAAAACATAGGCCTTGTACGAGGCAGGCACAGGCTAAGTGTGTGTGTACCTTGTTTACCACAGGAGCAAAACAAGTTTTGGCAAGCCAGAGTGCTTAGACTCAATGGCTCCAGGTTCTTTGTCCTCTTTCTCATGGTTGCTTCTCCCCATAGCAGAAGAAGGGAGAGCAGAAAAACATGTTTGGGCAAGCCAGGACATGTATAAGCCTGTTTAAGCCTACCACGAGACATGTGCATATATTTAACTGTACGGACGTCCTGCCAAGCCACATTTGTCACATCCAGAGACTTCAGTTCAGTTATGCCTTACACCATGAGAATATCTCAGAGAAGCCAATGTTTGCTAACTCTTGTTAGCAGATGCATTGACCCTCCTTGTTCAATTACTTCCAAGTTTTGGAATACAGTGAAGCTATTCATGGTTTACTTACAGCTTTGTTAGAAGCTATTCAAGGATGCAACAGTTTGTCTACACTAGCAAGAAGCACAAAATCCTTGTACAGAATCTTGTCATTGCAGGAAGGATGCAGTTCTCCATAATGTTGCTACCCCAAAGGTACCTCATAGGTCAGTAGGAGATCTTTCCTGACATTTTTACCTTGTCCATACCCACTGAAAGACACAGTTAAGAAATGGAAATAACTACTGCTTGCCTGTCATTGGATACAGTTGTTCTTATTATTCCAGTGATCTTGACTGTCTTCTAGCATGACTTACATCCTTCTCAGGCACCAAAATCAAAGAAACTTTAGCAGGATGCTGAAGGGACTGATGGGAAGCAAGAAAGCTGACTGCCTGGAGGCAGAGTTGGCCTCTTGGGAGCAGCCCTGCAATCCAGCTGCACAGGCTAACCTAAAACATAAACCAGACTGCTCTTTGCCTGGCTTCTTCTAAAAGGTTTCAAGAGTCCCACTAAAAAATGTCCCAGGGATTCTGACAAAACTGTACTGAAGAGCTTCACGTTCAAGGAGAAAGAAAATAAATACTTCAATTTTGACATCTGATCATCAAATTACGCTTGCAGAAATATTTAAGTTAGTAACCTTCACTCAGAGGAGAACACACTACACATCCTATATTCTTCTGGGAACCTGCTTTAGCAAGGGAGTTGGACTAGGTCCCCAGAGGTCCCTTCCAACCTCTGTCATTGTGTTTCTGTGATTCTGTAAAAGGCTGAGTGACCTGAGGTTGTTTAACCTAGAGAAGAGGAGATTAAGAGATCTTATGAATATCTAAAGGGAGAGTACCAAGAGGATGGTGCCAGTGTTTTTTCAGTGGTACCCAGTGACAGAAAAAGGGGCAACAGGTGCAAACTACCACACAGGAATCTTTAATCTTAATATAAGGAAGTCTTTTATTTATTTTGGGAGTGAGTGGAATGGGCTGCCCAGAGAGGTTGTAGACTCTCCTTCTCTGGATGTGTTTCCTGTGCAGGGTGCTCTAGGCAAACCTGCTTTAGCAGGCAGGGTTGGACTAGATGATCCTCAGAGATTCCTTCCAACCCTTACCATTCTTTGATATTCAACCAGAAACAACAAAGGTATTCCTACCACTCTGAAACACTTGCCTTAAGAAAAGAAACTGTTATGAGCTAGTTTCTATAAATTGCTTGGACAACTGAGAAAAGTGCTATGCATTCAAACAAAAAACCAACAGTGATAACTGTCCACATGAAGTTTCATTTTCAGTGCTAAAGCATTACTTGCTGAAACATGTACTTCCTTCCTATACAGAAGGCACAGGATAAAGCCTTAGCATGTTCACATACGATTTCTTCACAGGAAGCTACTGTCAAATGAGGTGCTAGGTATCTCTGTAACCACAGGAACTACTATCTTTTAAATTCTTTTTAATGCAATGCAAATGTTGACTTACTTTTACAAATTAAACTGTGTGACTGCAATTATGTGAATTCAAGGAAACAAATCTTCAGTTAAATACACTGAAATACCACACTTAGACTGCAATCAACTGTGTTGTCTTTCAAGGCTTCTTGCACTCTTCTCTTTAAGTCAAGTGTATGATTTAATCTTACAAGCACTATAGTTAGACAGCTATGGTCTGAAAAACACTTCAGTGTCACATGTGTAAACACATCAAAGAAATTACTGCAGTACAAGCCGTTAATATTAAACAATCTACAGATGTAAATTATTATGTAGCCTGTTCCTCCACTCAGACATCAATACCAGCAGACAGTGGCTTGAATGCTCTGTCTGTAACCTGACTTATTTTGTAAAGTAATAGGAGAAGATTACTGGGTTTCAGCAGTCGTTGTGTGACTTCTCAAAGTCAAGGATTTCCCAAAACAAAAGCCTTTTGTTGACAAGGATTTGCCAGTGCCAGCAGGCAGAGTAGAGCTTATACAGCACAAAGGTATTTTGCTGCATCTTACAGACATGACTTCCTTCAAAAATATTAAATTTGGCTTGATCTTCTATTATCTGCTTCATCATTTTAATGAAGTAATAATTCATTTTCATGTAAGTCCCTTGCATTTCTAGAATACCCACACTGTAGGCCAGACACAGGAGCTCAGTTGCGCCTACTGCATAGAACTAATAAGAAAGACAATAAAAGGCACATACCATGGTACAAAGATGTCATAGCTAAGCCGTAACTCAAAACAAACCCCCTCAGGGGATCTTTGCATGCACAAATATTGCCTTTGTTGTTTTTTTCCCCCCAATGACCATATAAATGCATCCCATTTGACACTGCCTCCAAACTATCCTTACTGAATCAGGGACAAGCAGTAGGTTTTTAGGCTTAAGCACAGTCACTGGTTTAGAAAAAGTTTTGGCGTTGGACAGAGGAGGTCTGGACAAACCAGCCTGGAGAGCTTTGTCTAAAGACAGGAAGTCTGGGGCAGTAGGATATTATCAACACAGAAAAAGAAGCTCGTAGATGAGAAGAGAAAACACCAGTGAGTTTGTATAGGCCAGGTAAGTGTAGACACAAGGATATGCTGCTTGCTTCTGTTCCTCAAAACACAAATCACGCTTTGGGATCTTGTACCACTTCTCAAGCTCTAGCTCTAACACGAACAATGTTTCAGAGATGCTATGGTAAAGTGCATGCTGCAGTGTTTGCCAATTTTTGGTATTTTCAGCATGTGCAAACCTTTGTGTTAGTACTCAGAACAAGAATACCTTAGCTGTGAGTGTACATTTGCTTAGATGTGCCATACACTCCTACAGAATTCCTACTGTTCAGAGAACATCCACAAGCTTTCGGTTTCAGACATGGTGATTTAAATGAAGGATCACAAGCTGACAACTACTATTATATCTTTCTCAAAAACAAAATAGAGGATTTAAGAGTAGGTGGCAATTATCTAAGCACAACAACAACCTGAACCTCTCTTCTCTTCCAAGCTGAAGAATCAAATATCCATAAAACCTCTCCAAGGGATCACAAACAAGTTGTATTCAAAAACATCAGCAGACATGGGACACGAGATTTCAGAACATGTACATCTTAATCTGTCTATCCTTTGCTCTTGTACCTGCTGTTCACAAATAGAGAATGGCTGATGGGAGATGTGGTGGTTGGAGGCTGCCTGGGGTCCAGTGACCATGAAATTAGAGAGTTTTCAATATATGGTGAAACCAGGAGGGGCATCAACAAAACCTCCACACTGGTCTTCTGAAGGGCAGACTTCAGCTTATTTAAGGAACTAACTGAGAAAGTTCCTTGGGAAACAGCCCTTAAAAACAAAGGGGGTCAGGAAGGCTGCACCTACTTCAAGAAAGAGCTCTTGAAGGCGCAGGAACAGGCTGTGCCAATGTGCTGGAAGTTGAGCCTATGGGAGAGACAGCCAGGCTGGATGGGCAAGGAGCTTCTAAAGGAATAACGGGGAGCTTCTAAAGGGATAACGGGGTGTTATCACCTTTGGAAAAAAGGGGAGGTATCCCAGGAAGAGTTTAAGGATGTTGCTAGGTCTTGTAGGAAAAAAATGAGAGAGGCAAAATCCATTTAGAACTTAGACTGGCCACTGCTGTAAAGGAGAATAAAAAAATCTTCTATAAATATATTAATGGCAAAAGAAGGGACAAGGACAACCTCCACTCCTTATTGGATGCAGAGGGAAATATAGTAACAAAAGATGAGGAAAAGGCAGAGGTACTTAACACCTTCTTTGCCTCAATCTCCAAGACAACTGGCCTCCTGAACTGACAGATGGAGCCAGGGACCAGTATAGTCCCCCTGTAATCCAGGAGGAAGCAGTAAGGGACCTGTTGAGCCACGTGGATCCTCACGAGTCCATGGGACCAGATGGGATCCATCCTAAGGTGCTGAGAGTGATGGCAGATGAGTTGGCCAAGCTGCT